>RJWH01000482.1:272366-756718 GCA_004363575.1 Solenodon paradoxus | reverse complement strand
GGAATTGGAAGGGAGCATGTTAGTTGAAATAAGTCAGAAAGAAAAAGAGAAATATAGGAGGGTTTCACTCAAGTGGAATATAACAAAATTAAAGGAATGAACAGATAAGCCCCAGCAGCATTCACACAACAGAAGATGCTGGCTGCCAGGGTGGGAGAGGAGAGGGAGCAAGGCGGCGGGAAAGGACCCTGGGAGTCTGGTGCTGGGTGTGTGTGGTGGATAACACCCAGACTGATTTCAGTATCTTAAAATGAGAACAGCTTTGTAGACAAAAGAAATCATAATAAAATTATCATTAAAAATTTCTAAGATTTATTTTTTGAATTACTTAATTTTCATTTTTTGTTAATGCATTTCTGGTCAGACTGATGTGCTTCTTAGGAAAATCTTCTCATTTATTTTAGAAATGGTTCACTTATAAGGACAAAATATACATTCATGGACAAATACAAAAATATACACAGCCATTCAGGGAAACAGAAACCATAGTATTTCAAAGCATCATAAAGGAAAACTATCATGTGTTAGAAGACTGAAAGCACATAAGCTTGCTGAGATAATCTTGATGTTGGTAACTGCAAAAAGTAGCTACCATTTTTCAGATGGTGATGAAAAGGGAGAGGGAGGCTACCAGAACCTAAATGCTGGGAGAGCCCACGCCCTCCACATCAGCAGTGCTGGCACTTTCTTCAGGCCTGCACTGGCCCAGTGCTGGAGAGATGCTGACACGGGCTGCAGCCCAGAGGTGGTGTCTCCTCCACACCCCTGTCCAGGCTCTTCCGAGAGACCTCCATTAGCAGAAGACCAGCTGGCGGGTGAATGTGACAATATGACTCAGACCCCAGCCCTGGCACCACAGAGCAACGCAGCAAGGACTGACTCAGAGTCAGAGCGGAGGGATGATGGGTCAGTACACAGCCCCTACAAGAGAGAATTTTCAAACCTGTCTCTTTGATTGTCCTGCTTCCATGGGCTCTGAGTGCCTTCTTTGTCCTCTCAGAACCTCTTAGAAGCCCGCCTTTATCTCATGTACTCCACATTCAGAAATAATGCATCACTCTCCCTCATTCCAACCCACTTTAGTGAGGTTTATCTCATCCAGGCTATTTTAAAAAATCTGATTCTATGACAGAAGCAACTGAGACTAAGTTGATTAATCAGAATTCACATCTTTCTACATACCGTATTTTGCCGTGTAAAATGCACTCCCACGGATAAGGCACATCCATCTTTTCAGCCCACACTTTCAGGAAAAGAAATCTTTGCTTTTAATTTTTTAATTCAATTTTTATTTTTTTATATTTAGATACTTATTTTCTGTATTATTAAGGAATTTTAGCACTTCTAACATATTAAGACAGGAAAAATTTTACATAACAAATAATTATAAAATGCAAGAACAGATACAAGGTACAAGAAATGAAAGAATAAAAAACATGTTTATAGATATGGAATTAGTATTACACATATATAATGCACATCTTTATTTTTCCCTCACAAATTTGGGCCAAAAAAATGTGCATTATACTTGGCAAAATACAGTAATTAATGATGCAAAAGGTTCTAATCAGAGGACTATCTAAGGGGGATCTTTTTACAGAAAACATTCCAAAGATACTACAAGGGAAGAGTTTTCTCCACATGATAGCAGAAAAGGGCTAGAAATTGGACTGTGCTTGGTGCTTTTAAGAACTTCCTCACCTGACTGCACCCTGGTGGCTCGGCCCCTAAGTCTGCAGCTGTGGCCTTGTCCACATAAGGCCCAAGGACCCAAGATCTTGACCCAGCGGGTAAAGGGGAACAATCAAAATGAACAAGTAAAATAATGCTTCTTCCTTCTCTCTCTTTCTTCCTGCCTGCCTGCCTTTATCCCTGCCTGCTTCCTTCCTCTTAAAAGGAAAGGGAGAAAAAAAGAACTTGCCCGCCTTGGCCCAGATCCAGCTACAGAGCAGGGAATTTATACCCCGAAAGCAGTTAATTACACAGAGTATTAATCAGAGTCCATGCTTGTGCCATTTGCCTTTCATGTGGCCCTGGTCCATGTCTTCACAATGCAGTAGCCCTTCACGTTCCTTCCCCCTCTGTCCTATCAGTCCCTTTTCTGTCCACATGGCTACTGTCCCTCCTGCAGTCCAATTGCAGACCTGGCTCTGGAAGAAGCTCTCAGCTGAGGTGGGAGAACAAACCCGAGGACACAGCCTCCAGCCTCCCAGAGATCAGACCAGGTCCTCCACCCCCACTCCTCATACCTCAGCTCTTGAGTCCTCGAGTTCTTCTCTCTAAACTGCGACAAATCTCTCTTCCCTCCCTTCCCCTCCTCTCCTTGAAGAGACATACAATCTTGTATCTGGATTTAGAGATAGAGACACCCCCCACAACCCCCCCCCCAGGTCCCGCCTACCTCACTCACTCCATCTCTGGGATCACCTGCTCCTGAGTTCCCCAGGCTGGCTCCACCTGCTCTCCTGCACATGTGCTGTGAACGTTGATCCATTCTGGTCAGATCTCTGGAATGCCATTCTCACTCCTGAATGAAGTGTCCCCCACAATGGGTGGAGTGAGTCCCAAGTCCTGCCCAGTGAGAATAGAGAACTCCAGACGGAACTCCACTGATAAAAAATTATAAATATGAGCTATTCTGTGTACCAATATTCTCAGAGAACTAGTAGTTCTTGAATATTCCAGAAGAGGATGGGTTGCTTTCATCTCAAAGGTAAGGGTCATTCCCTTCAGAAGGAGTGAGGTAAATCCCTGACAGAGGGAACTCTGGTGTGTCCTGGGAACCCTGAACCACCCCAGTGTGAGAAAGTGCAGGGAGTCTCTTAACCGAGCATCTCCTGTGTGTCGAAGCCATGGGGGAGAGATGTAGGTACTTGATGCTGGATACACTCACCTGCTGGGGAGACAGCGTGGTAAATAAAATTCATAATAGAGAAGCTTGAGTGCAGCCCAACTGTGCGTGCTAGACAGAAGGACACCGGGAGGGAGCGGTTATCTACTTTCTTCCCTCTTCTGGCTCTTCAGCTTTTAAATGAACTCGAGCCTTTTCAATATAATGTCATGTGATCAAGGTGGTGGAAACTAGGAGCAAGATGGGGTGATGAGCGCACCCTCTCCAGCATGAGAATTGGAAAAATTAAACCCAGTTAATGGGGTGTTAAAGTGAAAAGGATTGCTCAGCTGACTATTTAGAAATCTGACCCACAATACCTTAGAATGAATGCTCACTGATTTTTTTCTTTTTGAAACCTACAAGGGTGCCAGCCTCCTTCAATCCTAAATCAGACTGCAGAAGAATCTCCAGGCTTCCTAACACCCCTGTCAGATCCAATTTGATGATGGGAAGGATTGTGAGAATCAATTTTCACAAGGTTTTTGCTCTGGTCAAGGGCCCCTTCTTCTTATCTAATATATTTAACAGAAAAAAATTTTAAAGCATATCTACAATAAAAGAGATACAGATTATAACAAGTTTTTCAGTACACAGATACCAATTACCAGGAATAAAAACACCAATTTTTCTGTTGGTTTCTTCATGCTGGGAGGGAGCCCTTTCCACAGATTGCATCTGGGGTCAAGAACAAAGTCAGACACAGAAATTCACAGAGATAAGAGCTTAACAGAGGGACTGGTTCTGGGCAGAAAAGACCCTAGAAATATGATCCTCTTAAGGCATCAAGAACACAAAATATATAGAAACTATAAAATGTGGGCTTTAGGAGCTATATAAACAGGAGTTTTTCAGAAAAAGATTTCATATCTTGGAGTGGATTCTTTAGGACTGAATTTGTAAAGTATAGCTAGAAGTTGAACCAGAAAAGGCAAGGTAATACTCTGCAAAAACCTTCATTGACTGAAGAACCAGGGCAGTGGGACTGGGTCTGGGTATGGAATCTCCCAGGTTCTAGAACACAGAGCCCCTGCCAAGCCAGGTCACTTTCCCACAACTGGAACAAAGTAGGTTTTAAGGCATTTCTGCTTCCATAGGAGAAAACAGGGCTATTAGATGGTGGTACTCTATACATGTCAATTTCTTGAGTTTGAAATTATACTGCGGTTATGCAGAAGAATAGCCTTCTTAGTGGAAATATGCATTCAGAATTTTCAGAAACAATGGTTATCACGTAGCAATGTACTCTCAGGGGATTCCAGAAAAAAAATTGTCCAGAACTAGGAGATTTTCCATTCATGTAGTTGAAATATTTTCCCCCAAACCCATATTAATAGAAAAAGTAGAACTGGATTCTTACCTTATACCAAGAGCATACACTATATCACACATACATATGCAAATTTTTAAATATAAGGAAAAATTAAACTAAAAATTTAGTGTAGTGACCAGTGATGAGAAAAGAGGTGGGAGTGATCATTAATGTTCTAATTCATTACTAGAGGGATGGGTTCATGGATTTTCTTATTAAAGACATATTCTTGTGCTTGTATCAAATAATACATGATAGAAAAAGAACTGTAAAACAGACTATTTTAAGACAGTTTTAGTATCAGAAAAGCTGAGAAATAGTACAGAGAATTCTCATACACTCTGCATCATTTCCTCTGTCACTGTTTCATACTTGCCACAATTAATGAACGAGCAGTGGTACATTAGTATTAGCAAAAGTCCATAGTTTATTCATCTTCCTTTAATCTAAGGTCTTCCTGTTTCAGGACTGCATTTGTGATACCATATTGCATTGAGTGGCTTCTCCTGAGACTCCTGGCAGCGAGTTTCTCAGATTTTCCTTGTTTTCAACGACTCTGACAGTTTTGATGAGTATCGGTCAAGTACTTTGTAGGATGCCCTGCTGATGGAATTTGTCTGATATTTTTCTTATGATTGGATTGGAGTTGTGAGTTTGGGGTTGAAAAATCACAGAGGTAAAATGCCACTTTCACATCATATCAATGGCATTCATAATCAACATGGCTTAATAGCTGTTGATCTTGGTCACCTGACTAAGGAAATATTTGCCTGCTTTCTCCACTATAAAATTACTCTAAATTTTTACTTCTTTTCCTTCTTTCACTCATTAAAGCCATCACCAGGCTCAGCCCACATTTGAAGAATGGCAGTTATATTCTGTCTCTTTGAAGTCAGAGCATCCAGCTACATTATTTAGAATGCTTCTGCAAGGAAGATTTCTCTGCTCTCCCTCTCCCCTTTCTTTACTCAACCACTTATTTATCTGTGAACCCACAGATATGTTTCCTGAGGACAGTTGTGTTTTATTTTTTCCAGTTTTTAAAGTTAAATATTTCTATAAGTTGATAGCAAAAAAAAATTAAGACTATACAGATTCAAATTTCTATCATAAACATATATAATATACAATGCAAATAAATATGTATGTAATGTATGCATGGAATACTTCCAAGTTGCTAGTTTTTTTTTTAGTTATACTTAATGTTTATCTAAATACCAGTTTTTAGTTTATTATAAATTCCATTTCAAAGGATTCTATTTGCTTGATTTTAAATTCATCTGGTCATTTTTATCTGGTCATTTTTACTTAGTCGCATTTCTAACTTTATTTAAGTAAATTTAGAGGTTATAAATATTCAACCCAGCTATTTTATATTCTGCAACAAATAATTGCAAAATCTATAATCCAGAGAGGTTAATTTAAGATGTTCTAAAGCTAAATAAAAACTCTGTATCTAGTCTCATCTATTAAGTTGCCTTTATAATTTAACTCTTCACAATTAGCATATTTATTTCATTACCAAATTCTTGAAGGAAACACGACGTATTCTCTTTGTGTGTATTCCCGTTCTGTTTCACTGTGAGTCAGTTCCTGATTTCTTGTATACTGTAGGAGTTCTTATCCTTTCATTTCTGTATTCCTAATACATTTTCATTATGCTTTGATACTATTGGGGGCATTGAGTTCAATTTTTATACTAGGCATTGTACTTTATTGATATGAAATGATCATCACAGTTAAGATGTTAATTTCAATTGCTGCTTGATTGCTTTACATTCTTAGTTTAATGTTTGTATGTTACTCTTATTTCTGGAAAGCAGTGTCATTTAAGGAACAAGCCCTTCTAGTCACTCTCAAATTTCATGATTCTATATTTGCTAGTTATTTTAAACTTCAGTTTTCTCATCTAAGGGGTAAATGGTGCCTGCCTCCTACAGGTATAGAAATGTCGTATTATACGAACCGCTGTGTGAAAATTGCCTGGCTCACGGCAGACATCCAGCTCGTGTAGGTGTTTTCATGTCCCTGATATAGCTGTGCCCTTTTATCCTTTCAATCTCTGGTTTTATTTCAGGCCTATCTTTTGTATGCAGTACATCATTAGCTTTATAGTTTGAGTCTATCAAAGACACAAATCTATTTTCATTTATTCTAATAATTGTCTGCCCTGCCTTCATTTGATTAACTTGTATATTTATATTATGCTTTTTGTTTTACAGACTAAGTTTATTTGCTTTTTTTGTCATTTGTGTTGTAAGGATAGTTTTATTAATTTCAGGAGTGGTTAACTCTAAACATTCTTAAAACTTACTGTGCGATTATCAGAATAGTGAAATCCTTTTATTCACTATAAGTAAATTTAATGACTTTTATTTTCTTACTTTATGTTCCCACATTTGAGTATTTGACTTAAGTTCATTATCTTGTTTACATTAATTTACTTCTACATATTTAAGTGGTTTCAATGTGAGAAAAAGCACTTCTGAGTTAAAAGGTAGCCTGACACTCACAGATTGACTTGCTATACTCCTCTGCTGAACATTAATGATTCCTAAACGTCTGACATCAGACAAGGTCACACGGTGATCCTAATGAAATGCTAGTCAAGCCTGAGCCTTGACCAAAATTCACCCCGAACCACAAAAAATGACTAAGCTGCGCCACCTTGTGGCACATATGAGTAACTGATTTCCGACAGCACCTAGCCCAGGAGCCCTGGCTCACTTGAGCCCTCCTCAAAACTACCTATAGGGGTCAAAATATTTAACAAGTCGCTGACCTTCTGACTGAGCAGCATCTAGAGTCCTCCACGGTGTGTGGTTTTTCTTGCCACAGCAAGCATCAATAAAGATATTTTGGCTACAGTTGTGCTCTGGTGGTCTTTGATTACATAGTAATTACACAAGCGATGGCTTGCTGCAGAATTTTCTATGACCTCGCCAATCTTAAAGTGTTGAACTACCTCTCTGTGATCTCAGCATTTTAAATCCTGCCTTCGCATTCCCTTCACACACACACACACACACACCCGCCCACCGTCATCATCTAAGACTTTCCTGCCCTCACCTATAAACAATGCCAGGGCTGAATAACAAATGTATGGGTTACAACCTCTCTCACTTAAGTTGCACATATCTAGCTCCCGTGTCCTTTCCCTTATCTTCTGGAATTACTGGTACAGAAAAACCTGAGGCTAATTTATTTGAAGATGACTTTTAGGGAAGCTTTGTTTTGTTCACAAGATTGGCTTTAATAATAGAAACTTAAAAAGCTGCCAACAGAAAATGTGGTTGCGATCCCTTTGGGATGCTGCACATAAAATATGGTATATTCTCTTCATGTGCAATCCTAGGGTCTTCCCACTTCATGCTCATCTATAAGAGTGGTTTTCAAAGACAACTTTCTATATCAACTCGCTTTGCAATTCATTATTTTTAGTCTTTGATGAATAGTTGAATTTCTTGACTGTGATTTAGGTTCCCATGTAGTTCTTGTCTAACCTGCCCTGATTCTTTCCTCATCTCTTCCATCTTACAGACACCAGGCAGCAGTTATAAAAACTTGGTTTTTACAATACTCATGAAAAGTTTTGCAATCACACGTTCAGAACACTACTCTTCAAGAACAGCAGATTTTTTCCATGGTATTACTGTATTTCCTAATCATCTCTAAGAAAAAAAAGTCCATGCCCAGTGCTAGAAAGTAAGAATGTGCAAGCTACCCTCAGCTGCCGCAGAGCCCACGAGGGGTACTAACAGAATGGCTGGCAGTCAGGCTCCCTTTCTGAAATACAAGCACATTTCACTCTTCCAGGCTTGAGAGGCTCACTCCAGTTCAGCCCCTGGTTGGGGGCTGTGGGTCACCAAAACAAGCAGACAGAACCAGTTCTAAAGTTTGCTTCCTAGCACACTTTCTTTTCTCTTTACCATAAAAATAGCCCTTTCATAAACAGCATTATATAACTGAAATAAAAGCTTGTGATTTTCAGAAAATATAGACATAAATTTAATCACCTATAACCTTACCACCAGCATTCTTTCATTTATTTAATAATCATATGTGCTAAGGATTACATCAGTTGCTGAAAATAATAGTAAGCAAAGCAGAAAAGTTTCCTTTGGTCTTGGAACTGGCATTTCAGTGGAAGATGACAATAATTAATCACACAAGTAAATGAAAAATTTTAGCCATGAAAGTATTTCAAGGAGAGGAACAAATCCCTATGAAAGCACATGTAACCCATTTTCTTTTATATTCATCAGATGGCAGCAGTTCCCTGAGAAAGTGGCAATGAGCTGGTACACAGGGCTAAACCCAAGGTTGCATGAACTAGTCTACTAATCTTTTTAGTATATAGTTATATGGCACGCCCTGGTGGAGTAACTGCTAAGTCAATCACCTCCAAAGGAACACAGGTCACATATGCCTGGGTCCAGGGGGCAAACAGGGTCAACAACTGAGTAAAATAAAAAAAATGCTTTTCCTCCACTCCCTGCCTGCCAGCCTGTCTAACTCACCTCACTCCTGCCTGCACCTTTCCTTTAAAAAAAATGTGTACATGCACGCACACACAATTATATGCCTCATTTCATCCCTAGTATTTTCTTTTCTTCTTAAAATCTTTAACAGCAGCAGCGTTTTCAAAGAACCTGACCAGGTGATTACTCTCACATTATACCTCTCCTCAGAGGACAATGCCACTGGTGAAAAGAAATAGTGAAGCCAGAAATAGGAAGAAGTTAAAACGAGGAGGACCCAAAGCAAAATGACCCAAAACAGATGGACTCTTTAGTATGAATGGAAGTTTCAGGGAGGGTTTTAGATCAAATCAGGCTCAGACATGCGCAGTACATCTCTTTGTCACTTATCCCCAACCTTTCACTGCCAATGTTCTTCTCCCACAGCGGGTCACTGTCACCACCTCCTTCAACAATGACTTCAACATTCTGCAAATTTAAAAACTGCTTTATCACAATTCTTCCTTAAGAAGAAATACACACGTTCACTTTTATATTACAACTAGAATTCTTAACTATGATTTATATGCTGATGTTTCTTGTCTTTGCATCTCCCCATAACTCCACATCCCCTTCACTAATGCTGTGAATTTTCAATGCTCTCACAATTCTCAGCTCTGCTTTGAGTGATGTTGACTTCACACCTAACTCCAAGCATGCCCCAGTGGAAAAAATTAAACTCCATTACAGTCAACAATGAAATGTTTTAGGACTTCTGGAAAAACATGATCTTCCAGCCTATCCTTATTCTGGAGGTAAAACACTGGAGAGGGTGGAGTAGAGATGAGTCCTGCTGACACGGTGAGCACTGCTCAGTCTGCACTGACTTAAAGCCAGGGCTAATGCTAGTCTTCCTTTTTCGTTCAAGTCACTTTAAGTTAGGTTTCTGTCACATGCATCTGTTGAATTCCTGATGAATATAATATGTAAATAAAGCACATTCTTACCTTAGCAAATTTACACGGAAGTAACAACACAATTTCCAGTAAAGAAATGCACTGCGTGGTGTGCTCGCTTTGTAATCCATGCAACAAACAGCATGTTTTGATCTGTGTCCTTGACCACATGGATGTTGTGCTCAATCAAGAAGAAATGTTATTGTATATGGTAAGCCTTCTAATCCAAAAAACCATTTATCATAAAGTCCATTAGATCAGAGTCCCAGACTTAGCTGAGAACCAAATCTACTCTACAGCTCCTTTCCTTGTACCCAGGAGACAATTTGATATTAAGTAAACGACCCTGGAAGTGTGGTGCTGCAATGCTAAAGACAAACACGACTCTCATTCCTAGGGGACTTATAATGTATAGGTATGTAACATAAAGAAAAAGCCATCATGCAGCTCTGTAAGTGAGAACAGTAAAAAAAAAAAAGTTATGGCTAGAAACAGAGGAGGCTGGTGACCCCTGTTGTCCTGGCAGCTTAAACCAGCTGCAGTTCACACACATCCCAAGGTCCCTGGTTCAAGACCTGGGGCAGGGGAACAACCAATGACGAACAATTAAATGGAATAAACAGTTTCTTCCTCCTCTCTCTTCCTGCCTTCCTACTTCACCTTCATTCCTGCCTGCACCTTTCCTTTAGAAGAAAAAATGGATGAGGCTAAATTCGATCTGTATTACAGTAAAAAACGAGAACTCACGGGAAAGAGTGAGGAAATCTGCAGGTGAAAAAGTTCCCACAAAACATCCCAATCGGATTTGGCAAGAGTGGTAGAGAACAAACAGCATAAACATCTAAGAAACAAACACATGAGGCTATTATGCTCAAACGAAGGCATTTTATTAGCTGACTTGATACCTTAACTAATATCTTGGTTACCAAGGAACAGTTGCAAACAACATGTTCAAAATCTGACTTGTTGGAGGAAGAACGTTCCTATGCTCAACACAAAATACCTTTATTATGCTCTTCAGTGAATCTCAGCGTTGACAAAATCACTCGTTCCAACATTAACCGCCTCGACAACCCAGTCCAGCTATTCTTCCTTCAAATGTGTGCAGCAGCAGTGAGAATCAACAGACAACTGTAAGCATTTGTGGTTTGCTTGGAAGCAGGAGAGTTCATTTCATGATGAGTCAGTGTCTTCTAATACTTTATATTTCTGATACTTTCCAAAAATCTCAGCAAAGTAAATCCGTTTACTAACATTTCAGAGGGAAAGCTGGGTTTTAAAACTGAAGGTGCAATATTAGTCTGTCTTTGCCAACTTGAAATTTTTGCAGGAGTGACTATTAATACTTCTTTTCACTTGGTTATAAGCTTTACCCTTCTCTCTCATTAAAAAAAAAAACCAAATTGCACATTGTTCCTTTAAATGAGTAACTGGAATCTTTAAAAAGAGAGGATAGTTTCATTTCATTTAATTAGGAAATGCGGTAGAAATTCTGATCCATCATTCTTTTATCTGTAAAGGAAAAAGGTAATTTTAATAAACAACATTAGAAAAACTACAACAAAAGGAAAATAATGGCAAAATAACTTACAACAAAATGAAAATTTTTCCTACAACTTTGCCCCTTTCCCTATTTATTCTTCTGAGATTTCCCATAATTTCTGCATAATTTTACACAAGAAACTGTATTTTATTTTTAGAATGCTCTTTTATGAAGACTGCTTTTGACAGGTTAAGTGTGAAACTGATATTGATATTAGGTAACATTTATTTGCAAGCTTTACCTATGTGCTCATTACTATGCCAAGTGCTTTGTATGGATCTTTTTATTTCACAGCTCTAAGATGCATATTCTATCGCCCCATTTTTAAAGATGAGTAAGTTGAAATATATTTATGCTGCTAGGAGTTAGGAGAGCAGTAACATAATTTCAGCAGTTTAACTCTAGAGTCCTTTATATAACATATGTGTAAACTAAATTTTGATGCAAATTAAAATCCTATCTTCAAAGTACACCTCTAATTACGTGAACTTAGTAATAAGCTGTAGGCAGAAGACAATCACATGGAGTAGGGAAGCACCCTTTAAAAATATAATGTGCATGAGCTTTGTATTAAGCCTGATAGTGTGGGAGAAAATATAACTTACTGTATTTTCTGGTTCATTTCTGGCTATTTTCTCCAAAACTCCATTATATCTTACAATATATAAGAGCAATGTTTCCAAAACATTACCAGTATGTTAACTGAACCTTTTGAACAAATCATTTCAAATACACTGAGAGCCAGTTATTTAAAGGAAAAAAAAAAATGCAATGAGGGCACTTCTGTTGAATGAAATAACTACCCCCAATTCATCTGATTCTTAAAACCTGTATTCTTATAATTGTGACTACATAGGTACAGATTTATTTTTCAAAGGATTTCCTTTAATTTTGGGCAATATAATTGGTGAAGACAATAGTTTGGAGTCACACTATGAGAAGTTCCAAGGGAAAATATTTTCTACTCATAATTCTTTCACTTTTTTCATATAAAAATCAAATGTAGTTTTAATGCCAATCTATGTTTGTCTTAAGTCATAAAAGCTCAGTTGTCATCCTTTAAAAGTTAAAGAGAAAAGGCATCCTAACAACAGACACACAGTCACTTAAAATACCTCAGTGACCACCCCAGCAGCGATGGTAGCACCACCATAACGCAGCATAAATCTCCCCAGCTCTTTGAAGTCTTTGTAGAGCTCGAGAGCGACTGGTCTTTGTGTCTGGAGCTCCACCAATGCATTCTGGCCTTTAGTCAACAATCTATCAAGTCAAAAAAAAAGAACAAGTGAACATACAATAGAGGTGAACAAATGTAATAACCTGAGAAATATTTCACGTTCAACAACGAATCAACTTAAGTCTTTCAAAATCTCAAAAAGAAAAGAATTTTCTTAAAGCGAAAATACATGCCTTTGAGTTTTTCAGGGTTAGTGGAAATAAATGAACAATAATTCTAGATTTAAGAAATATTAACTTATATACATTTATTTGTATATATACACACAGATATATATTATAAACTAATCTTCCAAACACAATACTCCCCCTTGAAGGAAACTATAACTTAAACTGCGCAAGGTTCTTCCAGCAAAGTCTTCCTTTTCATTCCCTCATGAAATTGAGAAGTTCAATTATATAATAAGAGGCATGTGCGTGTGCATATTTAAAGAGGAATACATAACCCTATGTCTTCCCCAGTAATACTCTAATTGGTGGAGTATGTGTTAAAAAATTATCTTTAAAGAGAATAATCACATGATACAAACAGATTACTCTAAATCTCTTACCCTTCTTCCTCTCTCTTTTCTCACAAAGGAATAGTGATTCTTTAACAGAGGTTCAGGACAAAATCACCTAAGATGTTCCCACATATCTACAGAAAATGAAAGGGGATGGGACCTGGGCCTGACTGTAAACAGTTTCATGTAAATAACAACAAAAATACTTGAGTATGTCCCACCCACACTTACTGAAAGAGGCAATACTCAAAAGGGGACATTTATAAAATCTCCTCTAATTTACTGTTGATGTGCTCTAGAAGGATAAAGGAGAAAAAACTATAAATTCCTTCTGAAAGCTCAGTTCAGGAACAGGCAGATTACCAAGTAAGTTCTGAAAAATGATTCAAAAATTTCCCAGTATTGGTTTTGGAAAATTTCAGCCTGAAGTCTCATTCTTTAGGAGGGAGAACAGCTAACATATTTATGATTTGAGTTGAATTTAGTTTCTAGTAAGTTTGGTTCCATTCCACATAAAGCAATTGAGTCAATGATGTGCTTGAAGTAGAAATGAAGATCAAAGGCCAAATCACACTGGTGCAAAACAAGAGAGAAGAACTAAACTACAAAGCGGGTAACAGGGGAAATTAAATGAGATATATTAAGACCTAGCATCACTGGGCCAGATTTTTGTAGCAGGCACAGAGAGGGGGAAATTCCAGATTTCATATGATGAGCCAATTTCAGACTGAGAATTCTCCAAATCTCAATCAAAAGGTCAAAGGTCTGGCTCTTGCCAGAAAGGATGTAATTTATGCAAAATTATTTACTGGGCTAGAATCCTAGCTCTGCCTTTGCTAACCCTGCAACCTAGCACATGTTATACAACCTTTAAGTCTCAGTGTTCTCATCTGAAAAATGGAAAAAAATAATAGGACCTATGTTGCTTAGTTGCTGAGAATATAAACCACGTGAAAGTATTCATGACAGAGCCTAGAAAACACTGGGTCTGGGGATGTCAGCCATTAGTTACATCCTATTTCTAAAACATTAAGGCAGACACTCAGCTAGAAGGTAAAGATTCAGGCTGAAAATGAAGATACATCTTTAAGACAGAGATTAAGTAACCTTTTCCTTCCAACTAAGAGGGAAAAGTCACGGGTTTACAAGCCGTGTGAAGATTCTCTCTTCCACTGCAGTCAACCCATTAACCCACTAACCACCACCTTCGGCCTCTCACACAGGTGCAAAGAATACCCAAGGACCGAAAAAAAAGGGGAGTTTTGGGTGGGATTCCCCATAGGGTTGAAGTGAGGAAACCCCCAAAACAGAAGCAGCCATGCCAAACTGCAGTCTTTAGAAAAATTCAGTTAAAAAATTTAAGTTTCTTGGGAAGTATTTCCTTTGAAAAATCCAAACCTTGTCCCAGCTGAGGAGCCACTGTCTACACTTAGAGCTAGATATTTATGTTGATCAAAAGGGGCTAATGCAGTGGAGCCCACCTCAGCTACTAAGACTCTAGGTGGACTTTGAACAGAAAGCAAAATACTTTCTGCGTGGGAAAAACTAGGGAGCTGTAGATCACTCTCTTTCTGGATGTCCTTAGCAGAGGGGATGATTCTCATTAAGAAGGTAACAAGAAAATTAAGAATACTCAACTGGAATCTGGAACCACTGGGGCTAAGTTTTATTCCAATTCATCTTTAAAAATACAGAACGAATCTTTAAAATATCTTTATTTCTACATCATCACCACTACCCAGGGTTCAATGCAAACAAATTTCTACTTACATTTTTATTTCTAATTCACATCCCGCCCACCAAAGCACAGAAATTATAGCTAGCAGTCATTCCTAAATATTTGTTTTTGTATTTGCTTTAATCTAGTCCTTGAAAAAATTCTGGGAAAAATAAAAACAGATCTCACATTCCACAAGAAGAAACAGAATACAAATGAATTAATCTGTAAGGGATTTCCTTAAATTGCTTGTGTTTATTCTTCTGTGCATTACAACACTCACTTCGGCTTTTTCTTTGTGACTTCACCTGTGCTTTTGTTTAAGACGCTGATCAGTCGTTTAATGACAGCAGGTTCACTGACAGTTTGGTAGTGTAACAGTACCTGAAAGAGAAGCGCAACAAGAAAACGCTGTTTACCACAGCGCCTCCGGCCATGGTTTTGGCACCTCAGCTCTGGAGCTTGGAGTCCTTCTGGTTCTCAGTCCCGCCACCCTGCTCAGGTTCGACCTTAACTTCCCAGGGGAAAAAAGTCCCAGGAAGCACTTCAGATTTCTGCTCCACCATTTACTGTGTAGACTTCAATAATTTACATAACCTTCCTGCCAGCTTTCTCCTCTGTAAAGATGGATCATAACATCTTAACAGTCGTTAGAAAGATTAAGAGAACATATGACTTAGAATAGTTATCGCTACTGTTCTAAACAAGAGTCGGGAAAGAACCTAGGATGGGATTCCAACACCTGTACTTAAAGCTTTTTGCAACTCTCCTCAGTAAAATAGGTAGGTCTTCAGCATTGTGATGAGAATGAAATCTGTGATGAGAATGAAATCTCATTCACTACTATACAGTGACTCGTATAGTAGATGTCCATCAAGTATGAATCGTTTTCATAAAAATTAAGCCAAGGGGAATCCTGTCACATGCAACAGAAATTAATGTATTCATTGTTGGATAATGAGAATAAAATATTAAAGGGGAGCTTAGACAGATTTTGAAGTCAGACAGACCTGAGTTTACATCCTGACTCTACCATTTTCCAGCCGTATGATTAAACAATCTTTTACCCCAAACATTCCCAGTCTCGGGTTCCTTATCACTAAAATGAAGAAAATCAGATGAAGTTATTTTAAAGCAGTGACAATGTTGTAGTAAACACTCAGTTGCTGGACAACCTCATATGTTAATTATTTTGTATGTAAAGAAATGTAACGTCAAACAAGTTAAAAGTACTGACATGCCCTCGCGGCCTAGAGGAAAAGGCCACCGGTCCACATACATCTTTAGGGCCCAAGTTTGTGACCTGGCAACGGGGGAACAGTCAAGACAAACAGCTTAAAAAAAACAGTTACGTAAAAATGAGCCACGGTCAGAGTTGAACTTTGAGTGTCAGTTGGAGTCAGAATCAGTATCTCATTCAAATACTAAACACTGGGAGTGCAATGTGTTTACAGTTTGGGTACAATGGAAAGACCGAATAGCCAGAAATGGGCAAAGGTATCTAAGTTTAATTGGTTTGCAGAAACTATTTTATGCTATATTTGCTTGAAGAAATACTGACTGTTCCACTGTGAAATTTCCTGGGTAAAATACTTTGCACATTCAGAAAACAGAAATACAAGAATGGCTGTGGATGCACCATTTTGGATTTTAGAACTTTCTGAAAACCGAGTCATATGATGAGCACTTAGTTAATCCTAATACTATTCCTTTCCTCACTGCTACCAGGATGATAATCATCTCTCATCTAGATTAAAATATGGGCTCTTCCTTGGTAATTCTCTCACTACTCTTGCTCCTCAAAACCCACTCTTCATAGGTCCTCCAGCATGATTTTATAAATTACAAATGTAATGACATGTCCTTGCTTTTTAAAACCATAGAAACTCTAATTCCAATCTGAGGCACCAAGGCCCTTCTCAATCTGTCTTTTGCTTACCACTTCAGACTTACCCTTCTCCCTCTTCTCTTGCATTCTCTGCTCCTGAATACAAAGAGCTTTCATTCTGTTTGTACACCAGGTCCTCTCTAACCTGAAGGCTTTTACAAATACATGCCATTTGGTCAGAACACACCATCCCCTCTCTGCTGCTTCATGTGGTTAATTCCTACTCATCCTACTCTACCACTGGTCCCAAGATTGATTCACCTCTTGCAACATACCCAAACCCCTAGTCTAAACTGGATTCCTTTCTATGTATCATAATCCCAGTGCAGAACATTTCACTTTTCTTGTCACTGCTAGCTTAAATCTCTGTCACCCAAGCAAATATGAACTCTGCGAGACAAGGAACTATGTCTACCAGTGCCAGATATTTAACTGGCAACCAAAATTATCCGTGAAATGAATGTAAGCATGAAGGAATAAAGTACACTTAACACATATGAAGAAAATCATGTGAGATTTTTATTTAAAACGCATGACACCCAACTTCCATTATTGTACAAAGGCAAATTAGTATTCTTTTTCAATGATGTTTAGGCATTGTAAACTGGCAAGAGTCCAAAAAGTATTAACAATGGACTTTTAGGGGAAGAAAACAAATGGACAATAAAGCAGTGAGGGCCATGCTTATGCATTCAATGGATTCTGGGTCAAATAGCACCAATCTAACAAGAGTGTAGGTCTAAACATCGAAGACACATCTCTTCTGCAAGACGCAACTTAGGCAAACAAGAAGGATTCCCTTTACTCGGCTCCAGTGTAACTAAAGTGCATGGTTTGCCACTTTTTAAGAAGACGGGTACACGAAGTCCTAACCTTTGTGAGTTATGTCTGATTAAAAAAAAGGGAAGCAGAAAAATGGGTTGTAGCAGTACAGAGTTAGGTTTTATCTGTTTCTTGTTCCAAAGCATCTTACAGCTGCTCAAAAAAATGAAATACGAATGAAAAGATTTATATGTAAATTAGAAAGTGGAAAATAATTGCATACTCTCAAAATTTTAATTCATATTATATACAACCAAAGTAATCCATAACGCCGGGGAATCTGCAGCATAGCATAAAAGGGCAAAAAATTATTGGATTCCAAAGTGAAATGTGCTAAGTATGAATCCTGATTTAATCACATATTCATATAGTCAACAGCCATCAGAATCTCCAATTCCTCATCTATAAATGAGGACAATACTAATACAGGGCCAACATCTCTACCTGTACTTCTCAAATCCTGAAGGACTGAAAATATTAATTTTTCCTAAACCTGCTATCAACCCATTTTAAGTCGTAAAACAAACATGAAGGCAATTTTAGTGTTTATTTATTTCACTTAGTATTTACAGTAGTAAGCTTGGGTTCAAAAACATTAGTACATCTAACTTCAGAGTGTTTCCCCATTCTGTTAGGGTTTTCCATGACATGCATGCATCATAGCAACTTTCTGAAACCTAAATACATCTGAATTCTAAAATATACTAGCCTGAAGAGTCAACAAGTGTTACTACTAATTCATGTGGGGTCATGTGAATCAAATTATCTAAAGTCCATAACCTGTGATGGGCTACAGAAAATGGTTGATGGCAAAATAAGTCAAATTATTATTTTCCTTACACCACTAGGTAAACTGTTATTTAAAATTTACAATACATATATAGACATCTGACTTTCAGCAAGGATGCCAAGCCTATATAATAGGGAAATGACAGTTTTTCAACAAACATGCTGGTAAAACTGGACACTCAAATGCGTAAGAATGAAGATGAAATCCTACTTTAAACCATGTACAAAATTAACTCAAAACGGATCAAAAACCTAATTATAAAAACTTACAAGCACGAAACTCTTAGAAAAAAATAGAGGGAAAACAACTTCTTGACATTAAATCAACAACAACAAAATAAACTGGACTCCATCAACATGAAAAACATTTGTGCACCAAAGAATACTATCAAGAGAAAAGAGAGAACCTAAACCCACAGAATGGAAGAAAAAACTTGAAAATCATATAGAGAAATGCAAATCAAAACCCTAATGATATTCCTCTTCACATGGATAAACAAAATTGCAGCATAGATGAAGGACATTATTCAACCTTAAAAAGAAATACATTCTGATATGTGCTACATCACAGATGCACTTTGAAAATACGCTAAGTGAAATATAGCAGACACAAAAGGACAAATATGGCATAATCCCAATTATATGAAGGATCTAGACAGGAAATTCATCAAGAAAGTAGAAAAGCAGTTACCAAGAGGTAGGGGAGAAGGTTAATGGGGAGTTATTACTTAGTGGGTACAGAGCTTCAGATTGGGATAAGGAAAAATCCTAGAGACAGATGTAATTGATGGCTATATGGCAATATAAATGCAATTAATGCCACTGACTGTACACTTAAAAACAGTTACAATGATGTATTTTACACTATGAATATTTTACCACAAAAAAATGAATATAATAAAGTCTAATCCAATCTTATATATATATATATATATATATATAAAATGTAAATCAAGGGAAACAAGTATGTTTATATGTTGTTATGGAATGAGTCCCTAAATAGTGAAATTTTAAGTGTAGGAAGCCTTTTTTCCTGGTTTAAAAAAAAAGCTGAAGGTTTTTCCCAAAGAATAGACTGAAAGACAAGAAGAGTCTGACTTATTTTTCCCGAAACAATTTTCATCATAGTATTTGTAAGTCAATATACATAGGCGGAATCTCATAAAGCCGCACCAAAAAACTTTCAATTCATATTTATTTTTAAGAAGCTACAGTAGACAGGAAGACAATATTACTAGTCAAAATAACTATTGACCTCTTGACCTCTCTCTACCTCTCCAGTGGCAAAAATCATTGCTGCATGAGTGAAAACACACAGCAACCAACTTCTCCAGCTTCTCCCCATAGGACATACTGCTTTCTAAGAATGAGTACTATTTCTCACATAGCAATTAAGCTGTAGCTTCTGGCCTATCAATTCATAAATTTTGAAAAGTTAAAAATTATGTTTTCAACTGCAACAATTTTTTGGAGAGAAGCTCTTACTCCATGTTTTTTAGCATGCAATAGAAATGGTGTATCATAAAACCAAAGTACTTCAACAGTATCTTATAAATACCAATTTACATAGATATAATTACAAAGAATTATAAGCAGAGTACATAGTTATCTCAATATAGGCCTGTAAGTATAAAATGAATTTAAATGAGCTAAATAAATTTATTCCCAACCTTTAAAACACTATCCTTAATTTAAAAGTTTAAATATCAATTACTTTTACTGTCATTTGAAAGATGCAGTCAATGGTGAAAATGATCTACTTATACTTTCAAAGGCAAGCCATTTAATTTCAATTACATTTTTATTGCTGTGAAGAATCTGTACTATATAATCTGATCAAGAAAAAAAGTTTAATGGTAAAATTCTCATCTATAAAAGTGGCAAAAGCAAGATGTGAAAGCAGAGCATGGCCCCAAATATATGAAAAAGATGATAAAACAGGAAATCACATTATTCATTACAAAAACAAAAACAACAAAATATTTTGAAACTTACAGGAAATCCTTTAGTGACAGGAATTTCAATATTAAAGATGAGGATTCGAGCTCTGAAACGAGTGCAAGCTTTAATGGGTTCTTTGGGGCCACAAAATATGCAACCAACACTGGAACAAAGTAAAAAAGAGAAGCTAGTTGGGGGACAAATAAGCTTATGACCAGTCGGAATACCTCCAAAACCATTTACCAAGTAAAACAACCAAGAAAATTAGGGATTTGTTTCTAAATACTCCTCTAAATAGCTTCAGGTTAAAGCATGATTTTAAACCATTATTAACCTTATTATTTTCATGTTACAGTTTTTATTCAATGATCACATCAAATACATGTGCTCACACGCATTAATTTCAAGGTTTTGCTAATCATTCACAATGCTTCGCTTTGAGATTCAAAATTAATACTCATTCTTTCATTTGAGTTGATGAATTGCAAAATGTCTGACATTTGAGGTCCAATATGCAAAACTGCTTTAACTTAATTTCCCACTCACTTAATTTTGATGATATCCATGCCAACCAATGTAAGACTAACATGATCGCCTGCTGCCGCCCAGTCAACAGGTTCATCATGCAGAGTGATTCCTGGAAATGAGTAAGAACCAAAGCATACAGTGAAACACCTCCATATCAAACCATAACAACCAAGAGAGTTTGCCTGATTTGTGCTTCATCAGTTACTACTCATCATTTTCAATATGAATGGATTGAGAGTGAGAAGTAACTGTGAGCGTTGAGGAAAATGCACTTCCTCTAGCCTTAACTCTACTGGAACACACCCTAAACAAAAAGTGACTTGTATTTGCCCACGAAAGACTGACCTCTGCTTATTTAACCAAGATTTTTGAGTTCATTTACACAACTGGCATATTCGTCAAACAGTATCCATTCCATTATTTCTCTTATGTTAACAAATGCAGGCATAATAATTCAGTTCAAATTATTTCTAACAACATACAAGATGGGACTGGGGAAGGTAACTAGTAGTATTTTACTCTGTTGGGCTTTGCTGTTAATCAGATAACCATTTAAACAATTGATGTGTTCTACAACTACCCAGTAGAGGATCAGAGCTGTCAGGAGGTCCCCTAGGCAGGCCCTTCAATACTTCTGGCTCAAGAGAACTACTTCCAGAGAGAAATATGCACAATACAAACCGATTATGTGAAAATGAAGAGATTAATAATGTCAGAAAATTTAATTTAAACATAACTGCAGCTGTTGCTATATACCTTTATTACCTCAGGATAAGCAAGTATAATGGGGCAATACTCAACTGCTTTATTCAAAGGCTTTAAAAAGGTATCTTATACTTTTTATTCAATGTGGTTAAGTTTACAGGGAAAATCCGTTTCATTAGAAGTTAAGCAGTTTGATGGAGACAGTATGCAGTCCACTGTGGGATAATTCTTGATTGACATGCTTCTAGAAAGTTGTAATTCCCCCACATTCTTTTACAAATACTCATTTGTACCATGGGGCATACTTTGAAGCAAGTCTCTTTCAGACTTTGAGGCAATTCAGGAGAACTTTATGAGCTTTGAGGTAACCTAGCATTTTACTCCAAATTTCATGTATGTATGTATGTATGTGTAAATATTCATTAATCTCAGAAGTGGAGTCCTAACTTTCATTAAGGTATCAAAGAAATTCTTGACTCCAAAAATGTTAGCAATTATGATATCAAGAAATTTGTGTTAATATTCAATAATTTTAAATGCAAATTTAAATTAAATCTATCTGATCTTAGCTATGAAATGTGGAATTAAAGACAAGAGTTATAGCATGCAGCTAACCACAGCTAGAGATGTCTGTGGAGACTGCCACTGGCTGAAGATTTTGAAGAGCCTTCATATTAGAAGTTCAATTAACAACAAAAAATTTGCTAAAGATAATACGTACCTTAAGTTTCTCCCCCTAAACATGTTACTCTGTCCCATATATGACATTTATCTTCCTATTGACTTTCTTCATTGGACAGACATTACACAAAGTGTTTTTTTTAACACTTCATAAACTTGCTATGTTAAGAAAGTGCAAATGTAAGAATCGCCATTATTGGTAGCAGATTTAGTCAATTCTCTCTTTAAGATCACTACTGCTCAGTGAGCCACATTAGCACCTACAGCGTTCAGAGAACTATCAGTAAATCAAGCAAAAGCAATAAGGTTAGAAATTGAGGACTGAGAACATTTAAGTGGGATTAGAAGAGTGGCTCTCAAGGACTCAAGGAGCAGGGTGGTGCTGCAGTGCATGTGCACTTACATGCATGCATGCATTTGTGTCTATATATATATATATATATTTTTTTTTTTTTTTTTTTTTTTTAAAGGAAAATGCAGGGTTCATGCAGGAATGAAGGTGAGTACATAGGCAGGTAGGAAGACAGAGGAAGAGGATGAAGCATTTTTATTTATTTGATTTAGTTGTTCATCTTGGTTGTTCTTCTTCCCTAGGATGTGAAACAGGCACCCTGGGATTTACATGGACTGCACCCAACTGCTACTCCACGCCTATGGTTCCTCTTTTGAAAAACACTGGATTAGAGATAAAAGGTTGAAGTTTCTCTGACAGGAATGATTGAGGATAAGAATGTGGGACTTTCAGAGGCAAGCTAATTATGATTTGGGAAGTAACAAGGAAGTCAATCTGTATGGTCAACTATCATTTCAGGATCATGGTTTTAATTAATGTTTATTCTGGGGCATGCCCTTGTGGCTTAGGTGGCTGAGATGGCTGGGATGTGGACTATGGAGAGTCTATGGACCTGGGTTTGCAAACTGGAGCCAAGAAATGAAACAAAATAAACAACTAAAATAAATAAAAATGCTCTTTCCTTAATCTCTTCAAAAAAATTTCCTATTCTCAAAAAATCTTAACATACATAATTAGTATTTAGCAGTATTTATCTTTAGTATTTATTCATAAATAATAGTATTACTTTTTACATAGACAGAATTTTTAAGATCTGTAAGCAGAAAGAAAATGATCAAATGGAAATAACTTTAGGTTCCATTCCCTTATTCATATTAAATTTAAGTTTTAAACTCTGTTACCTAAACAGATATTCACTGATTTTTTTATAATATTTAAGAAACCAGCTTTTAAAGTAACCAAATTATTCGAACAAATTGTATGCCGAAATTTGTAAACCAGTTATGCACAACGTTGGATATAAACTATTAATAAGAGCAACAGAAGGAAAAGTACTGAATTTTTTTTTAATTTAAAAACATTTCCAGTAGGTTATACTTTTGCTTATTGTGACAAATTATATTTCTTCATAATATAAAGTAGATTTTCAGTTTTATGTTGAAGTTAGAGGCTTAGTTGCAAGTTTAAGGTAAGCATAGAATAATAGACTTTTATACAGAATTCAGAAAAGGAAAACATGTGCACATGTAAGGTCCAACGATGAGAAGGTATAAAAGCCATCAGCCACTATGACAGAAAACACTTTAGATCTATGTACAAAGGTACCATGTGTGGCACTTTAAACCAGCTCAACTTCTCTAGGTTCTGCAACACTAGGTTTTTCTGCTTGTGCAGCTCATTTTTCAGTTCAGGTCTTCCTGTAAAATTTTATTTTTTAGCATAAATATGATCAAAGTTGTCAACATGCAGTAATTCTTAAATACAAATTTCAAAACAATAGACCATAACAGCCTGCCTTGTCACTATTTACTGCCAAGATGAGGTTAGATTTAACTACTACTACAGAATACTATTTTAAATGCATCTGTCAGGTGTTTATACATCTGGTTAAATCCTAACCAGACTTCTCAAATCAGTGTCAAAAAAAATGCTACCAGTTACAAATTTATATATGTACATACACAAATGTGCACACACACACACATACACACACATGCACACAGAGTCACAACAGAAAAAAATCGTTTAATGCTTTCATATTTTTATCTTCAACAGTCAGTATCATTTTGACAGTCAGTTACAATTTCAGTAAGAGGTTATTTACTCTAGAGTTAGTAATTAAACTACTTTTAAAAATCTGAGGTCAACTTTTTAAAGGCTGTTTAGCAAAAGAACCTTGTAGAGAAATACCTTTTGCAGTACAGGTTTCATTAGGAGGCATTGCTAATAGTCGGTCACCAGCTTGGATATAACCAGCTTCAATTTTACCAGTTACACAGAATCCAGATCCCTGATCTGCAAAATATACTCAAATCTTATGATTCATATAGCAATGTTACCATCTGATGACTAATACTGTTAGGTACATTTTAGTTCCCTAATAGATATATAAAACTAGCAGTTCAATGAATATTATGCAATGATTATTGCAACAATTTTAATAAATTTACTAAATATGGCATACTACCATGCTACTCTTGATTTTCTTACAAACAAAAATATTCACATTACAAAAAGTGGTAGCTCATCACTTTTTCAAATATTGAGGACTTACAAAAAGTCAGGCACAGAGTTAAACTTTGGGGATAAAAGGATGAAAATAAAGACCCTACCATAAGAAGTCTTCACCAGTGAAGAGAAAGACAAAAACATGTACACTGTCCTGAGACAAATACCATTTGTAAGTACAATGGAAACAGAAAAGGTTCACTGAAGAATCCATGATGGGCAG
Organism: Solenodon paradoxus; assembly: GCA_004363575.1. Taxonomy (NCBI): domain Eukaryota; kingdom Metazoa; phylum Chordata; class Mammalia; order Eulipotyphla; family Solenodontidae; genus Solenodon; species Solenodon paradoxus. The sequence goes on along the minus strand of RJWH01000482.1, from coordinate 732,003 downwards.
GAACAATTACATTCAACTGGGCACTGGGAGAAGGAACAAGAATTCTCCAAGCATCTTGTGTGTACGGGAAGGCAGAAGGAGGAAAACACCATGGGCCTGGGAAAATACTTATGTATACGCAGACATACAACTGAATTTGGGATGTGCTAAGACCCATGTGTCATTTATATGGGCGAACCAAACATGAGGCACTAGAAGTAGGCGGAGGACAAATAATAAAAGGATTTCATAAATCACACTCAGGGCTCAAATTTCACCCCCAAGAAATGAAAACCAGTAAGGAGTTGTAAGTAAAGAAGTGACACAATGGTATCTCTGTATCAGAAGATGACTGAAATGCACATACTGACTATAGAAAGAAAATAAACTCAATTTTGTGAATAAGCTGTAACAGGTTTGGAATGATAAGTGAAGGAGTAATGACTAAAAAGATGCAACCTGAGATGATGGGTATCCGCTATGAGAAAGGAAATTAAGGCACAAAATCCTTAGGCTTGGGTCAATCTGAAGGGCTTATAAGACATGTAAATGAAGAAGATGCATACCAGGGCGCATCGGTCACACCCAATTGCACAAGAATGTACCCTGGGAGCACACTTCCTGTGGGGAAGTCCAACAGCAGTTGGTATATCCAGATAGCAGAGTATGTGGAGAGCAGAGAACAGGCTGAAATGAAGGCAGACATTTGGCAAGCATCAGGACACAGGAAATAGGTGCACGCATGGAGGTCTGTCCAAAATGAGCATGTAGATTAAGAGGACTGAAGAAACAGAACACTAGTCGAGAGACAGAAAGAGGAATCCACAGAGAAACTAGACAGAGGTCAGAGAAACAGACAGGATAGCAGGCGAAAGCGGATCACAGAAATCAGAAATGAAGGAAGAAAAGTTCTAGGGTGGATGTGGCTACCAACCTCAGAAGCAATACAAATTCAAGAAAGGTGGAAGAGAGAATTGAAAAAGCATACTGACTTTGGGAATCAAGAAGTCAGTAGAACACACTGAAGGAAGCAGTATAGGCAGAAAACAGGACACAGCCTGAAGAGAGAACTGGAGATAACAAAGCAGTCAACAAACATTACTGATCAAAAGAAAATTAAGCACCTCATTTTAAATAGATAATGGGTATTCTAGAAACTACTACCATATTTCCTCTACTATATGAGCATGCTGCAAGCTAATAACGATAATGATAACTTTCAGTTGCACGGAATTGTTTTTTTGAAGCAACGTGATTCATTCACTGTTCATTTATCAAGCATGTATTATATGCTAGGCCTTGAGCTAGGTCCTGCAGATATAGATACAGAAGAAACAATAGTGTCAAGGAGTTCACAAATGAAGTGTAATGAACAGCACAGAAACAATTCTAATACTGAGTGAAAAAATGCAAAGGCAGAGGACACAGAGAACACAGAAGGGTTGTGTGTGGACACGTGTGGCTAAGATTGCCAGTAAACAATCTGTTACTACACAGATTCCAATCTACTCTTTACTACCTGTTCCATAACAATGGAGATTTATCTGAAGGACAACTTGTATCTTTACCATCAGTATATATATATCTCATATATTTTCTATATATATATACATGTATATGTATATTCTATACATCAATAGATATATAGAATATAAAAATGTTAAATCCTTTCATTTATACAGCTCTTTTGTTCCATTTCTATTTTATAGTTTTCTGTATAGAGTTTTACATACATTAAGTTAGGTGGATTCTTAAGTATTTAATACAATATCCTTTCCAACAAGGCCTGAGCCTCTTCTAAGTTTGTCTTTCCCAGTACTCTTCCTCAGCTGTAGGGTACCATACAGAATTTCCTTTTATCTTAGTCACTTTTATATTACTAATTCTTTATATTAAACTTCCCACTTTACTTATAAGTCACTAGACTGCACAGGTGGGTCTGAAATGGGCAAGGGAAGAAAGAAAAGAGCATAACCTGGGTAGACATAATGGCAATAAAGACTGTGGTTTAAAAAAAGTGAACAATCTAGGGTAGCTTAAGGGTAGGGAAACAAGAGAGAGATAAAAGGAGAAAAAAACAGGCTACAAAGATAAAGGATAGACTTCTCATGGCTGAGTAAGAGATGGTGAGTAAATTGGAGATTGGACAGGGGAGGTAATAACCAGAATTATGCATGTTAACATTTATCTGACAATGACCCTTATATTAGCATAAAGTCAGGAGAATATGAAGACAAAATAATAATTTTATCCAAGAAAACAAGGGAGGAGAGAATGGAAAGACAAGGGTGAAAGTTAAAAAAAAATTACAAAGGTAGTACTTACCTTTGAAAACATCAGATACACATAATCTAAAAGGTTTATCAATAGATCTTTGAGGTGGCTTAAATGAATCTGAAAAAAAAAAAAGCAAAAAGATTTAATTTAAAGGCAATTTTTGACTCATATCCAAACTTCTTTTCTAGGAGACCCGAGATCTGTATCTCCTAGAAAGAAAATAATTGTTTTACAAATACAAACAGCAAACTGACTGTCATTCATATAATACTTTGTAGTTTATAAAATGTTTTCACACATATCTCATATGTGAACAACAACCACCTGTGAGGCAGGTAGACCAGGTATTAGCCTTACTAAGTAAATAAGGAAAACGAGTATTATGTATTATATGTGGTTTCAAAACTGGTAACCTAGCTCTTCTGACTACAAATCCTATGCTTTCTCACACACATTAGTCTCTCCCATAAAAACCTCTAATAAATATCAAGTTTAAAAACACTAAAATTAGTATGACAACATACTTACCAATTTGTTCTAATAAACAAAGTCCTTTATACCATATTGTGAGTTCACTTGATTGAGATCTTGTGATCAGATTTTCACCACTGAGACCACTTGTAGGGATAAAAGCTACATCACTTTCCTGTTAAAAAAGATTGAAAAAAAAAAAAAAAAAATATATATATATATATATAGTTTAAAAAAATTATAAGGTTTACCACTGCCATAACTGTACCAAGTTTGCAAAAGCAACATCAATGTACTTTCTAAAAAGTAATAAAACCCATAGAACTGCAACCCTAAAGTTACCTATTCTACATGTTCTCAACTTATTTTTTTTGAAAGATGTACAGATTTGTGCCACAATACTTAAGTATTTCTACCTGATAACAGAGATTTTTTTTTTACTAGAGAAATTCTTCTCTTCTAGCTTCCAAATTTCTCTGTGATCTCCCTTACCCCAAATCTATAGGCATAATTTAATAGGTAAGGGAAAGTCTTTTACTTATATTAAGCCCAAGTCAATTTATAAAATACATGCAATTTTCTAAGGTGAAGTAATCTAAAGAACGTAAGATATATATGACACTGGGTGGAAACAAAAACAATGAAGCAACGTGTTTCGCTTTTTATTTGTTTATTAAAAATGCATTAGGTGCAAGACATTGAATTAGATCCTGCAGATATAGAGATAACACTTGCTCTCCAGAAGTATACACATTAGGTGAAATAGACAGCACAGAAGCAACTATAATACTGAATGAAAAATATGACAGAGGGAATTAGACATACTTAACAAGTCAAGAATACCAGAGTAGCTTTTTCTCTTAAATCAGTAAGTTGAAACTTAAGAAAAGTTACCAAATAAATTAAAAATTATCTTACCTTAAAACCTGCTTGCTTAAGAAAGTGCCCAAGCTTTCCAGTAATCTCTTGAAATCTCTCTTGTTGCCAATTAACCTGGCAGAAATCCAATTTATTTTTTTTAATGTTTCAACTGTGCTATACATAAAATTGAAATTTATGAACAACTCACAATCATTAAGACATGGAAACAATCTTAATGCCCATCAACATATGACTGGATAAAGAAGTTGTTGTATATGTCTCAATGGAATTCTATACAGCTATTAAAAAATATGAAATTGTGCCCCTTGCAACACCTTAGATGGAGGTGGAGGTGATTATGCTAAGCAAAATAAAGCAAAAAGAAAAATACAAGTACAGAACGGTTTACTTGTATGTAGAATACAAAAACAAAACTGATAGTCAAATCACAACAAAATTCTCAGGATGCCAAAGCCATGGCTATGTTGAAATGTGGGGTAGGGAACAAGGAAGAAAGAAGTTAACAAAGAGCTCTGGTGGCGGGTATGGTGTGACAGGCATACAAACTAAGATGCAAATGCATTTTCAAAAAAAAGCATATTGTAATGTAAACTAAATAAACAAACAAATAAATGATTTTTAAAAAGAAACAAAATTAAGCAATCAAATATAATCAAGACTAAATTATAAATATTGAATCCATTAAACAGTAAACATATTAAAATTAAAACAGAACATCAGATCTTACTATGATTGAAATTCAATGATCTTAGATATGTAGAGTTTCCTATAACAGAAAGCCTAGAAACAAAGTCCAACATATACAGTGTGCTAAAAGTGATTTCAAATTTGGGGAGAAGTGAATATTTATTAAAATGTCCTTGAACTAATTGCTAGAATGAAATAAACTGACACCCTCTCCAAGCTAAGACTAAAAATGTATCTGTAACATGAATTATACAGAATGGTACATAAGCTGCAGTATTTAGGGGAAAATATATAATGTCTGCAACTTACTTGGAAATTTATGTCAAAGTAAGATGGATTAATGGATGGATATAGGGATAGGTAACCAAACAAGTAAGAGAATTTTAAGGAGTGGATATAACAAGGGTGTTTACTATAAAATTCTTTCAAATTTTCTTCATACTTAAATTTTTTCTTATTAAAATATTGGAAATAATAAAAGATATATGATAACACCATTAAAGAACAGAAAATAAAACACATAGAACCTGAAAGTAAGAAAATACCTAAGTATAAAAAAAGTCAAAAGAAAATACTTTAAACATATGAATAAGTGTCAAAAAAATACCATAAACAAAATGAGAAATAAAAATAACTTGGGAAAAATTACTTGGGAAAAAGATAAGGCAAAGTACTGATGGTGGGTGTGGTCTGAAATATACACAGATTGAGGTGAGATGTCAATGTGCTAAAATGCATATAATAATGCAAACAAGAAATAATCAAACTATTTAAAAATAAGATAAAGGGTTACGAAGGTTAATAAATTATACTTATACCTTGATAACGGTTTTTAAAATGAGGAAATTACATAAACAATTCTAAAATAAAAAGTAAAAGGGATGAATGATATTCAAATATCATTAACATTATAGAAGAGCTAAAAATAAAAATAAGTATGTTTTATATACCAAAGTAGAAAACAATTTTTTTAATAACAGCAGTTTTTCTAAGAGTTTGGAAAAGTAAGTAAATATACTAGATGTGCCAAGAGTACATTATGGCTGAAATTTTTCTGAAAGGCATTTTTGTAATGTACAGCAAGCCTTAAAGATGGGTGTACGTTGGTGGCTCAGGCCCTAATCAGGAGGCTGGACATAAACTATGAATTGGGGGAAAACAACCAAAACTGAATAAACAAACAAATAAAAATGCTTCCTACTCTTCTTCCCTCCTTCCTGTCATAAAAAATTCTTCTTCCTCTCCCTTCCTTCCTCTGTTAAAAAAATCTTAAAAATGTATATGCCCAGAGGCCTAAAAATTTCCACAGACTGAATCATTTCTATATACAAACATACAAATATAAAACATATGGAAGGGCTCAAAGTAGAGGGTTATTTGAATATATTATAGTACATCCTTAAACAGACTAGAATAAAAGTATGAAAATTTCTTTATAACAAATATCTACAATATTGCCGATTTTAAAAAATCAGATAAAAAATAGATTAAACCCAATGTATAAAGATGTTTTCTCTATAAAAATAAATAAGATAGGTATACAAAATGAAATGTTAGAAGTTTACCTTGGGGAAAGGTGCTTGGAAATATAGATTAAGTTGCGTTTTTTATACTATAATAAACATGTATTGTTTTATAACTAAAATTTTTTAATATATTTTACGTTCATTCTGAAAACGAGATGACACCTTCTTTTGAAAAGTTTCAAATATCTCATTTCTTTAATATCAGATTCATGAATATTTGTTTAAACATGCTATCTAGACTAATAAAATGTACACCAGACCTACATCTAGGATCATCTACCTGGCAGAATAATATTTTAGTTAGCATCTGAAATGAGTTCTCATAAAGCCTTTACATACCTGATCCATTTTATTGACAGCAACGGCCAGCTGAGTTACCCCAAGAGAACGAACCAGCAGGCCATGTTCTCGTGTTTGTCCCCCAGTCTCAAATCCAGCTTCAAACTCTCCCCTGCTGGCGTCTACAACTAAAACAGCTACATCTGCCTAATGGATGAAAATTCATATATATTAAAGGCAGACTGTACCTAACAACAGACACCATATATATATTTTCCCATTAATTCCATTCTAGGAATTTCTCCAAAAAATTATGGAATTACAAAGGTATTTGTCAGAGTACTGGTTAAATCGTGAGTAAATGAACTATCATAAAATAGCATACAAAGCCACAGAAAACATGAAGTTTAAATAATAATATGCCAATCTTTGTGAACCATTTTGAGAATAGGATGAAAGGCATTACTCCTCTCACATTCAATTTATACACAAAAAAGAAGAAAGGCAGCCTTAGCCTAACTGACAGCAGTTTTACAGGTTCCCACTGATGCTCTGTGTTGCTGCATCATTATGTGACTACTTCACCATATAGGTACAGCCTTTGAATATATGCACTAAAGTCTGTGCAGCCAGAGAGAGATGTTATCCAATTTTCTTCCTCATCAATTATTTATCAATGCATCAAGATATGTTTTAAAGGAACACCCTATCTTTCATTTTTCTCTCTGATATCTTTTGCCTTGTGAGGGACGCCTGTTTTCACAGTAATCTGCTCTTCTGCAACCAAAGATACAGTGACTATACCTCGCATTCCGTTTGGCTATCTCAGACTGCTAAATGGTAATTATTTCCTTTTATATTCCATCCACATTAAGAATTCTGGTCTTTTGGTCAAATAGGGTCCACACAGCTCTTTGCTGTTTTCTCAGTAACATTTGATGTTTGCGCTGTCCAGTTTTTAAAGAATTTCACATATATTATTAATCCTCACCATAATAGAAATGAAATGATCAGAAAACCGAGTTTATCAGATACTTTGAAGAGAATTTTCCCATTTAAATTTGAAATCTTCCAAATGCTTTGTCTGGTTGAATCATCTACACTGTTGTTTCTATTTCTCTTTTCTTCCACAAATAATCTACTTCTACTCTTAAGTGTAGCATTCATTTTCAATTCTTCATTCTGCATAATGCTGAGCCTCCACTTCTTCAACGAGAACCAGTTTTTGATCAAGGATTCTTACTTAAGATCACAAACTGAAGGAATTAAATTGAAAACTGGTTCTTTCACTCATGTGTAGTCACAGAGGTTTCACATCTCAGATAAGTTGTCTAAGCTTCCTAAGTATCTATACATTTCACAGAAACACTGCGGGGGGCGTGGGGACCTCGTTTATACAGAGCATCCAGCCCCAACTCTGCAAATTCTAGGCTCAAAATTGAAAATCTTCTTAACATCAGGTTTTGCTAATTTATATTTAATTTCTTAGGTTAAATTTGAAATTCACTGAATTAGTATTAAGATTCTTAAGGCCATCAGAAAACGGTCATCTGCTGAAATCACACTTTTGCCATGTAACACAGGCAAATGTTTTAATTTTCCATGTTTTCAATAATCATCTACCATATAAAAAAAATCTACATGCTACATGGGCACTATTTTCATTGTTTCAATTATTTAAAATTATTAGTGTGATTTCTTTCAGTTTCTTGTTAAGTACTATGTATGATTACAAGTTACAATTATTTTTCAATCTTAAAAAGAAAGTAAATAAGCCATAGGGTAGGGGGAAAGGAACTCACAAACTTCACTATTTCTGTATAAATTAATTCTTTAAAAAGGTATTGGACTTGAATACAAATATAGTAAAAAATCAGATGCTGAAATATTCATTTCAACTTAATAATAAATGAAATACAAAGTAATATATACCTCATTAAGCACTTGATCATTATTTTATTACAAAAATTCATAGCTTTTATAATTTTGCTTCTTTGTAACAAGTATAGAAAAAATATTATGAAAAGTATACTACTTGTTTTTAAAAAATTTTTAAAGCTTAAATTTTAAAATATTTTAAAAGCTAAAAATCCTAGAATTTTGACTTCAGCATCAGGAATTTTTATGCACTATCAGTGCACTAGAAATAACCGATACCTGGGCTGCTCCTGTGATCATATTTGGGATGAAATCCTTATGACCTGGAGCATCCATTAACGTAATAACTTTGGTTGTGGTCTCAAACTTTGTCATACCAACATCCATGGTTACTCCCCTAAAGAAAACATAAAATGGTTAGAATGTACTACATAAATTATTTAATAATATAGGCTAAGTGACAGACTAAACTATTAAGTAGCAATGGGAATTTTATTATGTAAGACTGTTATCCTGAATAATTAAGCTATCAATTTGGAGGATGGAATTTCTGCTGGATGGCTTTAAAACAAGGTACAGATACAGAAAGAACTGACTCAAGATGGCAGTTATTTACTATCTTCTTTTTTTGTTGTTGTTAAGAAATGGTGTGAATTGTAAAGAAAGACGTGAAAGGACATCATTGGAGTTGGGAACATAAACACTACACACAAAAAAGGATAAAGTGAAGAATGACCACTATCAGGAGACTGTTTTCCTCGTCTTATGTTTATGTTTCAGTAATTACAGAAATAATTTTTTTGTAAGCTTGGTAAGCATGTTAAACACTTAAAAAAAAGGAGGGAGAAATTGAAGGAGATGCCTAATTTCTTAAAAATTGAGAGATGAACAGTAGTTTGTTTTGCATTCCATTTCATCCTTCTTGGAGATTAAAATGGTGCCTCTTCCTAAGCACACAAAAGTAGATTTCAGATTCTAAGAAAGCCCAAGGAGGGTCTACAAGGGCAATGAGTCATTCCACACATCAGAATTTAGAAGGATAAACCAGGCGAGCAACAGAGTAGGTAATTATTCATCCTGATTTGCCCAAGATAGTGCTGAGTAATGTATGAGCACTTTTACTACCAAGCGTCCTAACAAGCAGAATGAGAAATGATGTGTTTGTCCTAGCAGTAAGGAGTAAGTTACCTCAGAGTAAGTTAACTATGAGTTCTCTTCAGTCAAGTCATTCCAGTTTAATCTGAAACCATGAGCCATTTGAGTTTGCCAAAATGGTAATTAATCCTCAAATAACTGCTTTCAGAATAGTACTCCTGCCTAGATTGCTCTGACCAGAGCATACTCTTTGGACTCAGCTCTGCTCTAGATTTTGCAGCGCTATGATAAAGATCGCTTGACTGATTTCTGATCAACACATGAGCAGAACAGACAGTTTGAAAATATTTAACACAGTGGGATAGGTGACACGTTATAATTTGAAAAGCTATGAAAAAAACATAGTAGTAAGTTAAAACTCCCAAAAAGTATCTGGAAGCTTCTGCTATCTAAAGAATGAAGGAATAATGTAAGAAGTTAATCATGCTAAGCAACAGAGAATTGGCAGAAATGAAAATATGGTAGTCAACCAACAAACTTCATCAAAAATTTAAAAAGCAAATTATTTATTCGTCTAGGAATGAGATTACTGTTCACCTGCCAGCTGAGTTTATGTATTAAATGTATCAAAACAAGCCATTTCTATTTTACATAATCTACGTGACTGAGTCACTGATACACAAAAAACTAGAAAGGCATATGCTTTAAGAATCTGCTCAATTAAATGGTAAATTTGAATAAAATTAGTCTTATAATGAAATCATATAAATTCCACTGTTTTCCATTACAAGTTTTTCAAAAATGTGCAACTGCCCAACTAATCTTTCTTAGCAGGTTGGAAAAAAAACTTTAGATATGATAAAGAAGAAAAAGACACCTGAAAGACAAGAAAAATTCAACCACTATGATACAAAACCTATGTATCAGAAGGGCTACGGTATATCAGAACCTCCTTTACTGAGAATTATCTATAGAATATAGACTATTCAAGACTCTAAGAAAACATGAACATTAAAAAATGTATGAAAATCCAAATGCGTTCTCTAATCATATTCAGAGTGAAGATATCGGCAGAGTAATCTCTGTGGAGTCAGAAGGATTTCGAAGAACTTCAGAGTCTTTGGTGTCATTTTTTGATACAGTTGATACATGTGCTATTTCACTTAATTATTAAGATGTCCTCGGTGCACCCTGATGAAACAATGGTTAGGTCAGTCTCCTCAAAGGAACCTAAGGCCACAAACCCTTGGGATAAAGTCCCAGGTCTGGAGGAAATAAACCAATGTGAACAACTGAAATTGAAATAAAAAAAAATAAAATGCTTCTCCCTCCTCTCTCCTCCTGCCTGCCTCTGCTCACCTTCACTCCTGACTGCACCTTTCCTTTAAAAAAAAAAAAAAAAGGTTAGAAAAAAGTTGTCCTCTTTCCAGGAAAAGATGTCATTGGCTTCTCTATCCCTAATATTGTGTGTTCATGTGTTTGTGTATGTGTGTGTGTATGCAAGTTTTGATACATATCACCATTCTAAAATGACTCCAAAAGACATACTACTCTTTGGCCAGAGATAAATGAATAGCTGCATTCTCCTTCTAGCATCTCCTCAAAACCATCACTGTTATTAACAGATACAAAAGTAATTAACTGGATTAAATCTATATAATAGAAGACAGGGTTAATTCATTTTTTGTTGACTTCTCATAAAAAGAGTACACAGAGTATAAAAATGAATTAAGTCTAGTAATTTGGATTTACTAGTCATTTTGATTGCATACAGAAGAGAGTTTACTACAAAAGTTACATTTCCTTTGTAACCTAATATAAACTAGTTTTACTCGTAATTTAAATTAAAATCAAGACAATGCGATAAATATTTAGGGAAGTTAACAACTGAAGCTTCTCCTATAGAATAATTAGCAAAGGATTTTTTACTGCTTTTTTTCTTTGTGCACTTTTCCATTTCTTGAGTAAAATGTTTTTCAACTATTCTCACAGAATTTGGAAGCATAAAAACTACAGGTAGATTACAATGCAAATACATCCCTGTTAACTGAAAGCCTTTTCTAAAAATAATTTCTAAACTAGTTCATGGTATGCTTCATATTTAACACATTACATATTTATTTAAGACTACAGATGATTTCAAAATAAAAATTTTGAAATACGGTGACTACCTTTCCCTTTCTTCTCCAGTCTCATCCAAGACCCATGCATATGCAAACGAAGCCTTGCCGGCCTTTTTAGACTCTTGTTCATACTTATGCATAGTTCTTTTGTTTACATTACCCAGAAGATAAAGCATATGGCCCATCAGAGTACTTTTCCCAGCATCAACATGACCTAAGGAAAATTGATTCAAGATTAATACTCGGTACATTTTTCACATGACCACATTGAGGCATTGCACGAATATGTGACTCAATAGTTCATCAGTGTTTGGAATAATAACCAAGTTTCATCAAGTCATAGTCAAAATAACTAAATGGAGGAAAAAAAGAGCATGTCTTTCTAGAGAGGGGGAACATTTTCTTGATTTTTGGAATTAAAATCATCAACTAGACATGCCATTTTCAAAATGTTCACAAAATAAAAATTCCACAACCGAGTCTAAGGATCTCCTGGGGAATGTAGCATTATTTCACCCAGGGTCACTAAAGCATTATGATGCAATGCCTCCTTGCTTTATGTCCATTACACCATAAAGAAACTCAGAGTGGAACGAAGTTTCCATGCTCCCACCAGAAAGCTATCAGGCTAAAGCAGATTGAGCAACAACCCAGAGGAGTGAAGGGCATTACCAATAACCACTAAGTTGAGGAGCTGCTTTCCCCCTTGCCGCTTCTCCAGTTCTGCTTTGACATCTATTTGCTGCCTCAGTTTGCCAGACTTTTTCACGGATGTTGGTGCTGCACTCTGCTCTTCTGATGGCTGCATGGCATGGGGTGGAAGCGCTGATTTAGACACGGCCTCAACAGCATCAGCAGAAAAAAGGTTGGTATCTTCACTAGGATGTCCTTTTGGGGGTATGTGGAAACTATGACCATTTTCTTCAGCAGTTACTCTACAGAAAGCAGAAGCGGGGGGGGGGGGGGGAGTATTTAAGCCAATTCTACTGACATCCTGTAATATCAAAAAGGCAGGCTCTTCATATTCTTTTCACTTACAAACCAAATATGATCTCTTCTAAATGCTAGAGTCTGTTAAGGTGGAAATGATAAGTAGCTTCTACACAAACCACACAAATTCAGACATGGAAGATCCCAGGAGAAAAACAGTCTGCCAAAAACAAAGATAAGAAGAAAATATCCTGTAAAATAACTGAAATTCTGCATCTAAGCCCATGGTCTTTGCCATATAATCCTATCAAAACAGATGGCATGAAGGAGATATTTTATATAAATTGGCATCGAATATGTTCACGAAGATAAATTAATATTAAAAAAAACATTTTTTATCCCTAACTCATTCTTCAAACAGGACAGACTTACAATATATTTTACTCAAGAACCATGCTTAAGGGATATATCTCCATATTTTCTTAATACTTTTGGCAAAGGCACTAGAATCATTCATTCAACAAACATTTATTAAAAACTACAACATGTACTAGGCACTGATGTTGAAAAGAAAAGAAGACATTGAAATGACATAATTTACTACTCCCAAAAGTTTATAATTCAGGGGAAGACTCAGGTACATAAAGCAGAAACAAGACCACCTAACTTAATTTATTCTTTCCTTGACATTGAAGAGGTCTCTAAAATTAAACACTTAGTTCTTCATTAGTTCCTGACTATTTTCCACAGAAAACTATACCAATTCTAGCCCATAGAGAAAGAACTATGAAGGATGTGACCTAATCAATTAGACTATGTATTCCCTAGATTTCCTTCAATAATTGTGGATAAGTAGAATTCAGAGAAAACTAAATATATGCAAATAAAACTGCAAGCTACTAAGTAGGAACCCAAATATATGCAACTAAACATGGAGATGGAAAAGAATACACACAGAAAGCAGTTTAAAAAGTCACTTAAGACTGCAGCATAATGGGATTGTGCAAGAACAGTAAATCGATTTTCTTGCTAGCCACTAGAGCAAAAAAAAAGCAACAGGATTACTTTTTCCCTCTCAGGGCATTTTGGTGTGCTGATATGCTTAACCCTGACCCTTCATCCTATGTGTCAGGAGAGAATCATATGAGTTATATTTTACAACTTCATTTAAAACCTCATATTCGTTCCCACTTTACTTGGCTTTTGCAAATCCCCACCCACCAATTTTGGTGTTCATTTTTTAACACTGTAAATGCGGATTAATTTCATCTCAAACTACAGAGGAAAAGTTTCAATATTTTTATGTAATATGTTCCCATTCTTTTAATGGATTTCAGTAGGCTAAATTAAGTGAAATCAAACTTGAAACTATAATTTATAAACATTTATTTGAATGATCACAGCTGAAACACAAAAACTCGGCATTTGGAAGAGATTTTAAAAAAACTATAAATTGCAATAAAAGTATTGGATCAGAATGACACAGGCTCTGTTCTATCAGATTTGGGATAAACCACAATCTCAAACTTCAGATCTCTGTGTGAGTTAGAGGAACTTTTCTTCAAAGGAGAGCTTGTGCTAACTCCACTACGGAAAAGAAAGCAGAATGGCTCTGTGCGACAGTGCGGGCACAGCCCGATGTGCAGACCCACGCGGGCCGCCTCCAGAGCAGCTGCTCATAGCAATAAAGGCTGCATAGAACATGAGTCTGACCTGAGTGTTCCACCTGCGATCTAGTAATATGAAAGGCTTGCTTCTCCCTCCTTCAAGGTAACATTTCCTTTCCAAAAACCCTAGCGAACTACAAAGAAATCTAATTTATTAGAGAATTCACTAAGTTAGAGGGAAGTGATTCACGTAACTAGAAAAGCATCATAACTAAGTCTCTAGTAAAAACTTCTGCATAATATGAAATAAAAGTCAATATTTTAAGATTTTGAAAAAAAAATTACTAAGAGGAGGTCTAAAACTGACCATTCTGGATTCAAGCTTACAATTACTGACTAATAAGAAAGGAAGAGGATTTTTTTTTTGTCTTTTTTTTTTTAACTCGCTAAGGAAAAGTACAGGCAGGAATGAAGGCAAGCAGGCAGGCCAGAAAGAAGGGAGAGGAGAAAGAAGCATTTTACTGAACTGATTTAGTTGTTCATCTTCGTGGTCACCTCCCACTCTACCCCATTCCCCACCAGCCTCCGGAGGCTTGCCTGTGTCCTTAGGACTTACGCCTTATGCTGGCAAGAGGTGGCAGACTTATTCACTAGACCATCAGGTTATGCCTTGAATGTTTTTTCAGGGTCCTTCTGATATAATTTTGCAAGCTTATCTATTATTACAAAATAACTAGTCTTTTTTGCTAAACCATCTTTTATGGAAAGTGGCAACATGTCTACATGAATCTAGAGGCTTGATCTTTCTTCTTATTTAAATGATATCAGAAAGCTAATCATTTAAATTTAAAAGTTGTTAAAACAGAGAATTGGTTCTCTATGCAATGGTTCTAACCATTTTTACTTAGATTAACTTTCTAGAGAGATACTAGCTTTAAATTTACTGAAGAAAAAGTCTGCTGTCACAGCTTTCTCCAAGCAATATATTATCATTTCTTATAAAACACTGTTGGAAATCACATTATGTAGAAATCTTTTTAAGATGCTAAGATCTTGAGTCAAAAGTGTTTCATCATTTCTCTCTGAATTCCTGAGATAAACTCAGAACTATCATCTAAGTATTATCTCTATTATAAATTTCCCAAAGGAATCCTATAAAATTATTTAATATACAATAATATATTAAATATATATTAAACAATATATCGAATATACATTAGTAATATATAGTTTGGTCTTTGAGCAATATTATGCATTTTTTACTATCTCAACCTGTACCCACAGGTTTTTAACATTCTGATGACTTCTCCTA
Source organism: Solenodon paradoxus (assembly GCA_004363575.1). Lineage (NCBI taxonomy): Eukaryota > Metazoa > Chordata > Mammalia > Eulipotyphla > Solenodontidae > Solenodon > Solenodon paradoxus. Next base: position 716,957 of record RJWH01000482.1, on the reverse strand, counting down.
TGAGGTCACATCAAAATATTGATTTACAAGCTGTTTTTTTTCCCCTTTATAATATTCCCAGGTTTATTTTTAAAATAAAATGTATTTCCCCAAGGGCTCTGATCAATAAATACTTAAACAACTAATCTGTGAAAGAAACACAAAGATAAGCATTACCAGTCCCTGTTCTCATGAAGCATACCATCCTGTAAGATTTGGAAAGGCATGCATTACTCATGAAATATGAAGCTGGGTTATCAAGAATTATTTACTTGTATTTGTTATTTATTTTTTATCTTCATCAATGATTATGCTTTATTTAAAAAATGATTTATATACATAGAAAACTGAATTTGCATATAACAGGAAACATTAATTCGAGCACATTTGTATGCTGCTTTTGAAGATTTCTGAAAATTTTTGCATTAATATTATAAAGAACAAGGAATTCTGCCCTCTATTTTTCTCCTCATTCAACTGAAATAATGCCACAGTAATATTAAATAGCATTCAAGTCATAAGGATGAAAAAGGGATTTATGATTCAGGCCATTCAACACCACACATGATGCATTTGGGGACTCAATCAGAATTCAAAATTATTGATAAGAGTAATCGGCTAAAATTTCCCCAATGTAAAACTAACATTTCATTCTCCTAATTATTCAACTGGCATATATTAATGCCTATTGTGGCCTACATCTGGAGTTCTTTCCCTCACTGAATTTAAAATATAGTGAAAAAATGTGTGCTTCTACAGAATTTTTTTAAAAATTGAACTCAGTGATCAGCAAGATTCTTCTCAATTAAAACTCACGATGCTTCAATTAACTTAGATAAAAGATGTAAGTGAGAAAAATAAGGTTCTTTTTCTTAACAGTTAAAAAAAATTCCAATGTTGCTTATATTTGATAATAGTGTCTCATCTAAGCAGTAGACAAAATGTATACATAATTTATAATGGATTAAAGAAATGACTGAAAACATCTGAAAAATTTTACAGTTAAAAATTAATGTTTTCAGAATTAAATGCCTTGGGAAAAAATTAATATACTGAGTGACCTATACAATGAAAACTACAAGAAACTGTTAAAAAAAAAAAAGAAGAAGATACAAAGAGATGGAAATATACCCCATGCTCATGCTTGTGAAGAATTAACGTTGTTAAAATGGTCATCTTACCTAAAGCTGTATATGGATATAATGCACTCCAATTCAAAATTTCATTGGCATTTTTCAAGGAAAAACAAAACACAACTTGTTAAAACTTGTATGGAATCACAAAAGAAACTCAACAAACAATAGCCAAAATAACCAAGAGAAAAAAGAACGAAAGTGGAGGTATCACAGCCCTGGATTTCAAACAATACTACAAAGTGCTAGCGATCAAAACAGTATGATACTGGAATAAAAAAGATACAATAGAATAGAGTTCCCACAAATAAACTCACATATATATGGTGAGTTAATTTATGATAAAGGGTCCAAGAACAGAAAACAGAGAAAGGAAAGTCTTTTCAATAAATGCTATTGGGAAGATTTTACAGCTACATGTAAAAGAATGAAGCTAGATCACTCTCTCACACCATATACAAAATTCATTCAAAATGGATTAGAGACTTGGATGTAAGACTGGAAACCATAAAACACAAAGAAGAAAGCACAGGCAATTTATTCCATGACACTGGCTGTAGAGACGTCTTCGGGGTCTCAAGTCTAGCAGCAAGAAAACAAAAATAAATAAACAGGATGACATCAAACTAAAAATCCTCTGCACAGTGAAAGAAAAAACTATCAAAAGGAAAAGACACCCTACTGAGTAGGAGAAGATACTTGCATATCATACACCTGACAAAGGGTTGATAGCTAAAATATACAGAGAACTCAAATACAATAAAAGAAAAACAAAACAACCCAATAAAAAGGGGGCAGATGATTAGCCTAGTTATTTCTTCAAAGAAAACATAGAGGTAGCCAACAGGTACATGAAGATGTTCCTCATCTCTTATTATCAGGGAAATGCAAATAAAAATCAACAGTGAGATACCACCTCACACTTGTGAGAACAACTATTATCCAAAAGACTGGAAATAACAAGTGCTGGCAAGAATGTGGAGAAAAGGGAACACTATTACATTCTTGCTGGAAGTGCAAATTGGTGCAACCATATACAGAAAGCAGTATGGAGATTCACGTAAAAATTGAGAATGGAAATTCCTTATGATCCTTTTTATCCCATTTCTGTGCATTTACTAAAAAAATACAACATCACTTAATGAAAGATACATATGCACCCCCATGTTCACTGAAGCATTATTTGCAATACTCAAGAAATGGAAATAATCTAAGTGTCCACAGACAGATGAATGGATAAAGAATAGAATACTTCTCAGCTACCCCAAAAGATGAAACCCTGCTATTTGTACAACATGGATGCAACTAGAGAGGATTATGATAAGTGAAATAAGCTAGAAAGAGAAAAACTGCACTCATGTGTAACATAAACAAAACAAACAAACAGAAAAACAAAAACCAAACCTAGAATGTTGACAACAGAACTGAGATTACCATTAAGAAAGGAGGTAGGTGGAGGGAAGCAAAGGGGAGTGGGGGTGTAATGGACTATGATAGAGAGCTGTTAGAAATATGGAGGTGAGCATGATGTTTTACACATTCAATGAAGAGTGAAGTTTAGTGCACATCTAAACGTATTATTTTATAAATAAAGTTACTTCAATAAAATACATATTTTTTAAATTAATGCTTTATAGAGCCTTACCTCTATAAACACTCTTGGGAGAAATTTAGAGACTGTAATAAGAAAGACAAATGAGTACTACCAATGTATGACTTATCATTTTTCACTTGATACTCAAAATTCAAGATATGTTTCATTTTATATTTTATACCTTTGTCATGCTAATCCATCTGTTCAATAGGAAAACCTAAAAGTTTTAAGACAGCAGTTTGCAAAAAAATTTTAATTATTAATTCTTATTCAACAAATACATGTTGCTATTTACCTGTGCCATCTAGTGGCAAATGGATTTCCTATCTATTAGAGCTAGATTTCATAGCATCAGGTGTTTTTTTTGGTACTGTTAAAGTAGCTCTAAGTTATTTAATTTATAGGAGGAAATTGACAGTGAAACAGACTAACTGATGTACACAGATGCGTCTAGAATCAAGCCTAATTTCTCATCTCCTTCTCTTTGTACTATACATACTGAGGACCCCTGATACTTCAATGCTAATGATATATTATAAATAACTGAAATTGCTTCTCTTTCATAAGGTCTAATAGGAGACAAGACTGATTTAACAAGTGGGGAACTGGGAGCGAGAAGAGTTAAATACCTTACCCAGGCACTTCGAATCCCATCGTTTGCTTCTTTCCTGACACAGTCATTTTAGCAACTTTTGGCACAATTTCAGATTCACTTCGAGATGACTGGGAATCTATTGATTTTCCTAATAAAAGAGAAAAATATAAAAGTTCAATTAATTGAAGTTGGTTTCTACAAACATACGCTGTATAAATATATTACGACATTTCACAGAAGTCATTCTTTATAAACATTACTTTCTCTAAAAAATACAGTGAAATTTTAGAATGCTAAAAGAAATTCTTCTGTCACCTTATTGCGGGAAATCCCCTGTTGTCAGAATTCTGCAATGCTTCAACTCCACCAAATCTCTTCCTTAATTATAAACTGACTCTTAAGTTTCAGTATTAAAAGACCACACGGTTTCTGCACTAAGCCTTGTTCTGACATTATACCTAGACTCTCTGTCTCCCTCCCCTACCACGCCCTTTCACAACACTAAAATTGTTTGGTCAGTTAGCAGATGGCTGTGTTATTTTTAATCCTGTAATACCTATACACTGATGAGCAAGCTGAGAAGTTCTGAATTGTGCTGGAACACTGAACATACCATACATGCACACAATATCAGATTTAGTAAGATGTTTAGTATCTATTTAGAATATGGAAGAAGTCAATGCAGATAAAATGAATAACATGGATGAAGATAAACTATAAGTGAGATCAAAGTAAGGCTTTAATGTACTTGATTCTTTAAAAAAATGACATATGCAATTCATGGAATTTTTTTTAGATCTTATCTGCAATTTTCAATAAGAATACCACAGGATTGGATTCACATAAGACTAGAGAAACTGGATCTGCTACATTAGTAAGTATTTAGACAGAAAATACTTTAAAATTAGAAAAGATTAATGTACATATATCATTCATGATGTCTATTTGCCTATTGTTTGTCAAGCAATATGCCTGAAATATACTGAACAAAAGCAGATATAATCCTTGTGTTGAGAGCTTACAGTCTAATGGATAAAATGTATTAAGTAATCAATTGAAAACAGAAGTAAAATTAAAAATGTTATTAGTGTTATCATTTATAAATGGTACCATAAGTTGGTGATAAGGCAAATGAATCAAAGTACTTTGATAGTAAAGTGTGAGCTGAGCAAAGAGGCAGAAAATGAGCAGGAATTAACTTCATAGTAAGGAAGAGTCTTCCAGAGACAGCAGTTTTCATTATGGCCTGTTAGAGGAAGTAGCACGGTACTTCAGAAAGAGTAAAGGTAGATCAGTTGAGGGGAGGCAGCATAATTAAATGAAGTTGAAGAGGCAGGCAGTGGCCAGCCAAAGGCAGGAGGACCTTGGCCCGCCCCAAAGATCCTAAGTAATATTTTAGTTCTAACAGAACTGGAAATCATGCATAATGGAGCGCGAGAGGAGTGTGATAGAAAGGGATAAATCAAAAGGTTCAGTTCAAAGGAGAAGTCTGGAAAAGCATATATTTGTGACTCATCATCTCCTGATTGGTAGCTGAAGACACAGACACACTAGTGAGATCACCAAGGGAGAGAACACAGAGTGAGAAGTGGTCCTAGGACAAAGTTTGGAGAAACTGAGCATTTAATCAAAAGACAGGATAATGAACCTAAAAAAGTGAAGGAGCCAGGCATAGTGATGCCAAAGAGAGCATCTGATGGAGCTGGAGTCACCAGTCTGTTCAAGTGAGATGGGACTGAACACACTCATTTGTGTATGTCTTTGCAAGTCACCAGTAGGGTTAGCAAGAGCCATTTGAACTATGTGAGAAAAAGCAGAAGCCAGATGGGTTAAAAAATATAAGAAAGATGAGAAAATAGGCAGCAAATACATTCTACAAATTCCTAACTTTTAAAACCCAAATCTCTGAAAACTTAAGGGATTTTGTTTTCTCTTATCTAATAACTCATCTGAAAACAAAATAACTTGAAATGACAGGAGGTTATCTGTATCCCTTATTTATCCAACATAATGTAAAAAGCTATCAACTTTAGAGCAGAAATTGAATACAGTGACAACGGGGTTCTGCCCTATAACACACTGTGGTTATCCCACCGTAGATGGTTGAGTATTATGTTAATGCTTTTCCAAATTAAAAAACTTCTGAGTTCTAAATCAAATCTGGTCCAAAGGCTTTAGGTAAGAGATTGTATATCTATACAATACCTCTTGGGGAATGTGGTAGAGTGGTAGCAAAAGGAGGATGTGGGATCAAATTGATGAAAAAGATTAAAATGAAAGAGATTGGTTGAAAGTATTAAGAAAATATCATTTTACATTTCAGGCATTTTAGAATTTCTGAGATGATAAAAAGGGATGAGATCCAAAACACAAGGAGAAGGTGAACTAAGAGTTAAAAGGTTCTTTTACTGTGACAGACAAATGTGTATGTTAAAGAACTGGAAGATGAAAATTCCTAATGGGTAGCTTCTATTTTCTCCATAGCACAGTAGCTAGTTAACCTGCCAAAACTAAGGGTGAACAAAGAAAGTGAAGACTGGGGAAAAAAATAAAGCTTTCAATAATCCTTGCACAAAGGAGAATGAGTTGAGCATTAAAAAAATAAAAATTAGGGGGTTTGTTGGACAGTATTGGGGGCTCAGTTAAGATTTGCGATAATGAAGGTATGGTGGTATCAATCCATCTTTTACGTTTCTACCCAACAGTTTCCAAGACAAAGCAGAGAAACAAGGTAGTTGAAGGTATTAGCAAACAAAGCGTTTTTTCCCACTTCCTGCCCTTCATTTCTATCCTCTCAAAATCTCAGGGTCTGGAAGACAAACTTGGTTCTCTTTGTTGCCTTTGGTAACAGTATTATTCAGACATCCTTGCTTAATCTCTGCTCCTTTGAAGTCTTTTGCTCGACCATCCTTTTGTTAGTCCTCATTGCTGTCATCAACTGAACACATTTACATCACTTTTCCTTACTAAAGGCTGGCAGCTGGCTTACAGTTTTCTAGTCCACACTAAGCTCTCCACGATCACTTGTGTATCAACATGGAAAACATCCACAGGTCCAACCCTTTGGAAATTCAGGTCCTTGACCACATCATTTCCAGTGAACTTCAACTCATCAGCAATTCCTGTAATTCCTCCACCTCCTTGAAAACCACGAAAATTTGCACATTTCATGGTGACTACAATCACCTTGTTGTGACCTTCTCATACTGATCTTTTCTTGTCCTGCAGATCCCTCTACAGTCTCCCAGGGCTTCAGTACTGTTCTTTTGCTGTGGATGATGTTTTGTTTTTTTATAATCCATCTTAGAATTCATGACATAATTTCAATGGCGCTTTTTAACTTTTCTTTTGAATTCCCATTTCTGTTCTGTGTACTATTAGATATTACCTACCTTACAGCTAAAGCAGTACATTTAATTTTACTAGCTTCAGTTTTCTAATATATATAATGAAGTATTAAATGATTTTTAAATCTGTGAATATGTCTCTGACTTCCAAATCCTTAAGGTATCACTTAAAAAGCAAGAGACAAAAAGTGACTTCATGTTAGTGGCAGGCCCTGCACTTAATTGCCTGACCTACCTTTCCTTTCTCACATCTCAGTTGTCTCTAAAGTCAAGCCTTCTTCTATGCCTAGTGGTCCCCCTTGATGGGATGCATCCTCCAGGATGACTTCCTTTCTGTGGTTAAGATCTAAAAAGCGGAATCTAGGTTTTCACTTTAATGAGACTGTATCTAGGTCTCTTGTCTGAAGATAACTTTTCCAAGACTACTCCTTCGTAAAAGATAACAAAGCTAAATCTAGTACCCCATAATTACCATATTCTTGTTGAATTTATTAAAGTTCTCTGCATGCACATCCACATGATTTACCCTCCTCTGATGCATTTCTTTGGTCTAAGCACACACACTAGCAGCTCTTTGACGATAAGAACACCCTTATAAGTATACATACATAGTCCATAACACATAACAGTGGTCTGCTGCAAGCATTCAATACTGGAAGCTTGATAATTAACCCATTAGGGTTTAAATGATCCCTATTGGTTTTATTAGTTATCTGGGATCTCTTCTTCAGGCAACAAGTTCAATTCATTCATATTCATTCTCTCATTCATTCTCTCATTCATTCTCTCTCTCTCTCTCTCTCTCTCTCTCTTCCTTCTTGTATTTAATACCTTAATGTTTACAGATCTGGGTTCTAGAAAACTAGTGTTGCTACGGTACTCTGATGTGCTCTCTTGCCAAATGCTTTACATGGCCTTTTACCTTCATAACAACCTTGCAGTCGGTAGTCTACATTTCAGACACTGAGGTTCAAGTTGTTTTGTCAAAGGCTATACAAACTTACCTGTGACAGAGCTTTTTTTTTTTTTTTTTTTTTAAAGATAAATGACAAGGTATTCTCAAAGAGATTATATACTATACTGGAAGACAGTTATTAAAGTTGTGGAGATATGTTATAGAGAAAATGAGACAGAATTCAAAGCAAGCACTTGAGTATTTATGGAATACTTAAGAAATGAAATTTGATCTGAACCTGAAAAACAAGAGAAAAATAACAAAAAGCAAAATAACAAGAGAAAAGGCATATTTAAAAGTTAATGGTGCTAAAATTCCAAAAATTATCTATCGATCAGTGGTTAATAAACTTTTAAAGTAGTTACTTTAAAAATTACTTTAAAATTAAAAAGAAAACACCTACTGAGGTTGTTTAGAAACGGGAGAATAAATAAAGGCTAGATAAGAGACAGAATGAAACCTTATGTGATTTCTCCATAAAATATGCTGCTGTGCCTCATTATTCTATAATTCCCTCAACTTCCCCAAATCATTCATGAGGCATCCAACAAACTTCTCTCCTAGGATACTACTTAAACTTTATAGATACCTTCAGCTGAAGTAATCAATTCTAATTAGTCTAGTTTAGCTAGAAATATAAGGTGTTACCAACAGAAAATTCAGAGAACCTGAGCAATGACACAGTCATCAATATTGCAGAGAATGAGTTTGTTCTGTCTCTAAAATATTTTCTAAAATATCTCTATTTTCTACCTCACAAAAATGCTTTAATAACTCAAATTATTCATTAAAAATACTCTCAAACAAAACAAAACAAAAAAATCAGATGTTTATTCTCCTGAATGATCTCATCATTGTTCATATAATACCCTTGACAGAAAGCTCTTAAATTTAAAATAATTACTAAAGTTTGTGGTCAGTACATGTTTACTGCAATTATTTTTAGTTTGACTGGATACTGTTACATCCATAAACCTCTTTCTTAAGCAATTTTTGGTGACCATAGGATCAAGAAGTGCTAGAATAAACATGCACCTAGTCACAGTTAAGAGAGTAACACAGAGTATCCCTGACCTTGGCTTGAACCCCATGTTTTGTTTTTGTTTTTATTTGCTTAAAAGTCATGCAAGTAAGCTTTAAAAGCATAAAACAAAAATCATCATCCTAATAATAATAAGCTGGTAATATAAAATCCAATAGGACTATTTTGAAGGAAACCATGACATACTGATGTTGAAGTTCATCTGGAAAAGTAAATTTCAGAAGATGACCAATAAAAAATTTAAGGGCACACCTTGGTAGTTCTGTGTAAAATCTGTAGCTGCAGTGGCATAATTTACTTAAAGCCGTAGGACCTGGGTTCAAGATCCAGGATTGGTAGAACAAGCAAAATGAGCAACTAAATAAATACACTTGTTCCTCCTTCCTCTCTCTTTCTCTGCCTACCTTCTTGCTCTCATTCCTACCTGCTTCCTTCTTCTTAAAAAAATAATTAAGATTAATCATAGAAGACCCAAACTACCAACTATCAAGATTTTCTTTAAGGCTGGAGTAAATGAAAATGTGGTAATGACACAAGAATAGGTTGATGAATGAGAACTGAGCTTATGCAAAGTCATAAATTAATAGGAATATATTTATGCTACAGCAATAAAACTTGAGTATATAGAAAAATATATAGGAATGCCTGTTAGGAAGTGATACACACAGAAATTCAGTGTATATGAAGTAGTGTTTCACATCAATGGGAAAAAATAAATGTTTTAAAATTTATCCCTGAACATAAAATTGGTGGGAAAATACACACGGGGAGTTAATATATAAAATAAAAGAGCCTCTATAATGAGAAAGAGGGAACAACTCAGAAAAGCAAAGTGGACAATAAACATACACAAGCCAGCAGTGTGGCAGAGAACAGGGAAGACAGAATTGGGAAGGCAGGTGGAGACGAGCAGAAGAGGACAGAAAAGAGGTAGTGATGGAGGTGGGGGCAGAGGGACAATGGGAGTCTGAGGACTAACAGCAGCATTCCTCTGCTCTATCATCTGGTGTTGCCAAGGGAAAAGGACAGATGGGCGCCTTGCGACACCGCTGGCCTGCTGGCAGTGGTACAGCCTGGTACAACCACTGGAGGGAGATATTTGATAAAAACAAAACTCCTACTATGTACACTTTGGGGCAAGTATTCTACAGAAATATTAACACTACTGTGTAACAACTTAGACACCAAAGTGTTCAGTGTGTTGCTGCTTGCAGTGGCAAAAATAAATGGACTATTATGTCGATAAGGGAGTGATTCAACAATTTATGATGCGTTCAAACAATGGAATAGCTTGTTTCAGATATAAAAGTAGTAGACCTACATGCATGAAAAGAAAACCATGACAAAGCAAGTGGAAGCAGAATTGCAATTTTATAAAGCAAATATGCTGTATCACTGCTGCTGGTATTAAAATGTCCACAAGTAATTTTTTAAGCAATTTCTTGTACAGGGAGGTAATAGGAAAGAGGAAGTGGCTTTCATTATAAAATTTAGAAAACTCTAGGCTAAAATAATTACATATTATTTTTTAAATTTAAAATGTTAAAAGTGACTAGCTTACATATTGAAACAAATATTTCAAAACACTAAAAAGTTCTTTACTATTTTTCAGAGACTTTTTACTCAGAAGTTAATAAAGTAAAAATTTATTTAGTAATAACTTAGAATTTACACACAGCCTAAATTCTTCCCTGTCAGTGATCCTGGACACAACATATTACTGAAAGCATCCACTAAAAACAAATCAAAATGTCAAGTTTTGAAACAAAGGTACAAAGTTCATCCAATTAACCATTTAATGATTTTATATTCAAAATGCTCTAGTAAGGCTGAAAGTATTGCTCTTCACAGTTTTTGTTTTGTGTGTTAAGTAACCACCTCCCATAGCCCCAAGTTTAGACTCTGAGGCTTCTTAACAGAAAGAATTTTATATTCTGGATTCCTCGATTTCCGCAAATACCTATTTGATACACTGCACATCACTTAAACCTTTGCTGAATGCTGTCCTGAATTAATTCTTGATAGCCTGTTCAACGGTCTGATAAGTTCCTAAAGAATGAAGGCAAAAACAATCAGTGAATTATAAATGTGACTTCTTTGAATATGCACTCTCTTACTAGTTTAAAAGGAAATTCATGTTGAAATCGATCCTGCACTCATCAGATTCTCTAAAGCAGGATTTCTCAACACTGGCACTACTAACATTTTGGGCAAGATACTTCTTTTGGGGTTAGCAAAATAACTAAATACATATTACATACTCTCCATATAACCACCATCTATATAAGTTGCTAAATTCATCTTCTTACCCACAAAATGAGCATTCTTAATATTTCTTTACTACCCAGCCAAGATTCCAACCTCATTTATGATTCCCCTTTCCCTCAAAACCTCTATAACAAATAATTCTAGTAACTTCCCTCATAAACATTTCAACTTTGTCCTTTCCATTCCCACTTACTAGGACGGGCCCTTGTTGTCTCACACATGCAGAGTTGGATGTCTGTTTTCCACCTCTAACCATGTCCTATACTGGCACTAAGTACTTTTCATCACCTCACTCACCGGTTAAAATACATTCAGTGGCTCTACACAAAACCGTCGACTTTTAGTTCTTTGAAACATGACCTCAGTTTACCTTTCAAGACCCATCTCTTGTTACTTCCCGAGGCAGAGTAGAATTCTCTGACATAAACACTCCAGTTTTTTCACATCCATTCCATTGCCATGACTCTTACCATTTCCATGTTCATGCAAATGCCCTTTTTCTTCTTATGAAAATTAATACAAGGAAGCCAAGGTTGCTTGATAATGATGACAACATCAGCATTATATAATCAAAGACTGGGATTCATTGTACAAAGACTTACTGAGAAAGCCAGTGAAGTAAAAACCTAAATTATGTTCCTTATGCAAATGGCAACAGAATAAAGTACATGCAAATTTACTTGCTTACTTTTATGCACCATGGAAGAACCCCAATAATCACTCCATGTCAAAATTCTCCTGTTAGTCAGTCACTTAAGAGTTTTGCAAAGCAGCTAAGACATTTACTCTACCAGATAGCTTGGGTTGAAGCCATACTCTGCGACTTACGTTTCATGACCGCAAGTGAGTCAGTCGTTTACCCTCCCTCTGGGCCCACTTTCCTCACTATAAAACGCTAACAATGATAGAACCTACCCCACAGGACATTAGGAGAATTAAATGAGAAAATACATGTGAAATGCTTAGAGTAATGCCAGGTATATTTTAGGCACTCAATGCTTCACACCACTGACAAAAAGCAACAGTCGTAGGTCTGTGATACCACCAAAATATCAACTTCCATTTCCTCATTTGACACCAGGGACTCTACAGACACAAAGTACTCTCTGGCAACCACATATTAATTCACGATCGGGAGGGAAATGCCAGTACGACACTGTACTGTGTACTGGGAAAAACAGATCAAAGTATAAGACATGATTCCTGTCTTCAAGAAGTCAAGTCTAATAGACCACACAAAAGTAGTACAGCAATGAGATGCTATCATATAAGCACAGTGAGAGTGCATGGGAATGGACTAATCCACTCACACAAGAATCAGGTAAGGTTTCCTTCAAAAATGTCTAATGAATCTTGGAGAAAAAAAAATGAGCTAGTAGATCAGCATGTCAGTAGAGACTAAAGGTCAGACAATAGGATAGAAAAGCAGGCAACTCATTAGAGCCATGCATAACAAATAGGTACTTAACTTGATTTTTAAATATAAGAATCACTAAAAGAATTTAAGAATTGGAGTAAATGACATATATTGTGCTTCTTAAACTACTCTGACCACAGTATAGAACAATGGATTGTGGAGACAAGGTTGCAAATAGAAGAGACAAGATAGAGATGAGAGCAGATAGAAGACTGCTTTAGTATGTGTGTAAGAAATTCTATAAACTGACTTAAGGAAAGAATACTGGTGGTGGAAAACTGCATATCTGAAAGAGAGTACAGGATAAAACTAATAACACTTGATGCCTGAATCAAGGGAGGTGAGAGGAAGAACAGTCCCCAGGTTTAATAGGAGGAAACAAAGAGTGGGTGATGATGGCACTGAAGAATGGAGAATACATTCCAGAGAGTTAAGAGAAGTCTGATAGTCAGAATCCTGCTTTCCTTTGACAGTTCTTTCATTAAGTGCAAAATTAGAGCAATCCATAAAAGAATTGCTTCCTCCTTAACAGATGGAGATTGACACAAAAATTTTCAAGTTAAATAACATGGTCTTGGCACTGAGGACACAAATATGAGTAATAGTCTGTTTTCAGGTAAATTCTATTCTAGAGATGATGAACACTTTAAACAGACAAGACTGAAAGAAAATAGAAATAAGGAAATTAAGAGATTTTTGCAGACAGCCACAAGTGCAGCTGAACAAGTAACAAGACAGAGTAAGAGGACTTGGGTATAAGAGAAAACACTGTATTAACAGATCATGGTGATGATAAACGTCAAGGAGGAAAAATAGCTATGAATATAGAGAACAAAGATTCTGAGATTCTTTCCAGATAAATAGAAACTGGGTAGAAATCTGCAGTCAAGTTTGTTAAGTAGAAGAGCACCATTAAAATGCATGAAGTTACTTAAGACCTGGGATGGGTGAAACAACTTTTAGAAAAGGAAGGATGAGTAGGCAGTCACTGAAGGAAATCTAATAAAAGAGGCAGAAAATAGGACTCACATTCCTTGTATAGTGCTTACATGGAATTTAGCTTCATACAACCATGCAATTTTGGGGGCTTTTTTTTTTTTAACAGGTCATTTGGTCAAGCCCCTCATCACTTCAAAGATAAAAATGTAAGCAGATGTCCAAAGATCATATATCTGATAAATGGATATTTTGCTCTTATTTTCTCCAGGTTGCTTCTAAGGCACACTCTGCTTCTGGTTGTACCTCCCCGGAAATCTCACAAAAGTGCTTTTTCCACGTTAACTGATCCAAATTTATTTTTTAAGTTAAAAGTATACAAAACTGCTTAATCGGGTGCCTTTAATCAGATCATGATTTGATGATTTTCAATGAAGCTGATGATTAATATCTACTCAGACACTTCTTTTAATAGTTATTATTGAAATCAATAATCCTAATTAGGTTTAATACATGCATTTAAAAATCTAAGATTATAATAATAGTAGAGCCATGCAATTAAAACATTCTTTGCTTAACAAAGGAAAAGTTTCTGCTTAATAAAATTTGAATTCCCAATAGAAAACCAGAAAGCTAGACTATTCTTCTAATAATAAACACTCATTACTAGCTTCTTATGCTAATTATAGCTGGGTAGAGATATTTAGGCTCTAAGCAAATATCAAAGAACATTATCAACTTGAGATTACACTTGATAATCCAAATTTTTAAAAGGCATAACTCTATACCAAATGAAATGACCTGAAATCATCAACCTTTATGGGATATCCTCATCTAATACATTTTTTGTCTGCATTTAATTATAAAATATCAACATAAAGAACGTGCCCTGTGGGTTTATATTATTTTGTAAAACAAAAGTTACCTCAATAAATAATAAATTTTAAAAATATTTGAACAAAAACGTGCTTTACCACTCCAACTTCTATGCTCCAAAAAAGTACATTTTTATATTTTCCACACCATCCAGTCCAGTGTGGGGTACACACCAGACTCTCAAATACCTAATGGGATTATGCAAATTTATTTTAAAAATATATATTTTCTCTGCATATGTGATTCTCAGCTTGGGAAAAGGTGGATCAAAAGAATAAGATCACCCCTGTCCATCCCACTTTGAAAATGAATGTCACCAGCAGATAACTGATGCTGACAAGAAAATGTTTTCTCTCTCCAGTGTCCTGAACAGAAAAAAATGATTGAGTGACATATGTGGTATAAAACTAAAACTAATTTTCTTGAAGAAATTAAATAATCTGTCCAACCCAGTTTAACATTCTTTACAAATTATAACTAACTTATTTTTTTACTGACTGGTTTCAAGTTCAGTTAAAAAGATGTCTTAAAATGTCTCAAGTCAGAAAATGAGTTCAGATGACCTTTTAAGGTTCCTGCCCTCATAACTCTATCTTTAAAAACGATGCCTTAGCCTATTCAGTGAGAATCTCCCCTTCCTTACACACGTCATTAATCTCTAAATAACATCAACTGTAAATTTTGAACATTTCAAAATTATTATTCACATCAAATAGGGCACTAGTTAATAAAAGCCATTATCTAGAAACAATTTCTTAAATCCAAACAATCCAGGTTTGGTGGTCCTTTTTTTTTCATGTAAAACCTATAACACGACCAATATTATGAGGAATAATTTTTTAAACTGATGGCATTAAGCAATTTTGAATTTAAATAGTACTTATAAAGATGTGAAAACACTGATACAGATAACTAGTTTTGTTTTAAATTAAAAATGTCTCTCAGAATTTTTATCAATGCTTTAAAAGTATTTCCTGTATCAAACTGGGACTTAAAAATTGATTCCACATTTTAAAATGTTTCTGTGAATAGATGTAAAATGAAAAGATAGAAAAATTAGAATACAGAATTGTACATACATGTATAAATCTTAATAATAAAAATAATAAAAATAAACAGAAAAAAACTAAAAGAAAATATGGCAAAACATATGACTGTTATCTGAGTAGGAAAATCATAAAAAAATTTCCTACATTAAGAATATATTACTTTGACACTGAGGAAGACAAAACGGGTAATTTGAAAGACTTTAAAAGTAGGAAATATATTTTTTATTTCTATGGTTATGATAGAAACATTAAAAATAAATTCACAATAGATTCAATGTAAGATAAATTCACACTTTAAAGCCATTCAAATTGGCATGCCCAGGTGGACCAGCAGTTAGGTCAACAACCTCTGAAGGACACATGCCACATACTCCCGGGTTCATGTCCCAGGTCTGGGGTGAAACAATCAGTATAAACAACTAACATGAAAATAAAATAAAAATGCTTCCTCTTCTTCTCTCAAAAAAAAATTATTTAAACAAATTTTAAATCTTCATTCAGTCATTCAAATCAAAATACCCTGAGTTAAAAAAATTTAAGGTTATTTAGGGGAAAAATGGGTTTTTCTGATAAATAAGTTTAGTGCCATCAGTCATTACAATTCTAATAAATATTTCAGTATGTCAGCACATACACAGGTAAAGTTTCAAAGAAATCCATGTTCAATTTTCAATGGAAAAAGTTACTTCAAAAATGCAATCACTTCACTGAATCTGATGACACATTTAAATTCTAGTTACCAGTGTACATTCAGAAAGTACACCAGCAACGCTACAGAGAATAAACCACTTCCTTATCACAGCTGTACTGACTGTGATTTACTCAGTATGAGTTTGTTTTCACTTTAAGAAATCTTTATAGCATAACTTGCCTCATCAAATTCATCATGTACTGTCTACTATCACAAAGAAGGAAAAAAAATTGAAAAGGATTAAATAGGATCAGATTTCAATTTTCTATAATGCTGAGGCACCAATTTTAGTTTTTTTTAATCTTTAGATGAACATATTCTAACCTGTTTATTAGATTGAATGGTATACCTTAAAACAGTATCAATAAAATGTATACTCTAACATACATACAATAAATTTAAATGATCATTCCATAACAATAAGAGTTCTTGCTATTTCAAGACCTAAGGAATCAAAGTGATGTTTCTAACAGTTTTCCTTAAAAAAGAAAGTCATTTACATGTTATCTATCAACATTATTACAGTAACAAAGACTGTGTTAGACCAGATATAGAAAAGTCTATAAGTCTTTCTATTTTACAGAAAGAAAAACTGTATATAACAAAACCCTTCAAAAAGTATTATACATAAATACCTTGATGATTCTCACCATTCTGCCCTAAGGCCATCTACTTTATGTTAAATTCTTCCCTAAGATATCTCATCTATACCTCCATTCCTGGAATTATCAACCCATAAAGCCTCCCTAACAAATCATGATTTTCTTTCATAAATTAAATTTAGGCATGATGTTATTATGAGCAAAGCTAAGAATGCACATTTGAGAAATACTTCCTCTTAATCTAAATTTAATGAATACCTACAATGTGCAGAAAATGCTAGAGTAGCTTAATATATACCTTCATTTAACAACACAATTACACTAAAAAATTATACTAAAAATGTGATATATGTTAAGTAATTTCTAAAATCACATAGCTAATAGGAATATAGTTGAAATATAAATCCAAGCAGTTTAACACAAGGTACCTGTGTTCTTCCAAATTAATGTGTAAACTAGTAATAAGATCAGCTTCTAGTCATAAAGCCAAAAAAACACTGAATATTTGGATAGAGGAAAAATTACGAGAAATGAGTCTCATAGTATGCATACAAGCTAAAACACGGAAAGAAGTTTGCAAGAACCTTGTTGAAAACTTCAAGAAAGGGGTTCAACTAGCAAATGATGATAAATGAAAATTAAACTGTATTAATCAAATTTAAAAGGAAGCATTAAATGTCTTCTCAGTATTTAGGTTTGAATTATATTTTATTTTAGTGACCATAAAATACATACATATGTACACATACACAGGCCTATATAAATTCAACCTACTCCTTATATTAAAAATAATCTTCAATTTTGCTCCTAAATTCTACCTTTGAAATTTTCAAGAACATTGATCTTAAAGTGAGGAAAGACTACTGTATTTGAACAAACGCAAATAAATTTAAGTTTTAAAGAGATATAGAATAAATAGGTCATAATCTATTTCCAACCATCACCTTGAATTCATATATGGATCGAGAGTTATTTCTAAATAGTTTAAAAAGCCTGGGTCATATCCAGTATATAAGAAATAGAAATATAAGAAATATCTGTAATAACAAATGTAACTTCAAATCAATGAGAAAAGGGAAACTAATATTGTTTCAAGACTAAATTATCACAATACTTTGAAGTAGATGATATTTTTGTCATTTTAAAGAAGAAAGCAAATCTTAAAGAAATCCAGTATCTTTACCCAGGGTATGCAGATAGCAAATAACAGAGCCGGGTTGCCAAAGAATATTAATCTGAGAGCTCCCCAATAATTACATCATACACTATCAACTACCGCATATAAGCTGAGAAAAATTTTTAAGTCTAATGCAAATGTGAAAAAAATGAAACTTAACTTTTTACACTGTACACAAAAATAAATTACAGAGGAATTAAGTGTCTTAAATGCAAAAAACTGATATACTAACTACCTCAACAGAATATTTAGCATATGTATAACCTAGAGGCTGAGGTTTGTTTTTGTTTTTTAATCTAAAACTAGGGTCTTATTAATTGTAAAAAACACAACAAACTTTTCAAATTTTGTATATAGAAAAAGATCATAAATAAAGACTGAGAAAGTTATTTAAATGCATATGATCAGTAAAAGGTTAATAGTATGTATAACATAAAGACTTCAAATAAAGACAATCCAGAAAAAAAAGGGGAGGCTCTTAAGGATACAATTAGAAATTCACAAAACAAATTCAAATGGCAGATGAATATATGGAAACATTTGGTTTCACTAATAGTCATGAAAGTGCAAATTAAAATTACAGTGAGACATTAACGTCTTAAGTTTCAGATGTCCAAAATCAAGAAAAGTAATGATAACCCACTGATGGAAAAGGGATGAGCCATAATACCTTTCATAAAGCTAGGCCAGCATCTATTAAAAGCAAACTATGCCCCTTTTCAATTTAGGAATCTTACTACAGGTTCTCTTATAGAATCAAAATCTTTGTATGCAGATGTTCTTATATAAACACTGCTGACAGAAGCAAAAATACTTAACATATTTATATATCTATTTTTATATGATTATGTAAGAACAAATATATGGAAGCATTTACAGCAGGCTTTTAAAAAATGGCCAAAATATTTAAGTATATAAGCCCCAAAAGGGCCTTATGTAAAAATATCATGAATGATTTTTATTAAAAGGGGTATCTGAACATCTCAATTCTTTAGACTTTTAATAAAGTCACTTTTCAACAGCACTTATTTCTTAAGTGGTGGTAATTAAAAATGTTAACATTTCTTTGTGAATATTTTTTGTGTGAAGGTAACTGAATCACACGGTTTGTTTTATTTCTCACAGATACTTCTAAATTAGGAACCATTTTATCATATATAAATGCCAATCTAATAGCATGTGTGGTGTGTCCTAATGGTCTAGTGGATAAGGCCACAGGACAGAGTCCACACATATCCCCAGGACTCAGGTTTGAGACCTGGCGCTAGGAGAAACAACTAAAGGTGAACAACTAAATAAAAACGTGTGTTTCTCCCTCCTCTCTCTTCCTGTCAGTCTGCCTACTCACCTTCAATCCTGCCTGAACCTTTAAAGAAAAGAAAAAAGAAAAGAACACTGGCATGTGGCAATGCATCAAGGATACAAGTTTCAGGAACACAGGTGACTGTCATCACAACAAACTACCCCTCAAAAAAACCATCGCTGACTCTTATCCAATCATTACTAAATTAAATTTGAATACAAATAAAAAATCATCAATGAAACACAATATTCTTTGTAAAATAACACTATCAATGCTAATTATGTAAGCGTGAAAAACAACTCTAAGAAGAAAATTAGTACAAACTTTCTAAAGGATACTTCATGATATGTACTAAAAGCCTTAAAAATGACCATACTTCTTTAACCAGAAATACCATCCTACAATTATCTTTTATACAATAATTGAAAAACACACAAAATATATGAAAATGTTTACTGAAACATATTTTTGCAGTGATTCACTGAAGAATTTAAATTTATATAATAGGTGGCTGGTTTAATAAAGTAAAACTACTATGAACCTAAATTTATCGGCATATGAAAGGTTCATTGGTAGCAGCCAGGGAAAAATACTGTTGCTGAGTGAGCAGTTTCACTTTTGAAAGAGAAAAAACTCAGGAGACTGGCTGCACAACAATGTGAAGCGTGGCCCCATTTCTTTTAAAAAAAGAACAAGTATTTCCAATATGTGAAACACATAAACGAACATAGAAGTAAAGGAGATTTTAGTATCACAAGCACTCATGCTGAATATAGACCATTTACCATCTACTGGTTTTATGGCCTTAGGCTAGATTGTTTAGTTTTTTTTGAGTTTTGCCCCTCCAGCTACGAAACTAGGATAAAAATATCCCTGCTCTAAATTATTACTGTGATTAAATAATCTCAAACATAGTTTAGTATATTTAGTATATATCAATTGTTCAATAACATTGCCTACTACTTAAATGCATCAAAATGCTAACAATTCTAAATTCTGGGTAATAGGAATGAGTATGCTTTTTATTTCATTTTAATTTTCCAGGTATACTCATTAAGTTCTATTGTTTAAGTCAAGTTTCTGATTTTAAATGGTTATCAAATTAGCAACTATAAAAAATGACTTCTTCAGGATTTTAAATTAATCAGAATTACTGCTTAAGTAAGGACTCAAAGATCATAAAGGGATATAAAAAAAGACTAGAAAAGAATTTCATTTCTCAGGACTGCTAATTTGCAAGAAATTAGAAATTAACAGCAATTCTCTACACAGGAATGTCAGGTATCCGAATTAAGACACTAGCATAAAAATGCTTGAAAGTAATTTTCAAATACCTCACTAATGGTAAAACTGATTTCTCTAACTTAAGATACTTATTCACAAACAACAAATAAGGTAAAATTATTACAATATAAAATTTTGTTGCAATATATAAGAATGAAAGACTATTGGAATTCAAAAGAATTCAGTTTGAGTTACAATTTACCTCTTAATACCCATGTGAAAGAAATTTTATATAAGCCTCAGATTCTACTACCACCTCATAAATTCTCATAATCAAATAAAATATATACAAAACCTGACAGTGTTTATATTCCGTATATTAAATTACTCCCCTGTCTTCCCTTGAAAGCTCCCAGAGCACAACACAGAGCAAAGGAAAAAACAAAAGAAAAGAACAACAATTAAAATAAAAAAACATTAACAGGTAATCTGTTCAGAGTGAAAACACCTGGCTATATTAGTGTGTCCATTAAATCAGACTTAGACCTTGAGGGAATATTAAAAAGCTCTAAGGAAAAGTCTGTAACTTACATTTATGTCTTCAATGACTTCTAGATTTTTCTGATAAAAAGTAAACATGAAATAAATGCTGAATGACTGAATTCCATTTGCCATCTCCCTCCTCTCTATCCCTTGCTATCAGCACATACCAAGCACTCAAAAATATTAAAAGGAGTTTTTACTGCCTTGAAATGACACAAGAAAGTATATATGTAATCTAATCATTCCTAGTGTTAAACAAAAAAAAGGAGGTAACCAGGATTAAAAGAAAACTGCATTTAAAATTCATGCAATTCTTATATGGTACTAGCTATTCATAGAGTTGTTTTGAGAGTCTAAAGCAAATTATTTTTAAATTAAGCAATTAGTGTTTCAATTTTTCCAGTGTAGGTGGATACACAAAGAGAATCTTAAGACTTATCTGAGAACACTGAACTACTTAAGATTTTTCAGTGAAAAAACCACTTCCGTTTGAAAGCTCACATTACTTTAAAGGAGAAAGCCAATTAATTTTGAAGTTTTCTGTACAAATATAAAATTTTGCTTAAATATAAAAGTGCTTAAATATAAAATTACTCAGTGATGAAGTAGTGAAAAAATTATTCAAAGCAAAATGGGGACATTATGCCTTTTAAACTCCCTATAGAAATGAATTAAAGTGAAATGAAGTATATATTTTAAATTCATTACTAAAAGTTTATAGATTGAGGTGTTGATAATGTGTGATATAAATTTTTCTTCTAATATACTTTTCAGTTTAATCATAGAATTTTTTTTCCAAGATAAGGATAAAATTTCACAATATACTTAATCTACAAAGAAATAAAGAGGAGGTTGAACCTTGTCCTAAATTCTAACATCACTTTCTCTCCCATTTAGTCACTCAGTAATGTCGAAGAGACAAACACAGCACAATAAAAAATGAGCTTGTTACAAATCTATAGCCCTGCTTTACCTTTTTTCAATTTCTCTATGATAATCACCACCTAAGAATGTTTATAAAACAATAACATAGAGCATTCAACAAGTAGTAGAGAGACATGGTACATGAAGTTCAATAGACAATATTACAAAACTAGTAAAATACTAGAAAATCATTATCTTTGTTATAGAAAATCAGACCTTATTTTCTGAATGAAAACTTTACTTGAAGGGAAAACCAAATCAAATTAAAAGGGAAATGAAAATGATATATATTATGTTTCTCAACAGTATGGACAAGCTCATGTTACTAAGGAAAACCTTATCAATAAAAGTACCTCAAGTTGCAAAGTACAGTATTGAAATAAATATCTCCAAAGTCCTCAACACGTTTAAAAAACCAATTCTCTTCATGATCTGATTAATATAAATAACACTTACTGTCTACTTTGTAAGGCAATGGAAATATCAATTGCAAGAACTGTATAAAAGGTCAAATTTAAATTACACATCCTTTTTGCCAGAAACCAGTATTTTTCTTAATGCTTATTTTCTTTGCAATCAACTTTCTTTTCTGAAAGAATCAAAATAAATACATTGTTAGAAAAAGTCTCACTAAAAAAGTTAAACCTCATTTCACACAATAATATTCATTTTGTTGAAGACTATTTCCTTCTATAATTAGGTTGACTGCAAAATTTTAAACTATAAATAGTAAGACTTTTCTAGCAAGAATTTTCCTTTGAAACAAAAACACTGTATGCATTTAATTTTTTGGGGAAAAAAAATAGTCCACTCGCTCTGGTGGCCTAGTGGACTACCAGACCCTGGGCACAGTTCACATACATAACAAGGTCCCAGGGTCAAGACCCTGGAGGAATAGGAACCAAATGAACATATGAATAAAACAAAGTATTTCTTCCTTCTCTCTCTTCCTACCTGCCTGCCTACTGGCCTTCATTTCTGCCTGTACCTTCCCTTTAAAGAAAATTACAATAATAATAATAACAATAATCTCTGCTACTCAGTTTTGCAGTTTGGGGAACGTTTTTATGTTGGGTAGGTTTAAAGAAGATACCATCAGGAAGCTAAAAGATTGTCCCATGATTTTACCTTCTAAATAAATGCAATCCATTTACATAAATGTTAAAAAAATTAAAAGGAAGCCATTCAAAGGCATTTTGTATTTACTATTGGCAACTTTCAATATTATTTATATATGTTAATAAGACAAACTAAAATGAGCTCTAAACTGAGGCTACACATAAATATTTAGCCAATTATTTAGTAAGAGTTCAAACTTATTACCTTGATAAAAGGTGTATTAGCACAGTGAGACTCATTCAAAAGTCTAGAAGTACAAAATTTTGAAAAACTCTCTGAACGAGATATAAAATGTCTTTCTAGACTATTTTGTGGTATATCATGAAAAAGCTAGGGTGGAAGGTGGAATCATCCCCCCAAGCATCAAAATCTTTGGAACAAGTTCTGCCATATCACATAACCAGAAAGAAATTATTCACAAATCTTCCAAATCAATCTAGCTTTACAAGTGAGAAAGGGTAATTTAATCTTGCCAAGTAAACTAGGAAAAAATATGCAGTTAAAGAGACAAAGTAAAGATATTTCTATCCCATTTTCTACCATCCCTTCCCCCACAAAAAAAAAAAAAAAAAAAAGAGGACGTAAGAGAATAAAAGATGGAGATAAAGTTGGAAAATAAACCAGCAGAGCTCAGGCAAAACATGCAATAAGAAGGGAATAAAATAACTAAAGAAATAAGAGCCACACTAGGAGTAACAGAATATAGTAAGCTAGCAATACATAATAAAAAAAACAGTACAGCAATGTCTGCAAAGTTCTCCATGAAAGAAAGATGAACTCAAGACTCTTTGTCAATTTGCCATGCAAATACTGGCCACAGAATCATTTCTGAGCGTTCAACAACCTGGTAAGTATTTCACATCTGCTTATCCTGTAGATGGCAGAAAGTGAGAGGTCAAACCGTATGTCAAAGTCAAACAAGAAATAGTGGCTTAATCATGAGGAATCAATCAATTTTAAAACAGTATGTCTGGTTTAAAATTAAGGAAATTTCAAGTATAGAATGAAATGAAAACTATAAATTCTGATAATAAATGATTAAAATATCAGGTGATAAAGGGAGAGAAGTCAAGTATGAGAAAATAAGACAAACTCAATTTTAAGTCAGGACTAATTAAATAAGTAATCTATAAGAATATTAAAAGTTAATAATTCAGTTAACAGGAATATGAATGAATTATAAATGATATAAAGGTTAATAATACCTTACCTAAGAACCTAAAATATTAACAAAAAACTATAAGACATGAAGAGCAAGTATAAGTGTGAATTTCTTCATTCATAATTTCAACTTTCACATATTATTTTATGTTGGACATTATTTTAATACTAAAACCCATTATTATATTAAAGATAAACTACACAATTTTCAAGTTTTCAGGAAGTATATACAAAGTCAAAGCAAATATTAATCATATCAAAACATTCAAACATAAAAGACAATATATATTTTTAAGTAACAGAAGGTATATCTATTCTATCAATCTCATAAATGAAAAAACCCACGTATTAAAACAAAAGTCTGATTAAAACCAATTATACACAAATACTGGAAACACAACTAAATTAAAGTAATTCAAAACAAAACAAAACAAAGGCAGTATATATAAAACAAGTCAAAAAGGAATTTTACATTAAAAAAAAATTCGAATCCACAGAAAGTGTATGTGTCTTCAACATATTGAAGTGAAAAGAGCAAAAAATATTAATAAGAAAAAATAAAAATTTAGGCAAATTATATTTCAAACTTACCTCTCTCATCTATAACAGAATTTAAGCAATAATACTGAACTCTACAACAATCTAAAAATTTAATAAAAGAAATATATCATATTTAGTATTCTTCAAACAGAAATTATATTCTTGACAAGTGTGTATGAAACCATTCTAAAACTATACTTGGACACAAAGAAAAACTCAATGAACTTCAAAAAATAAAGGGTACAGACCACATTCTCTGATAAAAGTATAAGAAAATCAGTAATTATAACACAAAATAACAAACAAAAATCCTACAACAACCTGAAAATTTTAAAACACTAATATTCTTGGGTTAAAAAGGAAATCACTATCAAAATTAGGAATAATCCAGAAAGTAACAATGATGCAAAAAGAATACAATAAATAATGCTAAAGACCACAGTAAATACAGTATTCAATAAAAAACAGAGACGTAAGTAAATAAGGAGAGATGGCAGCAATGCATACAACTTCAGGAGTAGGGGAAAAGGAGAAAGGGATGGAGCTTGGAATGCCATCTAACAATTCATTTCTTGAGAGAGGGAGGAAGATAGGCAGGAAAGGAGAGAGGGAAGGACAGGAAGAGATAACTAAAGTGTATGTGGTAAAAAGTTATTTTCTGTTTCATAACTAAGTGGTGGGTTCATGAATGTTCCATCATTTTCTATATTTGAAATTTTATAAATTATAATTAACTTTTTAAGATAAATAATTAAAATGCATCTAAATCAAATTAAATGTTTCACTCAGAAAGGCAGAAAATAAAAAATAAAAACCAACTTAGGTCATAAGCAGAAAAAATTACAAATAAATGACTAAACTCAGTACAACTAATTATCAATCTAGGAGTTAATCTTTAGAGGAAAAATAAATTACAATGTAATAAACCAAAAGAAAAAAAATGGCAAAGGGGAAGTAAAGAAGAGAAATCAGTATTTAAATAAGAATGGAGATTTAACACAGTACAGAAGAATCTTAAAAAATAACAAGATAGTGTCGTAACAAACACACTTGTCAACCCAGATGAAATGGATGATTTTCTAAGAAAATTAAATTTCAAAACAGGTTCTAGAATTTTAGGAAAGAATCCTACTGTGATACAAATCATTTTAATAGTCTTCAATTATTACAGGTAAAGGAAAAATTTCTAAATTCTCTATAAAACCATCACAAGGAAAACCACAATCCAACAAAGAACACACACATACACATGACGGTAAATTAATTTATGAAATGATGAAATAATCTCAACTAAAAATTTGACAAATAAAATCCATCATATTAAAAGAACAAACCTTAACACATCCCTTGGCTCAGTGGCTAAAATGCAGACCATGTAAAGTCCAAGTACCTGGTTTGAGACCAAAGACTTGGGGAAAGAAAAACAAAATAAAGAGTAAGATTTAAAACAAAAATAATCTACCAAAGTCAATTAGAATTTTTCCACCATTATAAGACTATATCGATACTAGAAAACTCATTAATATTAGAATACTATCGAAATAAGAATGTAATAATTGTTTAATAAGATAACATCTAAAGCCTTTCGGTATCTATGAACAGTTTATTTCTCCAAAAAGCTTCTGATAGCATTAAACATCCCCAAAAACTTACAACTGGAGTTTTTCTAGTAACTTTACAAGCTACTTCTAAAGATCATGTGGAAAAAAGTGCCATGTGAGATAACTCAGGAAAATTGTGAAATAGAGACGAAACAAGAGAGTCTATAAGACAGTAAAACCTAACAGCAAGAAAGCTAGCATAATTTAAAATTCGGTCCTGGTACAGAATAAGACAAAGATATAGAGGAGTCCAAAACAGATGGACAGAGAGGAACTAAGCATATGTCAAAGACAGCATTTCATATCATATTTAAAAAACAAAACAAAACAAAAGAATGTGTGATTCAAGAAATGGGATTGTGACATATCTAGCTATTAGAAAGAGGAAAGATGGCAGATAAAATGGATTTCTACATTATTCCCTAATAATAGCTGGATCAAAGATGCAATTATAAAAGAAAATGCACTGTCGCGTATATTAGAAGAAATGAACAACTTTAAAAAAAGTAATTTTGCAATGGAGCAATACTTTGAAAAAAAAGCAATAAGAGGATTAGAATTTAATATCTGTCTTCTAAAATTGGCCAACTGGTAAGCTAAAAGTGTATCCAATGCAGGAAAAAAAGGACTAATTTCCTTAGTATTTAAATATGTATAAAAATAAGTATATATGTATTGCGTATACATGTAGACATGTCACACACACAAACATACACACATAATCAGCAGAAAAATGGGTAAAGATTAAGAATAGTTTCTTCTTATGTACTGTTGACGGGAGTGTAAATTGGGATAACCACTTACGGAAAACAGTATGGAGAATGCTCAAAAAATTGAAAATGGAAATGTCATATGATCCCATTATTCCACTTCTGGAATTCACCAAAAATATAATAACATCACTAAATAAAATACATACACACCCATAATAATTGCAGCAGTATTTACAATAGCCAAGAAATGAAAACCTAAGTGCCCATTGACAGATAAAGATGTGATATATATACACAGTGGAATACTGCTTATCTATATAAAAAAAAAGATGAAATCCTGTCATTTGAGACAATAGAGATGGAGCTAGAGGTTTATGTTAGATGAGAAGTGAAAGAAGTTAGAAGAAAAAGACAAACAACAAATGCTGTCATTCACAGTGGAATATAAAGAAACAAAGCAAGCAAACATCAAAGCTAAATATAAGCTAAACCTTGGACACTGATAACAGAACTGATATTTGGTGGTGGTTGGGGTGCTATCATACATTTATATGATGAAAAGCAAACCTGGACTTCTAAAACTTGTTCTATACATCAAAGGTACCTCAATATAAAAAAAAAAAATATATATATATATATATATATATATATATATATATATATAGTTCCAAGAGAAATACAATAGATTTAAATGTGATAAAGCAATCAGTTTTACTCACACATAAAACATTGCAGGGAAAAAAGATTTTCCAATTATCAAGATGGCATAATGCCAAAAACAGTAACAACCATCTGTAAGAATTTGTACAGAAATACTCATGAACTTAGGAAAAGAAAATTAGTATACTCTATTAAGGACAATAAGTAGTATCTACCAAAGTACACATTTTGGGGACTAAAAAGTCAAGTATGAAATTTTGCATAGCTTTTAAAAAGAATGAGACTGATGTCTGTAGATACACTGGTAGGAAAGCTCTGTAAAATCAACGTATAGAAATATTATAATGGCGTGCTCTAGTAGTTTAGCGATGAAGCTCATGGTTTCTGGCTAGCACCGTCACATACATCCAACCAAGGACTCAAGTTCACGACCCAGGGCTGAGACCAACCAAGATGAACAACTAAATACAAAAATAAATTGCTTCTTCCTCCTCTCTCTTCATTCGTGTAAAGATACACTTTTATAAGAAGAATGCAAAGGAAATTTTCTTTTGTTTACAGATCTGCTTCCAGCTTCCTCTATGAAACAAAAGTATGGAATTTTATTAGCCTTGAGACTTTTTTTTTTTAAGGAAAACAGGAGACAGGAATGAATATGAATGGGCAGGCAGACAGGAAGGAAGAAGAGAAAGGAGCACTTATTTTATTTACTTGTTTCTGCCTGGGGGCGGGGGCTCCGCCAGGACAGAGGTCATGGACTAAACAGCTAAGTGACCAGGATGAGCCTCCTTTTAACTTAAAATCCTTTCCTAGATATTCTAAGTTGGAGATACAGCAGTGAATGCATAAAGTCTTTCTGTTTGTAGAAATTATATTGAGGGGAACAAATAATAAGGAATGTGTATACACAGTGTCAGATAATTAACCACTATGAGGAAAAATAAAGCAGTGCTTAAAAAGGAAGGGGATGATCTGTACTGGGGAGACAGGTTATAATTTTACATGGGGTGATAATAAAAAGAACACAGTGAACTATGGGTTCATGTAAGTTTCCCCTATCCCAAGACTGAGTGTAAAGTGATTTATAAAACACAACCTGAAAAGTGATGGCTCAGGGAAAGAAGGATGGGTACTAGATAAGCAGAGGAAATTCAGGTTGACATTCTTGGGTGGAATTTGAGTAGGTGGTACACAAACAGAAACCAGTTCATAAAAGGTCCTATAAAATAATTTAAAGGATTTATTTATAAGAACAGAAAATGAGAGCTACATTTTAGAAAAGTTACTCTGGTTATAGTAGAAAGTACAGGGGGCAGGGGGGCAGGGGAAATAAAGTGAAAAGACTGGAAACCAGTTGTATCTTTCAGTAACATAGCACCCAGGACCAAGGAATGGATTGAAACTTAATCAGTTCATACTCATTATTCTCTAACTCCCTATCTGTAAATTCACCGACTCACTAAAAGGTGTTTTACCTTGAAAATCACTACTTAAAATATTTCCACAGTCACTCACAGACAAGTGCACAAAATTGAGTCACCCACAGAGCACACTCCCAGTTGAGGTAAAAGAAGGTGACATGCTGACCTCGTTTTGTCTCCCCCTAATGTCCTTTTCATGACCTATTCAGTGCCATGCTTTTTGCACTGTGGTTTTAGTTGGTAATTTTGCTGTTCACAAGGGTGCCCAAGAATACTGAAGCACTGTTGAGTGTTCCCAAGAAAAAGGTAGCTGTGATGTGCCTTGCAAATAAAATAAGATGTTTGTTAGATAAGCTGTGTTCAGGCATGAGTTATAGTGCTGCTGTCCATGAGTTCAATGCTAACAAATGAGAATATATAATTAATATATATATATTAAATAAAGTATCTTTAAACAGACAAAGTAAGGTCTTGTATTAAATGGTTGACAAAAATGTAATTAGAGGATCAAATAATTCAACCCTGTATTTTCTGTAGGATTAACAGCTTCAGTATTCACATATTCTATCCAGTGTTTATTAATGATTTTCTAAGCATAACTACTACAAATAATGACAATTTGACAACACAGGTACACATACATATTTACTCATTTGTAAAGCAGAAATAAAAGGACTCAGAATCAATTACAAGAAGTAAAAGAAGGGGGAAAAGTCAAGGATGATAGGTTTCCTGGTTAAGCAACTGGAAGATGATACCATCACTAACAAATTTAGGAAATAAAAGGGAAAAGGGGAGGTGACAGGGCAAAATGTCAGTTCTGGAGAGTGTAATGTTATGTATGCCACACTATAATAAATATATTCACGTTTAATTATCCATATTCCCCTTCGTTTTGAGGATAAGAATTATCTTTGTTAATCTTGGAATATTAACCTGAAACTAAATACTTTCCCTTAAGTCACATAATGTAGACTAGGCACAGCAACATTATCTGTGTTCTTTATCAATTCTTTCACCTTCCACTACCATCTTTGCAACTGCATTACTAATATTCACCAAAACCTACACTTGAATAGTTATGTCTATGTGAGTTCTAAAAATAGAACTATAAAAAACACTTGACCTAAATAAAAAATTCCTAGTGACAAACATCTTAGAAATTCTTTATGATCAAGTAGCTTGTGTCTGAATTTATTTACAGAAACACAAAGCAGTACCTTCAACATAAATTACTAAAATACCATTCTGAAATACCAAGTTTATATAAGAAATCCTAATGGATAAACTGGTGATGTTTTCGCACTTGATTTAAGAAAATTTCAGAATTATCATTTCAATGTAGCTTTTACAAAATGTATATATACAATCAAAATATGACAAAAGTAAACTTAAAAAAAAAAACCTAACTTAAAACCTAAAAAGTAAACTTACAACATACGAGCCTTATGAATATAGATGAAAGAAAACTATGTTCTTTTTGCTTACATAAGAAAAATTTAAGATAATAGAAACTAATTTTATAACCAATATATACTTTTATGAACAGAAAGCTTGTTGAAATAGTTCATACTCAACATTTAATGGTGTATTTCTTTATTTGCAATAGTCCACATATGGATTCAGGATCAATTTAAAATGTAAACAATCCCATAAGAATTCATTATTTTTCCCTTCACTGTGGTTAGCTTAACAGTGCTTCCTCTTACATACGAAGAAAAGACTTACCCTAGTTTTATCCCTGATATGAGAATTAGTGAAATAATCTCCCATTGAATACTAAAAATTAAATATACTGGGAAGACAATTACCACTTATATGAGAAGAAAAAGGGTAAAATGTAATTGAATTCAATAGAATTCAAACTCAATGCTAATGGAAGAAAAAGAGGTGAAAATGCAAGTTTAATAACTAGGAATAAGAAAAGGGTAAAACAAAAAGGAAAGCAAAGTGTTCTGAAAAGAAGTGAAACCTTGGTTCTTAGTAATTAATGGTAAGAATCATCACCCAAAAAAGCCAACCAAAAGTTTTAGAATTTTAAAGGACAAAACACCCATGAACATCAGATCTTTTAAAAGGAAAAAAAAAAAAAATGAAGAGTGAAAGAGGCTATTTTAAATGTCTTATTTATTTTATGTCATTTAGAATATAAACATTACTTTCCTAAAGAAAAATATCAATGCATTTGCTCATAACAAAAATAAAAATGGCTGGGTCTCAAACACAACATTGAAACTGGAAGACCAAAGTAAAACACTTATTTCACTTGTGATAGATACCAAGACAGCAGTCAATCAGTAACAGGCAGCTAATACAGACCACACACGTAGTGCAATCAAATTGTCATCAGAAGTGTATCCACCAACAAGCAGGCTCTGGTCTTTTCAACAAGGACCAATGGCCCAGGGCAAAGGAACAGGGGGTCTTTCTGGTTTCACCCTTTGAATCGCAAGAGACTGTGACACTTCCTTAAGTCAGCAAGATCAGTGTCAGGTGCATGCCTGACAAATCAGTAGCCACAGCAAGGGGAATAGGGAAACTTATTTAAAAGTTGTCTTTGCTATCATTCTCTAGTAAGAGAATTTTCCTCCAAATAAATAATCTCATAAATGGTAGTTAGAATCCTAACCATTCAACAAAGGGAAAACTAGTTTACTCTACAAGAGCTATGATATGGCTAGAAAGATACTTTATTTTCACTTGAAAATTAGTTACACGAGAAGGTGAAATAGCAGGGCACTGTTTATTGTTTATCTTCAATACAGGCTAAGTAGTAGTGGGTTCATGTGCCAAGTGGCCACCTGTGGAGCACTTAACACATTAAGAATTATCATCAATTCCCAACAAACTCTTAGAATATATTCACTTCCAAGTTAGAGATTGACTACATACAAATCTATTTGATGAGTCAGACTAATAACTCAAAATACTAAAATGTCTGATCAACATTTGAGAACAGAAAAACAAAACCAGCAGCTGGACAATTCAAATTTATAAATGGATGATAAAACATAACTTGTGACTTATATGATCTCCTAAGCACCAATATAAATGCACAGTATGTAACTACACTATAAAATGCAATTAAAACCAAAACTTGAAGACAGCACAAGAAAGTGTTTGGTCAAGAACAATGAAGACATAATACTGGTTTAAGGTTTCCCACTAAAACACTGTATATAAAAAAATTTAAAATACTGGAACATTTGGAATATCATTTTTAAACAGAAATAATACCAAAAAATTATCAAATACATAGTGAAAAAGTTGCCAGAGAAAAATATTTCTTTACTGGGAAAAAGCCAGCAATTTTATTTTCATTAAGAAATAACATTATAGAACTTTTTTTCCTAAAAAACAATTAGTCATATAATAGTATCTTCTAATACAAAAGACCATAATTCCTAATTAGCAACTTTCCATATCATTCCTTATAATCAGAAAATATAAACTATCAACTCAAGTTGGTAAAATGTTACTCTTAGCATTAGTACTTCCTTTCATGCTAAGGCAATAGAAGTAACACATCAGAATTAACTGGGGACACCTTGAAAAATCACATTTCCAAAAGCCATCCCTCAAAGACCGTATCTGGATTGAAGCCACAGGATCTGTGTTTGGAAAAAATGATTCTGATTGCCAGTTGAGGACCACTGCTCTAAGGGACAAACTCCGTACTTATTACGTTGACTCCCAGAGTTCTTACGTGGCTCACCATTCCTGAAACTGTCACTGCAGCACATACAACTGGCAGTAGCAAAGAGGAAAACTCCACATTTCATTACTTAGAGTAAAAAAAGTTAGAGAGAATTGTCTATACAAAGAACATACAACCATTCTTGAAAACACTTTCTATATATTTATTTTAAAGTGGCATTTAGGACAAATGGTTTTGAAAATGTATAAAAATAATATATGTGCCAAACCAACTTCAATATTTACATGGTCCCTTATAGAATTTTCATTTTATCATCATCAAAGTGAATTTCAACAACTCCCAGAGTATTCATAAAATTCGGAATTTTGAGTTTCTTAAAAAAATTTAGTATTTGCCTATAAAAATAATGAAACTGGGAATGATTATCATTAATATTTTAAAATATACTATGTCTCAGCTATGCTAGGCCACATATCCTAAGAGAGTTCATCATCATTCAACTACAGTAATACTAAGTAATGGTATTTTCATTTAAGAACAAAACACAAATATATTTTATAAAAGAAAATGTCTCATAAAATCTTATAAAGTTGAATACCTCAAACAAAAAGATCTGAGATTTGATTTTACAATATCAAGTTTTCATATGCACTTTGTAAACATACACCCATTATAAGCTATCAACTTAAAGACAGTTATCACTCAGTTATATAAAAAAAATTCAGTGCAAAATTACTTATCAACTAAAATTAAACACTGATTAAGACACTTTAATATAAAAATCATAACTTAAATCCCATAACATGAAGCAATCCTATAAAGACTTTAAGTTAATTTAAAATAAAAAGCTCTACAACAGTACCAAGTTTTCTCTGTTACTATTCTCTAGTAAAAGCTTTCTTTTGATTAGCTTTTACAATGTCATCAGGAGATGCTGATTTGAAGTCAAATGGTGCTATTGCTATTAGAGGACTTATTTCTTTGTCCTTTATGTCTTGAACTTGTCTACTATAAAGGAAAGTCTTATAGAGGTCAAGGGTGCGTCTCTTGCAGCTTTTCAATGGGTAACGAAGACACAGTGTCGAAGCAAAAGCTGAAGGTCTAGCAGCGAGGGCCTTGGTCCAAGAGAGAGAAAAAGGTGGTTTCCTAGTCAGAGAACCTTTATTGTTTTTCTTATTATCTTTAGCAGAATTGGAATTTTTCCCTAACTTTGAGCTTAGAACTTTAATTCCTGGTGCTGGAGTAACAGATTGGTCTACTACAGGTTTTGGACCAAAATCTGAAGTTTTAATAAGGACACTAAGATCAATATTTGACTCTATTCCAGATGAACTCATTTTAGATAAACTTGGATTAAAGGAAACTTTCTTAGTCTGAGAACAATCTATATCAATGGTTTCTGCAATCAAATCAGAGAGTGACAAATTCTCTAGGTCTCTTGTCGGAGAAGGTTTGCAAAATGCCAATGATGATAATGATCCTGTTAATTCTGATATTCCAGTTGAAGATGGATACCGATTTGCTAGTTGTGACAGGGGAAAGGATCCCAAACTTAGATCTGTGACACTGGCAGGTGACTGGTTACAAAGAGCAGATAAAGTCAAGCACTGGCTTGAATTGGTATCTCTCAGTTCAGCTACGGATGAACTTTCACACTCAGAAAACTGCAAATTGTCATTTTTAAAAATATGATTCTTGGCAGTCTGTTCAACTGAAGAAACACTTCCAACTTCAGTCATTTTACTAACATTTAAGTTATTAAGAGTCATATCTTTTAATGGGCTAGCTGAGTGCAAAGGATTATTTAAATTTCCTAAGCTGTTTTGTACTGGAATGCATTGCAAATCAAGTTGTGAACTATTCTGAATAAAGGAAGAGTTATTAGGTGTGTTTGTTATCATTAAGGACTTTAAATCTGGTATTCCTTTAAATGCAGAATCATCTTTGGAAACACATTCAGATGCAGGAGGTCTTAACAAATCAGCATCTAGATTCTTGGAAAGTAGACCTTCAAGACTATTTGTGGGTGATAATCTAACTGATGGCTGATATTTACAAGAATTTCTTG
Organism: Solenodon paradoxus; assembly: GCA_004363575.1. Taxonomy (NCBI): domain Eukaryota; kingdom Metazoa; phylum Chordata; class Mammalia; order Eulipotyphla; family Solenodontidae; genus Solenodon; species Solenodon paradoxus. The sequence continues at coordinate 682,361 of RJWH01000482.1, read as the reverse complement.
GCATATCATCAGTTAGGTCAGCTAGTGACAGCTCTTTGGGTAACTTACATGATTCTAGTTCCTTTTCACTTTTGGGTCTGTCAAGTTTCTTTTTTTTATGGAGTAAATAGTGATTTGGCACAACTGTGGTATTATGATATAATCCATACTTTGCTACTGGGTCAGAAAGTTCAAAAGGATTGCTGCTGCAATCCAAATGGCTTGCAGACTGAGGACAAGAGTTTTGAATATTATCAACTGAAACTTCAGAGGAAGACAGTAAGACTCCTTACCTTACAAGAGCCATTCATTTTCAGATGAATAAATAGGTTGACATATGCAGAAGACAGTCACAGCAACCAGAAAGAAACATGAAACGAGGCATTTAATTACTAAATGTTTCTTTTGATAGAAACGTAAGTAAAGTGAACACAATAAAGAAATGTTACCTTCTTTTAACCATCTTAAATGACCTTTAAACTTTGTTCATTGATACATTCGAATTTAAGTACCAGTTAGCTAATTTTCACAAACTTCATAATGTGAGCTTTGTTTTTTTTCTTTCCTACCCCTAGTCCCCAGTCATGAACCCGGGTCCTTGGACTTTACATAGCATGAACCTTAGGTGCTGAGCCACAGGAGTGAGAGTGAGTCCTAACACAATTAAATTATACTTAGGATTTTCTCAAATTCAAAAATTCTAAAACACCAGTAGGAAGAAGTAGGCTCATCTTCTGTAGTTTTAATGTATTAAAAACAAGCAAACAAACAACACCTGTAATTTCTACCATGAGCTGGGATAAACTATACATAGACGACAAATTCCTGATTCACTCTCAAGTTAGTTCATTAAAAGTATATCATCCGCCCACCAGGATTCTTTTTTAATTTTTAAATAGAAAATAAAAATCACTCTGATTTCACAGTAGTAGCCAGCATACAACTTGTTATAGCAACAAATATAGTCAACAGGTTATAAAAAATATCCATCCAGTTAACACATCACACCATGCTCCTACCAACAGCTATCACACCAATTAATGTAAAGGTACTTCATTTCCCTTCTTATGTTAACTAAATTCTAAATTTAGTCTCAAATTCTAAAAGTTTAAAGATGTGACTTATAAAATGCAAAAATAGTATAGTAATGTTTATGATAATTAGATAAAACTAAATCATATTTATATATGCTAAAGTAAAAAGGGATAGCCTGACAGCAGCCAGCTATTAATTTCCATCTCCTGACCAATTAGAGTTAAAAAAAAAAAAAGGTAACAATTTAAAAGCTGTCTAAGCTAATTCTGTTATTTACACAAATATGCAGGAATTAGGCAAAAAAAAAAGCCAAAAAGTGGGCTTTTGTCAAAGAGAAGGAACACAGTACTTAGCATAAAAATTCAAAAACTAGAAAATCAACTGGTAATACTCAAGCTACTGTAACGTACAAAATATTCTGCCTGTTTTTCTAAGGAAATCAAAGCCTCCATTCAAGTATTCATTGTAAAACCTTCAAAATAAAGCAAGTAAAAGCATACCTTTTGCTATCTTTCTTGTAGATATTGCCCCCTCACTCTTCGCCTTCACATTCTGCATTTTATCTTGATCCAGAACCACTGATAAAGCCTTCTGCACATCAAACTTGTTCTTCAGAACTGCTTCAATCAACATATCATCTGGCACAGCATCTCCAATTATCTCTCTCATGTGATCAAGGCATGAATAAAGACGAGCTAGAACAGATAACAACAATTTAAAACCATACAAAATGTTGTCATGTAAGATCTCTCAATCTTCAAAACTGAAAAAGGGATTTGAAATAATAGGGTGCTCAATTCACCTTTTTCCTGAACAAATAATTATTTTTAATGATTACATTTTTACCCACAACATACCTATCTTCCTTGATCATAGGACCAATTTCGTTAATTAGGAAATCACTAAACTCAATGACTCCTAAACAATATTGACTAATACCAGAAAAAAGTATAAATTGTACATATTAATACCTATCTTCAGCCAACCATAGTATCATGTTCACTAATCTTTTGCCTGTATAGAAAGGGACAAATGTAAAAATATTTCTAACTTGCTAGTCAACCCAGTTAATTACCAAGTATATTTCTTAAATTTTTTAAATATTTATTCTTAAGTTTTTTGGGGGCTAAGTTTAGTCTTCCCCAGGCAACAATAATATCATCCTTAATAACTATAAAAATGAGCAAATTAACCTAACATAAAAATGCCACAAAAATAAGGAGGTCTACTAGATTAAGAAAATAAAAATTCATTAAAAAATTAAAACAACTCTGAAAACATAAAATATTTTTTAGATTTTTATTTTCTGATGACATTATTATAATAAGTATTAATAATACTCATTAAGGATACAAATTCTACAAGGGTAGATATTTTGTTTCTCTAGATCCTAAAATAGTACCTGATATCTAGAAGCCATTGAATAATGAATGAATATCATTAACTTATATTTACAGCACTTGAAATTTTCAAAATACATTTGTGTGTGTTATATGTGTATATACAAACTGCTTGTAGTCTTCACAATAACTATGACCTAGATATATCAGGAAAATGCCAATTCATAAAAATAACTGATAATTATGGCAGTACTAAGTTAACAGCAATCAAAAACAGAACTTGAGTTTTCAGAATCCCTACTCCATGAAACCATTTAGAGAATGCAGTTTTTATTGCATTTTTCATGCTTATATGTTGAACGATCTTTCCTTTTTTAATAAAAGTATGATACGTTTTCCAATGCTCCCTTTTTAAATTAAAAATAAATTTCTCAAATATGTCACTAATTCTGCTTTTCTTGAGTCCTAGATGAATTTTAGGCTAATATATCTATAACTACTTAAAAATACATGAATACTGAAACTGGAACATAAAACAGTATAGTTGATATCAGGGCCTCTTCTAATTAATAACAATTATTTTTTGCACATGCACAAAGTGTAGAGGTGTCCTGGTTCACACCTAATGCTATCTGATGGATGGTACAAACAGCCAAGTTCCTCTGTATGTCATTTTCCTCTTTGTAAAATGAGGATAATAACTAGAATACCTCATTAAGATTGTGAAGATTAAATATGTTAATACCTGAGCAGTACTTAGAATAGCTAGGGAAAGCATTAGTAAAGGTTAGTTATAATCATAACATTGTTATCATACAATTAGTCATATAAATCAGGTGGGGGATGATTAACTTTCAACCTCAAACACAACTTTGATTTTTGACCTCCTTAATCACTGTCCACTGAGGCATATCAGAAATGATACAAGACTTTTACTCTATTCCCATAAAGGCAATTATATCACTTTCTTTAAAATTACAGTAAAATATCATTGAGCTTATAACAGGCCCTCTGCAAACTTAAATCCACTGTCAAATGTTTCTGAAAAGTTGATTTTCAAAAATTCTTTTTCTGCTTTTTCTCATTCTGCTTTCTATATATATCTGTGCTTTCTCTTTATGTTTGTTGATTTGGTTAGGAGCTGATAATATATTTTACTCATTTATTCAAAGATCAAGTCTCAGATTCATGCATTTCCTGTTTTCATAATTGTTAAAAATCTCAATTGAAAAACATTTATAGAACAAAGCCACACTGCAGAAAATGAGCACATTAGCTGAGTTCTGCTGGCTACTAACTTTACTATTATACCTGGTCATTTCAGTTCTGCTACGTTGTTCATCAATCTATGCTTACATGATAAATATCTTGAAACAATGTCATGGTTGAAATGTACATATAAAAGAAAATAAAAATAAAAATGCGTTTGTTAAATTGTAAGAGAATTAGAAAAAAGCAAACAAAACCAATCTCAATACCATTTACCTTGAACCTTAACTGACACAGTTCTGACCAATCAGGATACTTGTACAGTGTTACTTTGGACTTAAAAAAAAAAAATGCTTTGGAACCTAACATTTTATAAGGAAAGGAGCTACTATAATCTAATCATAAACTCTACAAATAGCTTATAAAACAATAAATACTGCTAAGAGAAAACAAATCACTGAAGTTTCTCTCCCAAGGAAGATAAGTAAGATAGTTCTATCAAAATTTTGAGTTAATAAATAATAGTCACACAATTTTCAACAATACAATTAAATACACTCCATAAAAATACAATGAAATAGAAATTAACCTTGAAGATATAAAATATATTTATACAATAATTACCCATAATTACTATTAAAAACAAAAACAATCAAAATAAAATTAATAAAATCAGTTGTTGTTTTAAGTGTTTTCAGATAAGAAATACAGAATATTGTTTACTATACCTTGATCTATTCCACTTAGCTGATCACTCAAAAGAGAATTCGAGGACTCTTTCAGGTCTTCATAATCATATTCTTCTGAAGGTTTGTCACGTCGGGAGTAAATAAACTGAGCAGCTAAAATAAAAATGATTGAATACAATAGTAAAGTTATTTCCCCTTAACTTTTTAAATTTAAAGTAACCTCCTTCAGATACTTATCCACATTTTACAAAAAAAGCAAAGATAAAACATCATACCCTAAATCCTGTTCAAATGGCCTTACTAAACTATTGATTAGTCTCTTCCTTCTTTCCTCCAATCTCTAAAACCATTCCACTGAGCCTGTTTTCTCCAATTTTCAAAACCATCTTTCATAATATTTCATGTCCATCTACTATTCCATCTTTTCCTGAATTGTTTTCTTTGGTACAAATATTCAAACTTCTTCTCAAATTTGCTTATTTGCAAAACTAGAAAAATATTTAAAACAAATTAGGTTAATTTTCACTTTCTAAGAATTGCTAATTTTGCCTGCACCCCAAAGGTGACAAAAAACCTAGGCCTCAACTTGTGAACAATTGACATTTTCAATCAGAAATTGACATAGTGTCATATACCTAACTTTAACTTTCAGACATCAGTCTGTGCTACTCTGCAGGGAAGAAATTCTCCATGTCCAGGTATCTACTCTGCCTCTTAGGATCTATCTTTCTGTGGATTTTCCTACCTCTCATTCGACCTGCCACCACCACCTCCTCTCACTTCCCCACCTACACATACACACATATACACAAATCCAACTCAGAAACCTACACTGTGACCATTGTTTTAGAAGTAGTAATGGCTGGATTAGCCAGGGAGGCGGGAGGAAAAGAAGATAGGAAGATTCCCCAGGGAAAACAGCTCGGGAGAAAAGGGGAGTTCAGTCCAAATCTTTGAAGTGAGAGCCCAGAACACAACAAATAGAGAGAGAAAATCAATGGGAAGAAAAGGAGAAAGCATTTAAGGCATTTTGACAAACAAAAAAGTTAAAAGAATTTCTGAACTGCATACGAGATGTTTAAGATGTTTCCTAAAGATCTTAAAATAGAGGTACTTTAAAAATTAGTCATTATAGACTCAACTTTCTGGACTTCCCCTGGAGAGTCTCATTCAGTGGTGCTGGAAAAGGATGGGAAATCAGTATTTTAAAAATTATTCCCAGTTGACTGGTGTCATCTGGGCAAGTTAGGAACCACTGGCCTACAAGTCTCCCTTTTCATCTGTCATTAGTTAGTTTCTAAAATACAATGTACCCTCCTCATTCAAAAACTGCCAGTAAGCTGATACTATACTATCTAAATTCAAAAGTGCCTCCCACAATTTGGCTCTTACATCCTTCCCTCAGCTTCTTTTCCCAAAAAAAGGTTCCCCGGAGAGGTCATTGCTCAAGTGCTACTGTTTCCTCTACGTGGATGGCACGCACTTCCTCCCAGGTTCACCAATCCCAAGCCAGTCTCCTCCAGACTTCTTCCGTGAGGACGACACTACTGACCACAAGGCTGGAACATACTGTTTCAACAAGACTCTTAACAAGCTGCCTTACACCATGCTAATTTACACATTTATTAGAATACAGCTTTTCTTACACATTAATTATGCTCAATTAAAGTTTTGAATTGGAATTGACTAAGGATTACTGCTGTTAAAGTAATCAAAGGAGAGTTGTTTAGAGTCAGGGTGCTCTAATGCCTTGAGAGCAAACAGAAAACTAAATTTGAGTCAATTCCTGTAACTGTCTCAGGATTAAGAACAATCAATCATAGAAAGCCACCTAGACTTTCCCAAATAATGCAACAGCTTAAGCTATAACCAACAAAATAATTTTCTTGATCTGCATCCATGTCACCTCTACAAAAACTTTGTCCCTGGCTCCTATTGGTAGAGCACTCCTAACTACTTCCAATTTGGACCTACCTGACTCAAAGTCATGTTTTTTACAAATAAACTCCTAAAAAAGTCGAATACGCCTGGGTTATCTTTCAACACATACTAGCCAAAACAAAATTCGTAACAGTTCACATAAACTTTTCTAATAGACTCTTTGTGCTATCTACCAAGCACCTTGATTTATTTTCAATGTTCAGTATCAAAGTCAATCTAAATGATTAAAAAAAAGTGCAACATTTAGAAAGCAACTTTCGATCTTGAAAACTGTGCTTAGTAGAGTTCAAAAAAATACATGTGCTGATGAATTTTAAAGAGAAATTCCTATTTACTACTAAAGTCAATTATTAGAATTCAACTGTGCATAAATGTGGCAACTCTTAGGTATTAGTCGCATCCTTCTAAAATTTCATTTTATTGAAAAGTTTGTTGGAAAATATACTGCTAAGTTTCTGATCTAATATTACTGCTATTTTATAGTGTTTGAAAAATTAAAAGATCCAAAACAACATCCTTTTGTTAGAAATACCAGTTTTTGACAAGAAATTCAAAACCACTTAACTATCTCCTGCTTTGATAATGGCAGCTGACTTCTTGGTATGTGCAAATGTAACTCTCTCATAGAGTCGAATAGTCTGAATACAAACCAAATACAGGACACACAGGCATAAAATCTTCTATCTAGAAAGCTAGCCTATAAACACAAACCTCAGAAAAACACTCTCAGATTGCTTCACCTTTGTCAATTGTTTATTACTCAAAATTAAGCATGATTCATCCAGGTAAGTCTAAATAAGTGAACCTACAATATTAAGATGTCTTTCAGTAGTCCTTGTATCTATGAAGGACTCCATATTCTAATATCAAGTTCTACAGAACTCAATGCCTGAAATTATCTTTTGAATCAATTTCCAAACCCAACACTACTACCCTCACTATAAATAAATGGTTCTCAAAGTAAGCATCAGCAGGACTAATCTCTCACCCTAGAGAGACTTAAAACAGTAGCTGCGCCCCACCTTCAGAGTTGTTGACTCTGGAGTGGAACAAAGACGTTTCACAAACTGAAGTAATGCAAATGGCATATCAGTTACATCTAAAGAACACTGCCCTAAAACAGCTTCATCTCCTCTAGATGAGTATGATAGTCTTACTACATCTACTTATATACCACTTTCTTATATACCACTTACATACCACTTTACTTTCTAGAACGGACTTTTTAAAAACTCCTTTCTAATTACTGCAACCACATTATCATCTCACTTTCATGAAATGCCTTCCTCTCTACTGTGCTTAGGACACCAGTGATTAACTTAGTGCCACGAGAGACTTCATCACCCCATCAACTCTGACAGTGAACTGCAGAAGTCCAAAAGAGCTAACCCATAAAGTTTTGTTTTTCCTTTCTTTTGATTAATAAAACAGACCAGAACATGAAAATAAAGAAAAACCCAAAAAGAAAGGGGAAAATTAAATAAAAAGAAATGATAGATTAAGTTCCCTCTACCACATGACCCCAATTTCCACCCTTCCCCTTCCCTCTGGCAACCTCGGCCTTGCCAGTCATAGTTTAAAAGTTTGTGCTAATTTTATCAGTTTATTTGTTATTTCTCCCTAATGCAAACAGGTGAAATCATCCAACAGTTTTCTTTCTGTCTTTGACTCACCTCACTCAGCAATATAACCTCAAACTCCCTCCAATGTCAGGAATGACAGTATCTCACCTTCTCTATGGCTGACTAATATTCTAGAAATACATAAAGTTGTTAAAAACACTGCAAAGAACAAGTGACTGGGGGGCTCCTTGGAAAAAAACAAGTTTCTTTTATTCTTAAATCCCTAGAAAATGTCATCATTTGATCCCTAAATAAGGAGACTTAAAGGAATATTGACTAAGCTACCTCTCAGCTTCTACTACTATTCTTTACTATTTTGTGATACTATGGTGGAAGTCTCTGCAGAGCACACTTACTTGACAGCTGGATGACTCCTTCCCTTTGGCTTTCTGTCTGTTCAGAGTCACCCCAACACCACTTCTTGTTGCAGAAACAGTCTGTTCTAGTCACAGTAACTAACTTCAGTTTGAAGTCCTCCCTCCCTCCCAACCTCCCTCACTTTCTTCCCTTCCTTAAATACGCTTCTTTTTTCTCTCTCTTCCTTCCTCTTTAAAGACAAAAAAGTTAACACATAATAATCTTTCTAAATGTTACATAATAATACAGACTTAAGGAACACTATAGTCCTAGATGACTCTAGTCAAAAATTTCAAATATTAAATAATGGAAATTAAATTATTTTGTTAAAGTCACCTGTTGACGGTGAAATACAATAATCATCCTCTACAGACTGGCCATAGAAATCATCATCTTCAAAATCTAAAATAAAAACACAAGAAATAAATTTACTTATGAGCTCTTTTATTATTCTTACTTATTAAGAAGGAAGCATCTGAATTCTCTCCAAAAGAAATTACATTGTTAACTAAAACTAAACAAACTTGGAATGACTAGTTTTCTGAAAAAAAATTTAATTGAGGTATAACTGACATAAGACATTATGTTTCAGGTATACAAAATGATTTAGCACTGACAAAATTTTTACCCACAAACAGGCGTGACTGACCTTCTCTAATTATAAAGGCATACATGGCTCTTCAGTTTTTAAAGTACTTTGTTATTGAATTTTTTCAAGTTTTTACTTCATGTGATCAAAAAACAACCCCACAGAGACATACCTGAATTGTCTTTCCAGTGTAGTCAAATATCTGAGATAAGCCATACATCCATTTATTCACCATGTGCTCTTTAGAATCAAATCATTTATTTTCTACAGGAATGACTGTCACAAGATATACAGTCAGACCATAAAGGCAAGGCTTTTCATGCAGAGACAGGTAATCTCTACAAAACCAGTTTATACTAAACTCCCTTGGACTTACTTTGCTCAGGTTAAATGGCATTTCTCCTACTTACTAGAATATGCTCTCTGTCCAGATTTTCCTAAGATTGTTTCCTTCTTGGAGTTAAGGTTCCAGTTCTAATATCCCCTTTCGAAGATGTCTTTCCTGAGCACTCCAGGTAAAGGAGCAAGCCCCCTGGACCACTTTTACTCTACACTACTCTCATTAACTGTTTTCAACGTACTCTGCAGCAAGTCCTCAAATAACATCTCTTCCTTTAACACTGCTTCAGCATAACAAGATGAAGAAAAAAAATCAATGCCCAGCTTAGGGTCACTGTCTTGTGTGGAGTACACACATTCTCCCCATGTCTGTGTAGAGGTTCCATGGGTATTCCAGTTTCCTCCCGCACCCTAAAAATGTATATGTGAGGTTCACTAGCATGTCTCAACAGTCCCATTCTGAGTGATGTTTCTGTCTGCATGTGTACACATGCAGGCATGTGTCATGTGGATCCTGCAATGGAAAGGCATCCTGCCCAGGGCTGATTGGTTGGTTCCCACCTTGAGCCCTGAGTTGTCTGGATAGACTTTAATCATCAGCAGCCCTGAATTGGAATAAGTGGGTTAGAAAATGAATGAACATAAGAAGTATATTGAGTCTTTATTCAGAAATTTGATTTTTTTTTCTTTAAGGAAAGGTGCAAGCAGGAATAAAGCGAGTAGGGAGGCAAGCAGGGAGAGGAGGAGGTGGCATGTCAATTTATTTTTATTTAGTTATTCACACTGGTTATTTCCTCCCAGGTCCAGGACCTGAAACCTGGGGTAACGTCTACACTCCTTTGGGCGTGACTGACCTATCCGTTACTCCAGCAGGGCATGCCTGGTGATATTTTGTGACCACAAATTTATCATAGGAACTTAACTCTATGTATATCAATTAGCCTACAGTAAAACTGGTGTCATTATCCATCCCTTCTCCTAGAGTCAGTTTTCAAGAACCTACTGAAGGCTTTTAAGTGAGGACTTAAGTGTACCTGTTTCACTCAGTGAAAGCTCCTTCAGAACAAGACTACTCTGTGTAGCCAAATAGCTGGTACATATTTGGCAATAAATAATTATTTGTCTTATTTTAAATTAATGAAGCAAGCCATTTAAATGAAAAATCCCTTACAGTTAAATAAATGTATTTAGTCATCCATTCGACAAATTCTAACATGATGCCAAGAATAGTTAAGACATGGAGAATGCAGCACAGAGTGACAGCACTTTCCCAGAATCGATAAACCTAAAGTTTAACAGGAAACACAGAAAAGACAACAGGCACTAAAAACTCATGTGACAAATTTTTGACATAAGAAAAACAAAGCAATTTGGGAACACACACATGAAAAACAAAAACAGAACTGGGAATGAAATGTCTAAAGTGCCCAGGAATATAATATCTAAACCAATTCCAAAGGGTAGTTGGCTAGTTTCTGAGGGTGTTCAGAAAATGTTCCTGGCAAAGAAAAATTAGATTAATGCTACAACGGGTTAAAAGTGAAATATCCAGTAAAGTATTAGATCACAATACTGACTTAGTAATATCATTATTAATAACTATTAATGTGTCATTCACCAAAAAATTTTGATAGAATCTATTTTATTAGGTGGATATTTCAATACTGATCCTGTAGGTATAAAAAGATGAATATTTTCTTGGGATTTTTGTAAAGTGGTTCTTTTCCTCAACAAAGTTTTATAGCACTTACTGCAAGTAAAGCATTCTGCCCGCTACTGGAATATTTTCTTGGGATTTTTGTAAAGTGGTTCTTTTCCTCAACAAAGTTTTATAGCACTTACTGCAAGTAAAGCATTCTGCCCGCTACTGGAGTAATATGAAGTATGCTCTGTCTTCTTGGCACTTTTAAATAAATAGCTGAGGTAGTCATGTAAGATACCATCAAACCATAGAAAAGAACCCAATGAAAGTCAAACAGAAGAACCAATAGGTGATGGAAAATAAACTCTCCAGCAAGTTATAATATTTTGGGGAATCTTCAATTATCCCGAAAGTACAAAGGAAAGCTTATCTAGGACAAAGAGAAATAATTTGGACCTTTAAAATGAGTAGAGCTTTTATAAACGTAAGAATATAAACCTCCTACACTATAGGAAAAACTTGGTTATGATGTCATCAGTGGTTCTAAACAAACATGAGACTCTGACCTTGGGCTGTCAAACTGAGAAGATATTTAGCACTCCCTCATACCAAATACCCTTTCTTCAGGAAGCCTTTCTTTAAATAGAAATCCTCCTGAAACCTCTAAGCCATTCTGCGTAAGGTGTCATGACTAACGAAGCTCCAACAGCATTTTGTGCATACTCTGTGATCATTTACTTATATAGCTTCCCTTTTAGAATACCTCAAACATCTGTCAGTCCCCAAAGTTTAGAACAGTATGTGTACACGCTTAATTGATGCAGAATTATATTCATTGTTGGCTAAAGAAATAATAACTATTAGAGAAATGACCAAGTCGTAATTAGGCCACTCATGTCTTTTATATCATATTTACAGAAATATTTCCCAAGCTATTCATTGCAATACTTGAAACAGACGCCACTAGGAAATAAACACCAGGAACCTAACATGTGCCAGGCTGCCTGGATCACAACCTCCAAACGTAGCACAGGGTGTTAGCTGCTCACCACTGTGGTTACAGCATGCTGCTATCTTGAAATAATCTGCTGGAAGTGTCAATACTTATCACCAACACATTAAGCACTATATATTTCACTGACAAAGCATTAGGTCTCTGAAATAATGCTCCTGTGGGATTGTGTATATTTGTTTATAATTTTTGTTTATATGAGGCTTCCTATAACTATCCACTCTGTAGCAATGTGCTTATCCTAAACGAATTCTCATTCTAAATTAAACTCCGAGAGAACATTCATATACACATTTTTCTTTTTTAAATCTGTAAGTGCTTTTCAAAATCTCTTTTCTTCTAGTAATGCCTTTTTTCCTATCCCAAAATACCATTATGTTGAGCTTTATCACCCAAGAAATAAGTATACACCTCAAGAACATCTGACAGACTTATTCTTTGGGCCTTTTAAAAATGTATCTTGTCTACTGTCCCCTAGGTTTCCAATTTAATTTGAAAACCTATAGGAAATAACGTTAGCTCAGGCAGGTTCTGCACTAAGTATATAAACAAACACAAGATTTATCAACCAAATCTAAGTTATAGAGGAAGAGCTGAATGTGAGCATTTAAATCAATTCGTATTTCACAAATAAGCAACGTTTCACTGCCATTTATGAAAGGAGAAGAGGGGTCAAGGGAAAAGTAGGCAAGCGTGCGCAGGACCAGGGAGGAAACAATGGGAGGGAGTAGTGTGAATGCTTACGTGCAGAAGTAGCCTCACCAAAAGTCCTTCCCTTATGACGCTGTACAGAACCTCCTACATCTTAACTAAAATCAATCCCAGAAGGCAGAAATCAAGACTAAAACAATGCCATTTGCTGGCACTCAGGTCTTGTTATTTTCTCCACCTGATCCGCCTCCGAATTCCAGGTTAGTAACGCTGACGAGGAAGTCACAGCTCGAAGTGGATGCCAATAGGCTGGGATCCCGGCTGGAACGACGAAAATAAAGCCCGTCATGACCCTGACACCTACCTTCATCGTAGTTGTAGCCTCGGACGTTCCTATGTCGCGCCATCGCGGTAGACAGGGCGCTAGCCACAGCCCAGTACAAAGCACCCGGTCAGATACCGATAAGGCGCCAACAGCAGGTTGGAGAGCACCTACACGCCATCTTGGCTTCCGGCAGGCCCCTGAGCAGAGCGCCTGCGCAGGCACGACGTCTTTTCTGCGCACAGCGCGACGGCACGCTCTCTGGGTCAGCCGAGCCGCCTAGGAGACGCATGCGCAGTGACGCCCGTGCGTTTTGTTGTTGTTTTTAGCTGTGGTCACCATCACAAGCAGGTCTACTGACTGAAGGGAATTTTAAAAAGGAATCCAATCGCCTACAGTTTGTGGGTTTCATCCAAATAGTGCCACTGGGAATCCTTGAGCTACCCCAGCTTTCTAGATTATTTTCCAAAATTAATTTCTGATAACCTACGGAAAAACTGGCTGTGTGATGAATAAGAACAAGGATCTTATCAAAATTTTGTCTCTGAGGCCAAGTTAGGGACATAATATTCATTAACAAAATTGTGTATATTTGTATAAGAATTAATCCAGTCTCTAGAGGGGTAAAGAAAACTGTTCTTATAATGGTATTTATAGATAAATTGAAATCCTACCTACAATAGGTCAGCATACTTCCCTGTAATTCCTGGTTTCAGACAGGCACACCCTCCTGCATTTAATACTCTACTCAACAACTCTCTGCCCTGAACAGTGTAAAAGATTATAATCAGCATAATAAAGGATTCATTGAGCATTCATTGAACATATAATCCTATGTTGCTTGATAGAAAGCTTTTTAGACTTAGAACTGACCTTAGTAATATGAATGTTTTCATGAATAAATGTATAATTTATTATTAAATGTCCTCATTTCTTAGAACATAAAGTGAATGATGCTGACACAGGCATGCTGAGGGTGTACATCACCACAGACCCCTCTCAATGACCTTCAAGTCTTTGGAATGAAAAGCACTGCCTAGGAACCCAAGTTCCATTGAGAAAATGACCCAGAGTGTCTTCAGAATAGAGGACTCCCTCAGCCACAAAGATCTAGTCCTAATGTCTATTTTACTTAGACTGACCATATGTACCATTTTAAATGTATCGTTTTTTTCCATATTTCCTAATGGTCCCATTGTTCTCATATAGATTTCAATTTTGTCCCATTTTTTAATAAACTAGAACCGTCTTTAATGAAGGGCAAAATGGGCAGTTGAGCTGCTGCAGGCCCCATATGTTGAGTGGGTGCCGAAACAGCTGACCATTTGCCATTAGTTAAAACAGCCCTGGTGAGTGCTGTTCCCACCCGCTGTGAGGAAACAGCAGCCATGAGGGGAAGACCATTCTCCCCGGAAACACACACACCTGGCATAGGTCTGTTTCTTCAAAGGGCACAGAACACTGCAGCATGGTTGAGTGGCAGGTAAGTAATGTGGGGGTTATCTCTGGCACTGTGAGGGTCCTGGCACTGTGGGACTTTTGGGTGTTTCTGGCACAGGGCCAGTTTAAAGCAGCGTGTGTTTTAGACAGGCAAGCTGTTTGTAGCAGGTCTTAGAGAGACTCCAAATTTGATTTTTGCCTAGGGTGCCAAAATTACTTGCACTGACCCTGTCCGTTTTTATGAACAGGGGACCACACATCATTACTTTGACATCACAGATCTACATCCCATAGTACTTACTTGTTGCTGGCCTGGCTGCTGTGCTCCTGCTCAAATTGCTCTGCCTCTTCCTCTCTCCTTAGCAGCCAACACAAAACCCCGTCCTGTTTTGTTTTAAGAAAATAGGGTCAGCCTAATTTAACCGTGCATACACAGACTGATCAAACTGACCAAACAGGAATTTCTTTATTCTTCTCTTGCCCCTGGTCCTTTACGTTCTCATCCCTACTGCTATTCTGGGAGGCAGAGTTGAGCTTGGCTGCTCCTGCCTCCATGCTGACTGACTTTGCAATAATATGCTCTCTGTCTTGCAGAAACCAGTGTTGCGGTGTTTAGACTGACAATAAGCATTGGGCAAAGAAAAGCCTGTTTGATAGCAATGCTTTGTAAAAACCAACCTTATTATCATACTGAAAAACTACACCTCAGTGTAAGATTTTTTTGAAATGGTGATACTTTACATCAAATGGTGATACTTTACATCAAAGGCAAAAGTCAAATCTTGACGTGAATGAAACGATTACTCAGCTTTTTATTATCCATAATAGAAACAAGAAAAATGCAACTTGATTCATATATGAAATATAATTTGTACCTGCATTTGAATGTGTCTGATTACCAAGTATGTGTTCATAGCTATCACTGCTGTCAATGTAGATCCAAGACCAAAATTTCACACAAAAATGGCTGCCAGCTTTATATAACTTAAGTGTTCTATTTTATACTTTTAGATAATGTTTATGTTGCCATTGGTTTGTCTGTAAAATGGAAATAGTAAAAATATCTGACTCCTGGAGGTGTGAATAATAATTTAATTTATATTACATAATATTTATATAACTTTCTATTCTATAATAATTTATAAAAAGATTAAAGACAGATCTTAGTGGAGGCTTTAAAATATTAGGTGTTATTAAATACAAATGGCAGCTTGCAGCTGACTGTAATTATCAATTACAATTCGAAATACAGCACAGTGAGGTATAAAATGAATTAACTCTAAACTGACCACATAAACAAAGCCCTAGGAGTAATGAAAAAAAACATCTGCCCTAGTGATAATATATAATTTGCCTTTTGGTTAGTAATAATGCTCTCCCTTAGAATTCTAAATGCTTAAGAGCCTCAACTCTACCTCAAGCAACAGAGCCTAAATAGCAAAGCCTTCACATGCCTCAGAAAATACTAGAAATATTATCCTCTACCTTTAGAACTCTTTAGATGTGATTATGTCTGCGTTATGATTTGATGGAAAGTATCCTGACTTTGGTATAACACAAACCTGGATTTCAGTCCCAGTTCTACTACTTCCTGTTTGTTAACTTCTTTAGACTTAATTTCTCCATCTGTTAAGTTTTTATGAGTAGACATATCTACTTCGTTTACGTATGAAAGTAAATGAAGTGATGGATATAAAAAACATAGCTGCTATGAAATAGATACTTAAGGAAAGAAAAAAGTTATCTTCTACCTAAGGAAAGAAAAAAGTTATCTTCTACCTCTCTTGGGTCTTTCATTAGATCTAAGAATTAAACTGACATAAAAGAGATTAACAGGAGAAAAGCATACAAGCTAAATTTTTTATCTGTACATGGAAGCCTTCACAAGGAAATAAAGACATAAAGAAGTGACCACAGCAGAAAACTCCTCTACTTTTTAGACAAAGAAATAATTTGTGAAAAATTGACAAGACAAAGGAGTTTGGACTATGTATAGTAAATTATGGGGAGGTGACTAGGAGACCCATAGTAAGGGACAAGGAACAAAGTGAAAGATTAGGGTCATTTCAGTAAGTTTGTACAGATCCCTTTCAGCACCAGTTTCCATTCTCTGATAGTACAGATTCTCTCTCTTCCTGGTATATAGGGAAGACACCTTCCTCATGGGTGATTTCTATGACCTTTTTTAGATAGAAAAGTGTTGGACAGAGAGCCTTTCCTACATTTTCTCTTTCTCATTCCTTCAGCTCAATATAATCAAAATGTCAAAGAATATTGTAGGATAATATGCTTTGAACTCCTTCTAAACTCAATAAATGCTAGTTCCCTGCTTCACAAAATGGAAATCTTTATCTTTGTTTCTTTAGCTCCCTTATATCTGGTACCTTAATTGCTTGCTGAATATATTAGTGAATTAAAAGACAGATAGTCTTGGTGATATTTGAGATATTATTTTCTATATTTAACAAATGTTATAAGCAACTGTATAAACAATGCACTTTTATCAATTTATTAAAAAAATAAATTAACTACTTTGACATATGTTTTTGCCAGTGGCACCATAAATCAATCAAGATAATAAATACATCCAGATTCCCCTAAATTTCCTCATACCTTTATAATCATTCCCTCCTGACCCTCACTGCCTCCTCACCCTGTTGCCAGGCAAGAACTTATCACTTTCCATCACTATGGTTTGTATTTTTTAATGTTATGTAGATGAAAGTATATAGTGTGCATTTTTTCATCTGGCTTCATTCACATAGCATAATTTAGAAAGTCATCTATTTAGGTACTTGAATCAGTAGTTCATTCCTCATCCCTTTGTGCTACAGGGAGAAATTCCATTTTATGGATATATCACAGTGTGTTTCTCAATTGTCCTTAGATAGTGGGGTGGTTTCCAATTTTGACAACTACCAATAATGCTACTATGATTATTCATGTACAAATCTTTGCATGGACATAAACTTTGCTTTCTCTTGGGTAAATACCTAGAAGTTGAGCAAGTAGGTGATATAATAGGTTATCTTGAATTTTTTAAGAAACTACCAAACTGTTTTACAAAGTGGTTTTAGCATGTTATGTTCCCACCAGCAGTGTGAGTTCATTTCTTCCACATCTTCCCCATACTTGGGATGGTCTAAAGATGCTATGCTTATTTGCTGTTTCTATGTCATCTTTGGTGAAGCATCTGAATCCTTTGTTGACTTTTAATGCGTGCTTCTTTTCTTGATTTTTATTTTGGTAAAGTTATATTTATCTGATATCTTATATATATAATTTGGAAATATTTCTCCCAGTTTGTAACTAGTCTTTTCATTCTCTAAATAGTGTCTTTTTAATAGCAAAAGTTTTAGTTATGATAAAGTCCATTGTATCAATTTTTTATAATGGATTGTATTTTTAACTTTGCACCTAAAATATCTTTACTTAGCCCAAGATCACAAAAGATTCCTCCTATTTTTAAAATAATTTGCATTGTGCCTTCTTCTACATTTAGTGATCCATTTTAGCTGATTTTTGTATATGGTGTAATTTTTGGATCAAAGGTCATTTTTATATCTATGTATTCAAATATTTAAGCAGCATTATTAAAAATAGGGAAAGGTCCCACTGAATTGCATCTGCATCTTTTATTTATTTGTTTATTTATTTTTGGTTGTTCCCTCTAAACCCAAGTTTTGAATCTACATCCCTTGGGTTTTTTACATGGTCTACACCCCAGCCACTAGCTTAGCACCTAAGTCACCAGGCATGTCCCTTCCTTCCTTCCTTCCTTCCTTCCACTACACGGGGACCCAGAGTTCTGAGGAAGAGCAGCCCTGGTTGAACAGGCCCAGAGAAACCAGGACCCAGGTAAGCAGGCCCTGTGAAAGGATCCTTCAAGCAAGCAGCCTGGGACCCTCCAGCCCCACCTCTTTCCTATGTCCATGACAGAACCTGTGAACAGCATCGAGTACATATCGGTGTCTCCAGGGACAAAGGTGTATGCTCAGGTCACTCATCCCAGCAGGAAAATAGAATTCCCAACACCTGCGAAGAGCAATGACTCCTTGATAATTTATTCCACAGTTCAGTAGCTCAGAAGAGTGAACTCACTTCTCTTAGGACAGCCACCTTGACGATGTTCTATGTGCCAACATGGTCATTCTGTCTCTCTGTTTATCTCTGTCTCTGCCTCTGTGTCTCTGTCTTTCTCTCTGTCTCTCTGTCTTTCTCTCTGTCTGCCTCTGTTTCTCTCTGTCCCTCTATCTCTTCTGTCTCTCTCTCTTTCTCTTTCTACGTAAATACACACATATATACATATATATTTTTGTATGTGTGTGTGTATATATGTATATGTAAAATTTTAGCTTGGTTTTCGTTTTAAATAAAAAAGAGATGAAGTGGGAAAAGAAGAATGTAAAAAGAGGGCAGCCTTGGTGGCCTAGCAGTCTACTACACCAGGTAGCGGTCCCACACACATATCCTAAGGTCCTGGGTTTAAGACCCAAGGCTGGGGGAACTGTCAATGTGAACAACTAAATAAAAATAAATGAAACTTTTCCTTCGCTTCTCTCTTCCTGCCTGCCTACTTGCCTTCATTCCTGCCTGCACCTTTCCTTTAGAAAAACATTAAAAAAAAATAAGTTGCAACCTAGAAGATATTTGTAGCACTTATATCTCCTAAAGAACACATGTCTAAAACATATAAAGAAGTTTATGCACTCCATGCAAATATTTACCAGCAACAACAATAAGCAGACACTTGACAAAAAAGAATATCCATGTGGGCATTGAGCATTTAAAAATGTCCCTGATGTCATTAATCACCAAAAATGATAATAAAAAAATAACTATTCCTCTACTAGAATGACTAAAATTAAAAGGACTGACACTAGTAAGGGTTTACAAGGTTGTGGGGTAATGGAAGTCTCTTAGATAAGCTAATGAATGTGCAAAGTGGTGCAACTACTTTGAAAACCTTGGAAAGAAACAAACGCGCGCGCGCGCGCACACACACACCCTATGACCCATAAATGCCATTCATCAGTACATATGCACAACAAAAACCTGATTTTGTATAAGAATATTTAGAGCAATTTTATTTATAATAGATTAATAATGTAAACAAGCTAAATATTTGTCAACAGTAGAACCAATTAATAAATTGTGACATTATAGGAAATTACTCTGCATTGAAAAATGGCAATGGAAGTTTTACACACTTGTGAAATTGTATTGTGCTTTATATTTAAAATTTTTGTACCTTGCAGTACATAAATTATACCTCAGTGAGAACACTGAATAAATAAAAGAATAGAAAAACATCATCTTTCCCTGGAATTTTTCAAACTATATTTGATATGAAAAAGGAAAGAAATATATATATTGTTTTCAAATGTTTCCTTATGCCCTCTAGTGTTCTCTTTTAAAGCTATAACTAAAAACTAAGAACTTTGGTATATCTGGGTTAGAATTCATTCAACAACGTATCAGTATTTCCCAAAGAGCAGTCCATCTTCTATTTTATATTCTAAACTGAACAGTTAGATCCATTTGAACTTGATAAAAATGTTTCTGTTTTTGCTGAAACAACACTACTCATGACAGCCAATTAAATATTCACACAAGTTTTGGCAAGTAAGTCCTGATGACTTCTGTATACTGTCATTCTTCAAAAGAAATGAAAAAGAATGTATGTTATTAAGAAAGAAAGAGTGAGAAGGGGAAGAGGATAGTTGCAATATCATAAAAATTCTAGAGTTCTCTAATTAAATTCCTATGAGAATATAGGCTATACTATAAACAATCAAATGATTCACTTTGGATTTTTCAAGTTCTGTCATTGTGATTATATGTTAAAGTTAAATCTATTCGTCTTGATCATTACCAAAATATGGAACATCTATAAACAGATGGCTCATTTCTTGTTATCGTCTAATTTAGTTCTATAACCCTCTGACCTATTGATAGCTTTACCCTCCTCTGTGGAATTTCCCCTGATGTACCTCACATATTATTATTTTATTTTTGTTTTTCCTTTTTAGAAGGTATAAATTTAGCTGAGCACAAACTGGCAATTGCCAGTGAACAGGTCCTTCATCAAGACACAACTTTGCCCCCAAAGGGCTTAAGGCTGTTCAGGGATCCATGTTTAACAGAGCATTGACACCATGACTAAACAAGAAGGTTTCCAAGGAAGCTGAAGCAGATCTTCAGAGATTCAGTGAGTGATTTTTAATTTCTGTGTGTGTGTGGTATTATAGAGTTTAATGCAAAAAATATCAAAACCTTTGAAAGGCAATGGTGGGTTCATGAACTTCGTGAGGAAGACTGATTCCCTACAAGAACAGAAGGAGTCAAGAGTTCTATATTTAGATATGAATTACTAAATGGAAAACTCTAGAAAAACAGTAACTCCTGGACATAGGTAGGTTTTTGCAACCACCAATCCTGGGCTGGCTGGCTGTCAAGCTCTTTATCATGAAATATAATAGTAAAGATGATTTGGGAGTTATTTTTATAAGATTTGCTTTTTCAAGGCCTCCTGTTATTCACAGTGTTCTGGTCATGACAAATCTTCTAGTTTACAATATTTCAAGAGAGTCACATTATTTATAGCATCAGTCCATTAGAAAGACATGGGAGTCTGATTTCACTGCTACCTGATATCCCACTTCAATTATCAGTTCGCCACCCTGTCATTCTATGCCACAATTCTTAACTTTAGGGTCTCGAGTTCAGCCATGCTCTTCCTGCTCCAGGACATTTATGCACGTTATTCCTTCTTCCTAGAATGCCCTTCTTGTTCATGTCCTTATTGCTTAGGAGAATCCCAACGCATCATACATTCTGTATTGTATTCCTTGACTTTGATACCCTCAGAGCACAGAGACATCTGAGTCCTCAGAGCACTCTATTTGCCTCTGTTTTAATACTTATAAAATATTCTGATATTGTTTGCTTCTGTCCCTCTCCATCTCTCTAACTAGATACAAATTCCCTAAAAACAGGGACACTCCTTACTTTATCTTTCATTTCCAGTGTCCACTGGAGTGACTGGTAAAAAACTGGAAATAAAATATATCTTGTTGAGTGATTGTAAATAAATTTATAACATGTAAAGCAAATTTATTTGTAAGATAAAAGAATGTCATAACTTTGGAGACATCAATATCAACGAATTCTAAAGCAAGAAACTCCAAGGAATGAAAGAGAGTGGGTGATAGGAAAATAAAAACTGTAAGTAGAAGTTTATAGACTTAAAAAGTCTCATATATATATGCAAAAATGAAATATATATGACTGCATGATAGGACAAGGGCCCCCTAGAAAGGCATGGGCAATGCCATGTTGTGTGCAGCATTTGGGTGGGATTTTCCATTGGCCTTTGTCTCAAGTCCTAGGCACTTTTCTCAGTCTCTGATAAGAATCCTCATTGTTTTGACTAATGTCTGTATTAGCATCTTAATGAATTTCTAAGCAGACTCTTTGCCCTGGATTCTGAGTGACTGGCAGCAGTGCCGTGAATCTTGCCTCCAAGATGCAGCTACCCCCACCCCTCTATAAATGCGAAGAGTCCTTCCCTGAGTGCTGACTTACTCCTTTACTGAGCCACCCCACTTCAGAGTTCCAAAATAAGCTCTTTTGAATATTCAAAGTGTTTCCCTGGGTCACTCTTCCAGAATCCTGAATCAAACCCCCAAATCTCCCAAATATTTGGGGGAACCTAACACTACATAAAATCGTATACACAAATTTCATAGCAGCATTCATCATTATAGTCAAAATATAGGAAGAATTAAATATTCATAACTCATAAATGAGCAAATAAAATGTCACAGAATTAGAAAATAGACTATTATTCAACAATAAAAAAGAGTAAACTATTGCTAATATGCTACAACATGAATGAAACTTGAAAACATTATGCTAAGTGAAAGAAGTTAGTCCCCCAAAACCCCCCACATATAATGTGATTCCATTGATACCAAATGTCCAACAGAGACAGGTCTCTGGAAACAGAAAGTAGATTAGTGGGCTCACCCTGGTGGAGTAACAGTTGGGTCAATTGCTTCTGAAGGAACTCAGTCCACTTACCCCTGGTTTTGAGTCCTAGGCCCAGAGGGAGACAACCAGTGGGAACAATTAAATAAAAATTTATAAAAAAATAAAAGATTAGTATCTTTCTATTCCCTCTACAGAAAATATTAAAAATCATTGTACTAGGAAGAAGTCATCAAATTATAAAAAGGTAAAAGTGTAGGAACAGTGTTGAAGTATGTTTAGACAGCTAATTCATGAATATATTTTATTGATGTTTGTGGCATTGTCAGCTTTTAAAGCATAATCTTTTGAGATTATTTTTTCAATCTAAAGATATACTTTTCAAAAAGATTTTGCCATTTCATATTTCTCTTCTTAAAGGACTTCCAAATTAAATAAGCTATAAACCACACCAAACCGAAATCTACTTTGATAAAAAGGAAAAGCATAAACCAATAAACTAAAGTAACATGCTAGCTCCCTACATATTATTCTTCTCTTTTAGACATCAATCAACATGTTCAGTTTAAAAGTACAGAGTTTCTTAGATAACAGATAATATAGAGGCAGTTGGGAGACTACCAATGAAGAAAGACGAGGTGATACCATTGGTTGTTGTGTTGTTGGAAAAAGCATGAACAAGGAAAATATTTGGAGTGGAAAGTAGAATAAAGTTAGATAAGAAAGTGAGTTGAGTGGAAATACTTCGGTATAGACATGAAATGTTATTTGTCCAACCTAATCTAAATCCAGGCTTGCTGAACAGACATTGTTAGTGTTTATACAACTTCATCTGTGGCCTATAGATTGTCTTTTTCTGTGTATCACCTTTAATGCTGCCTCTGTGTGTTTAACTTAATGATCCATATGGCTCCTTCGTCATGGGAAATAGGATATCTATAGTACAAAGTGCTACAAGGCACCAACGGAATATTAATAATTTTTTTTAAATCAAAGGGCAAAGCATTTTTAAATCCCAAGGGAAAATGCAAAGCAAAGAAAATTTTCAAATCAAATTTAGAGAAGAAGAAAGCATCAACATAAAAAGCAGTGTTCGAAAAGGTAAAATAGGCACTCATTAGAAGTCATTTGGAACAGTGAACTGTTTAAGGAATTTCCCTTCCTTGCCTTGTCATGCTCTGTTTTCTCTGAAAAGGCAGAAGATAGGGTAGGTGTCAATGTGTTGTTTAGGAATTTAAATCTGGAAGAACTGAGAGGACAAGGTAGATCCAAAGCATTTAAGCCACTTGAGATAGTACTTAGATTTTATTAAGGACATGTTGAATATAGAAAAGGCAGAAGGAAAGCATTATTTTCCCTCCTCATCTCAATGTTTGTAGGGTTGGAGGCATTAGTCATCTTGGAGTGTTGAACTACGGTGTAGTCACATAGTGTTGCCAGTATATTGGAGCACAAATTTTTCAGACAATACCATGAAATTCATTACCAGTTCTGAAAAAAATCACATTGCTAAGACATCACTTGATAAGGAATACTTTATATGTAATTTGACCGAGGGCCATTTAGAAGACTTTTGCTTCCTGAGTTTTACTTCTACCAGAAAAAAGTTCAATGTGATTAGTCATTCTCTTCTTGTTTTATTTCCTAACTTGTGATTCTAATGTATGATTTAGGAAAGCAAGAGTTAGTTTTTTTCTCCGTTTGAGATATACATATTAAATAGGAAGACCAGATAAATAGCCATTAGTTCTTTTCAAATAGACCCCTGAGCCACAATAAGCCTTGATTAATATCCATTACTATTGGGGTAGATTATAGTCTCCTAAGAAGTCTACCTCAAAATATCTAACATACTTTTCTTAACCTTGTGAAGCTGATATGCCTCCACTGAGAGATGTGGGTCTACATTTCTCCTCTTAAAACTTAGTATACCTGTGACTAGAGTAGAAGCAGCATGATGTGTCTTCTAAGGTGGCACAGCTTCCACCTTGGGACGCTCACCCTCAAAACCCAATCGCCATATTGTGAAGAAGCCAACAACCTCATGGAAAGCCCCTGGTTCCAGCATCAGCCTTAGGTGAGGTCCCAGATGACAGCCAGCATCCGTTGCCATGAGACTTCAGATAATCACAGCCACAACTTGCAGATGTCCGAGGTGATGCTGTGTGAAAGAGAGAAAATCTGTCATCACAAATCTTACTCGACATTGCAGATTTATGAGCAAAAATTAAGTGTTGTCTTTAGTGTGAGACACCAAATTTTGGGATAGTTTTTATATGTAGCAATGAATAACCAGAATAATTATCAATACAAAAATATTCCAGGGGGGTAATAGCAACCTAGGTATTTTACCTATGTAAATGTAACATCTTTTAATAAAAAGCTTCATGCCTACATTTTGTGATCATTTTATAACATTTTATAACAGATCATTTTATATCATTTATAACATTTTATATATCATTTTATAAAAGCTTAGAAAGTGCTTTTCAATGAGAATTTTTTATCATTAGTCACAATTCTGAAAATTGCCTCTTAGTATGTCATGAATTATCACTCCAACGTCTTTTTTACTCCATTCCCTTGATATTTTATATGAAATGATTCAGGAAGGCTAATATAAGAAGGACTGGAAAATTTATGTTATGAAATTCTCTAGTCTCCAGTCTTTAACATGTTACCCAACAATTAATTGCCTAAATTTGAAGGAATAAATATTTTATTCAAAAGTTTAGGCTTTTTCAAGTAACCACAGCTCAATAAAGAAACTTACTTTTGATAAAATGTGCTCTTCCCTTATGATAGTAATGTGGGTCATTTAAAATTTTTTAAATGTTGCTACAGTTTTATTACATTTTTATTGTGCTGATAACTGGTTCACACTTATCCTAAGGACTGTTTGCTCTTTAAGTCATTTTTCAATTAGTGAATGAGAGATAGGAACAGAAATTAAGCAACATGCAGCTGGGTATGTCATTAAGATAGTCTTAATAAAATTTGATAAACATACAACATACTCTATAAGAATGTTTTTAAACCTTCAGTAAAATCCTTAAGAATTAACCATCCCATTCAGGTTTTTAAATCAGGCAACAGTAGATGATGATGAAATAATTTCGTTCTTCAATTCAGAACATATTTGTGCACATACATCTGTTTTAATGGATATAGCTATAGCTTGCTGACAGTCAATGACAAATGAAAAGTTTAAGAAATGGTATTTTTTAAGTCACAATTTACAACAGTGTCAACAGGATGAGTCAAACATAGATCAGCCTTTATATTGGCCCCTCTTGGTTCTTCTCTGCCCTGAACTCAGGGGTACTGGTTTGATGAATTCTGAAATTTTTTGTGAGGTTTTGCCTCCTAGGTGGCTTTATCTGCTTTAGGAAAGGAACCTTTTAAGGGCACATTGATGTTTAGGGAGGGAAAGTCCCCAAAGGAAAGATATTTAAAAGTAGTTTATAATTAGCACAGAATAGTAGCTAAAAATAGGTAGGAGGTGGGCCCCGATGAAGTTTCATCAGGTCAGCCACCTCCAAAGGAGCACAGTCCACATATATCCTAAGCATCTGAGTTCACTTCCTGGGTCTGGGGGGAACAATTAATGTGAAGAACTAAATGAAATAAAATGCTTCTTCCTCCTCTCTCATCCTCCTGCCTGCCTGCCTGCCTACTCACCTTCATTTCTGCCTGCACCTTTCCTTATAAAAAAAATTGGATAAGCACTTTAGAGTAGATAGTAGATGGGGAATTTAGGAAGAATCTAGTTCATTCTGAACTGTGGTAGGACTGAATACTCGAGTCTTTCATGTCAAAACAGATTGTCAGTATTCAGTGTGTATCCCAGAGCACCTAGATACAATACTTAATTTACCAGCATAGTAGAGACTAGAGAAAAACTTGTCAATAATAGAAGCAGAGAAAGACCTCTTTATTAGACTTCCTTTTAACAAGCAATCTCCTGCTGGGAGAGAGTAACTGTAACTCTGGTTCATATTCAGGTTATTAATCAAGAGCAGCTGGTGTGTCTTAATGTTATTTACGTTGGATTTGTTTTTCAACAGGTTTTACTATATGACCTCTAGGTTTGTTTCCAGTTTAATATTTTCATGATTGTTGAATTATGGCCTCTGTCATCTTTTAATGTAAAAGACAAAAGTTCCTATATAGAATTCTTCACAAGATATAAAAATAAAATTCTACCTTCAGTGTTGAAAGGATTATGTTTCTTCTTAAGCCAACAAAATGCTGGTGTGACTTCATCACTCTATAATTAAATCCTTATAGATTATAGAAAATAATAAACTATATTATAGTTGCTGATTTTCATGTCCAGAAAACTGTTTAAAATGTATCATCTTGATAATTATATTAGAATTGAAAGTTTTTTCCCATTTCCCTCTTTTAATAGATACTCTGTTTAATGAAATGTAAAAGACAGCAGAATCTATGTTCTAAAAATGTTATAAGCAATTACATGCAAATTTGAACATTAAGCAAAATATAAAAATTATGTTAAATGATAAAATAAATCTTATACTTCAAATGAATGCTTTCTGGGAAACTGATGAAAGGGAACCAAGGGAATTGAATGATTATACACAGAGGAAATAGAGACTAGGAGAGTTAGGAACCAAGATAACGTAAAAGTGTAAATATTGTGGTTTAGAAAAATTGATTAAATTGCTTGGAACTGAAGAAAAGAGGACCAAAGAAAGATATGACTGCCATTATTAAATATTTTAAGAGCTGTGTTATAATTTATGCAATTTATTTTGTATTGTCCTAGAAGTTTGGACTTTATAAAAAGGAAAGTTTCTGTTGACTATAAGGACAATTAAATGTTTTCTAGCAATGAATGGTCTGTCTTAAGAGATAGTGAATTTTCCATTATGGAAAGCATCCTGCTGAGAAAATTTTAAGACTAGGCAAGAGATTGGACTGGATGTTTTTTCAGACCTATCTAACTCTAGTCTGTGATTCTATTTTAATTAAATAGTAAGCTAAGGTAAGAAACATTTATGCATTTTCAGGCATAAAATAGAGATTTAAATAAAGCTCAGACTTAGGGATATGATATAAGTAGAAAGCATATGGAATAGGAAAAGATAAGATCAGTAAAGACATGGAGACAGACCTAGCAAAGTATTTCAACTTCCAAGATGAGGAATGGAACTTTGGTCCAAATTGCAGCTAGATGTTGACAAACTAACCAGAAGAGAAGGAGAAAAATCAGAAAGTAGACATGATGCCCTAGAGGAGTGTGGTTAAGACACACTCAGTGCTGAAGGCAAATCCGACAGTCAGTAATTTTGAGATTCTAGCAATTTAGGTGGGAAAAAGGCAGGCTATGGACCAAATGCCTGATTATATATTTTTGCATAACTTATGCCAATGAGATACATGGTAAAGGAGGAAGAGAAAGGTGAGAGGTTAGAGAAATTAATAGAAAGAAAGATGTAAAGAGCTTATGCGAAGACAAGGGAGAGACCTTT
Source organism: Solenodon paradoxus (assembly GCA_004363575.1). Classification (NCBI taxonomy): domain Eukaryota; kingdom Metazoa; phylum Chordata; class Mammalia; order Eulipotyphla; family Solenodontidae; genus Solenodon; species Solenodon paradoxus. The sequence continues at coordinate 654,704 of RJWH01000482.1, read as the reverse complement.
CCAAAAGATCTACAAAAGCGCACTCTGTCATGCAAAGCCCAAGGATCCAGGTTCAAGACCTGGAGTTGGGGGAAGAGAGAGAGCAGAAAAGAATGATCTGCAGATAATATTTATTTGCACATAATATTTATTTATTTTTGTGTATGTATTTATATATGTGTGTGTGTGTGAGCGTATATATAATTCTCATCAAACAAAAGGGAATTATTTTTTGGAAAATAAGTAGATTCCAAGTCAAATAATTTCATTCTCCCTACCTAAATCCTCTGCTATTTAGTTGAAGGAAGTTATATTTCACTCCACTTTCTAAAACGCTAATAAAACATGCCTGAGGTTGTTCACATTATTATGCTATGTGCCATAGTGATTCTTAGATTTTTTTTTTTAAGTTCAGAAAACTCTATATTCCTCAAACAGATTTCTAAAATTCGTTATATTTTCCCTAGCAACAACATTTGGGATGATTATTTTGTTGGTAATATGTTAGTATGCTTTATAAAGCATCATGATTTCAGAATATAACATAATAGAATGATTTTATATAGCTAGGTACCATCTTTCCTAAAACTGCATGATAAAGTATCTTCCAACTTTTCCTATATTTTACCTGGTTCTCTTTGGAATGCTTACCATAGAAATTCAAGAAAACATTCATTTTAACTTGTGTCTTTACTTCACCTCTCAGTTGTCAGTTTTTCTGAATTCTCTTTTATATTCAGGCAAGACCTAACTTGGCTTGGTTGTTGGAAAATCCTGGCATCACAGGAGGGTGGAAACTTGGCTCTAATTCAATAAACTTACATGATAACACTCTTTCAGCTTCATGTTGGTGGTTTAATCTGATAACCAGAAAGAAAGGAACTACTTAACAATATGTCAGCTTACTATCTAGTTTGCTTCACATGTCGAAAGTATAAAATTCTATCAGCCATTGCTCGGATAAATGTCATATCTTGCAAAGACAAATCTTGTTCAACGGATGCACTTTTAAAATGTATAAATCTACTTGAAAACCAATCTGATAACAAAGACATGCCTGCAGAAGGATGATTCAGTTGTATCAATGTACTTGTCACTCAGACCTCAACCAAAAAAAAGAATACTGTGATGGGGTTGGGCGGGTGTTAAAAGCATGCAAGGTCTTGATAAAAGGAAAACATTAGCCACAAAATGAAAGTTCTAGGCAAAGCATGGTCTAATAAGTTTTAGACTGTATTATATGAGTACAAAGAGGCAAACTTTCAATTTGCCTGAAAAATTAGTAAATCTTAAGAAAGTTTTTATTTGCTTTGGTTATTTATTTTACAGTTGAGATTATACACATTGTTCTGACTCATTATCAAGTGGTATGTCTGAAACTGGGAATATAACTTCTTGCTCCCAACATTGTAGTTACTTTTACGTGCTAGTGGGAAAGAAAGGCTTTCTCTTAACTTTACTTGCAGAAACGTGTTCTATCCCATCATTTCTCCGTTTCCCTTATTTTCTTTTCCCAGAGTTTTAGTTTTTTGTGACTACTTTGTAATGCGATGGCACTTGTATAAACCATTGGGCAAGTCCAGTAACCTCTAGCTAATAGTGAAGGTTTTTTCCTACACATTCAACACTTTATTGTTGGACATTTATATTTAACTGTGTTCAATGTAACATGAGAAATTATTCCTCTGAAAATTAAATAAACAATTCTAACGAAGAAACTTTAAAGTTTGAAAAAATCCAACCTTCAAATGCCACATTAATTTCTAATTAATTCAACCAAACTTTCTCTACCTTAGAAACCAGACACTTGCGTAGTCATGAATTTGATATTACTTGATAGATTGGTCAGGGCATGCTGCTATTCCCAGAGATCTACTTCAAAAAAAAAAAAAAAGTCATAGCAAATTAACTCTCTTTCCTTAAAGTACTTTGAAAATGAATAATTAATTGTTCTTCATTTGACTTTCTCCACCTCTACTTCACTTTGACCTGATTTTACTATTATACTAGATATTAGACCTTCCTTCCTCCCTTCCTCCCTCCCTCCCTTCCTCCCTTCCTTCCTTCATTACTTACTGTAGTTAAGAAATGAGGAATTTAACTAAAGCACTTGTTACTCTTTCTAATTTTTTTTAGTTGTTGATTGGTTGTTTGGGCTTTACCTGCTTAGTCCAGGGAGCATTTTGACTATAAACCTATGAAAAAAAAACAGACTAATAAATACTTCCCATTCCTACATCCATTTAAAATAGAACACAAAAATATTAAATGAATTAGAAGTAATGTTTTCTAATTCTATTTTAGAAAATGAAGATAATAAATAATATTTATCTTTTATACTTGAGTGTTTCAAGTAAAGTTAAAATATGGCATCTGATTTCCTCTTTGAGGTCTGGAACCTCTAATGCCTCAGCCAGCCCTAAATACTAGTATTGTTTCCAGTTTTTCAATTATGAACTGAATATGACTCAATGTATTATTTCTTTTTAGGGAGTGAGATTTTTTTTTTTTTTTAAACTGGGATTTCTAAAATCCACATGTCAAAGCCTACAGTAGTTAGAATCTTAGGAAATTGGTAAGGTCCAATATTTTGGCAAAATAAAAAGCATTCACTCATGCATTTTTATTCATTTATTGAACGCTTACTAAATGACAAATCTTTCATTAACAACTGGGGATAAAAAACTGGAAAAAGAATAGTGATTGCAAGACACCATAAGAAGATTACAATCTCAAGAAAAGAATGTCATTGAACCTGACTGACTCTCAGCAAGGAATGTTCTGCTCCTCTTCCCTTTCCCATGATTCTTTCCTGCTGCCCTAACAGCCACTCCACTATCTTCTTTACTCCCGAATCTGACTTCCCATCACCTGTTCAGCGATTATTCTTCCTAAAACTTTCAACTTAAACCTCACTCCTTCAAAAGGACCCTCTTCAACTCCATAGACTTGGTTAGGCACACTGGCCAAAGCCTCACGTTTTTTTCTTATAATGAAACTCAAAAATTTTATTATATTAATTACTGAATGTCTGTCTTTGGAAATTTAAAGGCAGGAAATATCCTGATTTTTTTTTTTTTTTTTGCTGCTATATCCCTAATATCTTGCACATGTCTGGACTCATAGTAAGTACTCAAAAATAATTGAAGAATTAATAAATAGAAGAATAGATGCAATTTGACATTTATAAAGAAAAAATATAATTTAATAAACAGGTAGATTAAAATAGAAATTATTTTTAAATCAAAGATAAAACCATGAAGTAGTGTGACTTCAGTTGCTATGACTTGCTCCCTGCTGTTTAGTCCATATGTACTTTTAAAAAAAAAGTATTTGCATTTTGTTTTTTTAAAGGAAAGGTGCAGGCAGGAATAAAGGTGAGTAGGCAGACAGGAAGAGAAAGGAGGAAGAACAATCTTCATTTTAGTTGTATATCTTGGTTGTTGCCACCCACTCCATCCCACAGAATGCAAACCATGGTCCTTGGGATGTATGTGGACAGCACTCAACCAGAGGCGGTGAACCCAACCACCACTCCACCAGGCAGTGCCCATACGTAATTTCTAGTCCCTTTCCACTGATGTTACATCTAAGTTATACAACTCCATCTTTATTAATTTCTGATATCTAGTTTTAGATTATAGAACCATCAAACTATCTTGGAAAGTATAAGCACATATTCACATTTTTTTAATAGCTAAATAAAGGGTTTTGGTAATGAAATAAAGTAAATCTCTCTTCACTTATTCAATGTTTCAAGATAGAAAACAATTAGTGCTTTGGATACTGTGCAGTGTCTCTCTTGCTCATACCTAACAGTACATTTACTCCCTAACACTTGTCAGAATTCCAGTTGAAATCACTAGTATTTACAAGCAATTGTCAAATCCATGTGTACTGATTATTAAGCTATTATTTCTTAGTTCAGAACTCATTCTGTTTTGTGATACTATGGCTTAGATTCTGCAAAGCACATTTCTTTGTTCTCTGACTCCCTGAGAGGCTCAGCCAATAGAAGAAGCAGTGGGAGGCAGCGGAAAGGCTGGAGTTGAAGAAAGACTACCCCCCCCACACACACCCCTTTTGCTTCTGTTCATAGGTGTTGTATCTGCAAAGATCTCTCATTCTCGCGGAGGCAGTGGTTCTTGTCTTTTGTCAGCCTCATGATGCCCAGTCAGGAACACAGAGACATTCCAGGTATATCAATAGTGACAATTTAATAGAATGAAAAAATAAACAAGTGTTAGAGGACTGAAGTAATGTGCTTCCACTGGAAGGTAAAAATGAAGAAATAGGAATTAACAGAACCTAAAAGCCTCAAGGAAGGAGCCATCAGAGTGACTCTGAAGGGTGTCTGGCTGGTGAGGAGGCCCCAGTTGCTCAGGGAAAGAGGCTGATGGTGCTGGAACTCACACCTTAAGTGGAAATCCTTCAGCAGAGAGACGAAATCTCAGTTTGAGATCAGATGATGCCCACTACTAGATATTCAGGAATGTCTAAAAATATTTGCAGAGTCGGTGAGATCAACCTGAGAGAAGTCAATTTTTCTCAATTGATCTTATTTGTGTATTGTTTATTTATTTGTCTATGTGCTTACTTCTTTGCTCAAGGAAGAATAAAGAGCTTTAGTGACCACATGCCTAGGGAGAAAGAATGGACAATAAAAAGCACCACCTGATATTCAATCCTCAGACTAGTCTCTGACAAATTCTGAACCCCATCGGGAGAGAAAGAAAGTAAACAAACATAAGAGATGATTTCCATGAAGATCTTTGTGAAATGCTAGCACCAGAGATACCTCTTATATTTCTGTATGACAAAGTATATCATAAATTATAGGAAACGAGTACTCAAACCTCTCCTGCCACCGCCACCACTGCCACCCCCATTTCTAAGAACACAATGTCACTCTGGCATGATAAAAGCAAAAATTAATAGGATGATGTTCAGCACACAAGGCTACTAGTGCAGTGCTGAAAATCAGAAATATCAAATACCCAGTTGGAAACAGAGTTAAAGGCATAACTCAGAAGACAAATTCTTCCACAAATGTTAGATCCTTCCCTCATTATTCTCTGCTATACAAATGGATTTTAAAGTAACATTTTGACTTGTCAATGAGGTGGTCATTGATAGTCACTGTTAATTTTAGTTCATAACACAAAATATTGGATAACATTCAGAAACCTTTGCAGCTACCCATTGGTAATACATATTCTTGGTATAAAATTTTGATTCAGTTAAATTAGGTGCCAATTAAATTGGATATTACTAATTACTTGAAATATGGAAAACAGCATCACGGATATTGAGGTTATCTGAAGAGCACGCTTATATTTACATTATGCTTAGGTTTGGGGGCGAGACCATTCTCCCACTTAGTCTCGCACATAAGAAACGGCACACGTCAGCAGTTTTCATGAATTAAGCATAAGTTTTGCTATAAAAAGTGGTGTGCTAAGTGGTGTGCTGAAAGAAGCATCGTGCCTGTGCCACCAAATTTTAACCATGTGTTTCCTTTAAAACCTTTCGTCTTAATTCAAGAAAGCCTTTATGGATGCTTTTCATCATGTCTTTGGAGTTTGTTAACTCTAACGAAGATTAAATGTCTAGTCATGCTTTGAGGTATACATCAAAAGATGTCAAATGCAACAGAATATTGAAAAACCTTCTGACACATTGTCACCCCAGATGCTGAGGGCATACTGTAGTATCAGTGAAATGTTGCAAGCGTGATTTCACTGTAACACTTTTTGTACTAGCAATGATATTTAAGTAGAGAATCTGTTCAAGACTTCTGTCTGCTCAATTACTTACGCTCTAAATCCAATGTAAGACTAACATATTTACGTCTGAGAACAGCAGGTATTTTGCTGTTGAAGGAAAGTGTTTGTAAGCATTGTCACATGGTCCCTGGGATGTCTGAGCACAGTAAGACACTCATTTTTTTAAATTAGAAAACAAAGGCAGGAAGCATTGTTTTGCTGTTTAAACATGTTTTGGGGATTTTTAATATTGTTTTTAACTTAAAACACAGATGGATAAATATTCAAACAGATCAAAACCTACATAAATCATTGTAACCTGTCAAAAGACAAAGAATATTGAAATCACAACAGAAAAGCGACGCAACTGAGCAAGGAATCCTCAAAACAACAACATTTGAACAATATGATGACATATTCAAAGTATTGAAAAAGACTGTTGATAAGAAATTCTATAGCCAACAAAACTATCCTTAAAAATTGAAAAAGAAATTAAGATATTACAAACGAAACAAAGTGCAAAAAATACTACAGGTCTTCAAACTGAAATGAAAGAACACTATACAGTAATTTGAATACACATGAAGTAATAAAAATACCAGTGAAGGAAAAGTATATGGGTGAATATAAAACAGTGTACATGCATTTTTCTTGGTAACTACTCTTCTCCTATTTGATTAAAAAATGCTTGTATAAACAACAATTACATAACAGTGTTGAGGAGCTATAATCTGTAGAGATCTAGTTTGCCTGTCAATAATAGCACAATGGAGAGGGAGAGAGCAGAGATACATTGAAGAAAAAATTCTGTACACTATTGAAATTGTCACTATTAATGCAAGTTGATTGTTTTAAATTTACATACCAATATAATACTCACGGAAACCACTAAGAATGTAACAAAATATATGTATCAAAAGAAGCAACAAAGGAATCAAAATGCTGTATGAGAATATACCAATTTATGAAAATGGGTATTATCCAAAAGACTGGAAACCAGTGTTGGCAAAGATAGTAAAAGAAACCCTAATACACTATTGGTGGGAGTGTAGATTGTGCGGCCACTATGGATATTCCTCAAAAAGTTGAAAATAGAAAGTCCATATGATCCTGTTATCCAATTATGGATACTTAGCTCCAAAAAGCCCTTAGAAATTAATTCACAGAGATAAATGCACCCTATGTTTATTGCAACATTATTTACAATATCCAAGAGCTGGAAACAACCTAAATTCCCATCCACAAATCAGTAGAAAAAGAAGTTATATACCCAATGGAATACTACTCAGCTATTTAAAAAAGATGACATTCTGCCACTTGCAATAACATAGGTGGGCCTAGAAAAGTTTATGCTCAGTGAAATAAGTCAGATGGAGAAAAACAAGCATCATATGATTTCTCACCTATGCGATGTATAGAGAAACCAAGCAAATGAACCAAATGAAAAACAGACTTTTAGTTTATAAAATCAAAATGGTGGTTATCAGAAAAGAAGGGAGATAGGTGGGCAAGTTGTGTAAAAGGGTCCAATTATATGGTGAAGGATTAATTTGACTGTTGGCATCAACATAGTTTAGTATATTTAGATGTTGATGTATGATGATGTACAATTTAAATCTATATGATGTTATGATATAATGTTCCTTCAATAAAAAATTTTTAAATAAAAATGAATTTTAACAATTCTCTATGTACAAAGATGTTGACTGCAACTCTCATTTGTAATGACAGGAAATGTTGTGAATGTAACCAATAGGCAAATGATTGAATTGCGGTGCATCCACCCTCTGTTTGAGCTAGGTTGAGTGGGCTTCTCAGACTTAGAGGACAAGCCCATTTTAGCAATGGACTTAGTAGTATAGCAATATCTCAGTAGATATCAGTAGACATGTTCTGAAAACTAAAGTTCAAAGATTCATTACTGTTCAGTGGAAACTCCTTCTTTTTAAAATGCTATCCTGTTGTGAGAATTATCTAGTGCAAAACAAGTGTTTATTCCTTTAGAATTTGGATACGGGACATGCAGCTCGGGTTACTCATTTTTTTCGTCAATTGTCAGAACTTTCAAAATTTATTCAACAGAACTTACTCAAATACTGGAATATGCTTATGAAATCTACTACTCACATCTTAAAAATCTCTGGTATCCACCTCTCCTTTTTTATTTCTTTAATTAGAAAAGCAAACACACACAGAAAATATTAATCAAAAAGGTGATGGAATTACCACAATGTTCAGATATCTCCTTTTACTATATTTTTTCAAGCTTTTAGTATTATATACATCTGAAATTCTTGTCATTGAGTAGCACGTTCAATGTCTGTTTTATTGCTCTATAAGCTTTATTTCCCTTTGAAGAAATACACAAATACTTCCCTAGTTAATGTAAAGACATTATGGTCTTCAGATCTTCTGAAAAGCCATCAACAGAATAACTTATGGTTATCTTCCTATGTATTGAAATATGAGAGGATTGATTTATAGCAAATTCTTAGAATTACTATCTAAAGGACCTAGAGGAGAGAAAAAAACATTGCAAAGACATAAACCCCTACCAAATAAGTCAATTTTGCATGGTAATTAACTGCAGAGAATAGAGTTTATGGTATTACAAAGAAATCATTTGAAACATCAGAAGGGAGTAAGAAGCAGTGACATATTCTTCAAATGAGACTGCAAGTTGGTAATATCAGACTGAGACACAAAGGACAGACTGAGGGGAAAAGCTTGATTATCAACTTTGTTTTCTATTTTTAAAAATCTATAATTATAGTGAACTCCCTTTTTCTTTACCAAATAGTCCTTGTCTGAAATATTTTTGTTCTGCTATAGTGTCCTCAATGTCTACAGCTAAACTCCGTTATCAGAAATATTCTACTTCCTCATCTTTTGCCATGAACCAGAGTTCTTAAGAATAAAATGATAAGAATAAACTAAAAATTAGTACTAAGAAAATTATATCAAGGTAAATCACTTCTTCAGTAAATACTTTCAAAGTGTTTTTATAAGCTCTCAAAATTCTTGGAACTACTCATTGTGTTAAAACTCAAGGCAACTCTTCGCTTAGCTTCCTTCCTGCTATGAAGAAAAAGCAGAGTAACACTTTGTTTTCATACAGTCATTTTCAATAGTATAATGGCTTAAAATGAATACATGTATTTTCTTCTTCTTTTGCAGCTGCTCAATCTTTTGTATATGCAGAAAAAAGTCCTAGGTTAATATTTGCTGAAAATCGATACATTTTATCTTTGATGTAATAACCATGGCAACAACCTAATCAGAAGTAAAATATTGGAAACTATAATTTGATAAAGAATAGCAAAAATAAATGAAAATAGCAGTTTCTAAAATTCAACCACAACTGTACCCAACTTGTTAAGAATGGAATATATGCTGCAAATTTAAGCAAACATCAAAAATTTAAGAAACAGCAAAAGTTATTCTAAAAGATCTTAGAAGTTTGGTGAAGATACTGTAATCATTACATAAATAGAAATAAGATCACAGTAACCTTAGACGTATCTTTTACTAATATATATATTATATACGTGTGTGTGTATATATAGATAGATATATAGAGATATATTGAAATATTTCACCAAGAGATTCCTAAGAACAAACAAAGATCTATGTAATTGATTTTGGATTGTTAAAGAAAAAATCATCCAAGATATTTAAAGGGTGCAAGACAAAGTTTACAACCCATTTTAAAAACAACATTGGTATATGTTTTTGTGTCAAATTTGGAATGCCCTCTCTCCAAAAATAGACGTGATTACTTCCAATTAATGTAAGGTTGAACCAAATTGCCTTTGAATGTAAATACCTAGAGGATTTTTGATAGTCAATACAAAAAGAAATGTACCTCAAATATTAAAAAAAAATCAGCAGTGATATATATTTACATATATATGTACTTATTGAAATGTCTTAAATACTTAAAAAATTAAGCTTTTGGCTCAGGCCTAGGTGTCTCTAGCCAATTTCATATACTTTACCCTTCTTTGGGGCCAGCAGGACATATCTCATCAAGGATGGTATGTGAAGATGTCATACACCTCGTCTACTTTTTGCTAGAGTTTTCCGTGTCTGCAGACAAAGAAACAGATAAACCACTGATCAAGATCACCTAATTCAGACTATTGCTCTAATGTGTTTGTGTGTATGCAGTCATACCATAGAAAGACAAATACAACTGCTTTCACTTCGCTTTCCATACACAAAGTTCTCTTAGCACATTTTCTCTTTTATTTGTGTAGTAATTTCCTCCAGACTGACTGAGTTCTAAATATATTGTGAATCTGATGAAGTCTTTGAACTTTGTGTTTCTATATTACACACCTTGTGTCTGTCACTACTGCTGTGGTTCTACACTCTGGATTGTAAAGTCTCAAAGGTAATCACGGAGTCCGCAGTGGCTCTGTTGAAAACATTCCATCAGCAGGAACTCAGCTCAGATAACTTTCACTTCCTTCCCGGGCTCTCAGAAACCTTTAAAAATTTCTTGTATGTTTAAAAAAATGTTTTAAGAAAAACAATAGCACCTATTTTTACTTAACTTCAGCCCTGTTTGGAAGAAAGAAATGTATTCTGAATCTTATCATCTGATTATTGCTGTGTTACTTCATTGCTGAAACTGGAGAAAATTAGAGATTTGGAAAGAGCCACTAAATAATGTAATCCAATTTTTTAAATATGATGACTAAACTATGGCAAAAATAAAAAAGAGAAACAAAAATCCTTTCTTGGCCTAGTAAAAAGGGTGCAGGCTTTAGAATCACTCATAGACACAAAGTCCCTGAGTAAGTACATTTTGTTAAGTTACTCAGTATCATTATACTTCGATTTCCTTGCATACAAAATGGATATAATACCTCCTTCATGACATCTATCTGAGGACTACAGTGTGATGGGCTAACTCCAAAATGGCACATCTTGTGCTCTCAAAATACAGTGCCATCAGTACTGTGAGGGCCTCTCGCTGCTCATGATGTGGACAGTGGTTAAGAACCAAGCCAGGGTATGAATGATAACCTTGTAAAAAGACTGGGTTCTATGGCAATACTGTGATCACAGCAGTTAAGACATGGAACTTTCATCTTTTGTGAGTCTCAAAGAAAGACAAAGAGCTGGAGTGCTGAAGTCAAGCGTGAGGACAGCTCTGGTTGAGTAAACACAGTTGAAGTAGGTGGTGCATGTGGTTGAGACCAAGCACCTCCTTCCCAGTCCATAAATCCTAGAATCCTGTACCATCCCTTTGTGCGAACTTTCTACCTTCATGCATGAGGCAGCTAGGAACTCCAAAAACAGTTCCCTGTTGGCATCTCAACCAATGATTCTTCCCAAATAACACTGTGTCCTCCTTGTTTCCAGCCTCTCTTTCACCACCAGCAGAGAAACAACTTTACTCTATATTATGATAATGTTGTATTTCTTTAAGCAAAGTATCCTGACATTCCACATAAAATTACATGCAAAACCTAAGTTCTGCCACCGTGCAGTTGATCGTGTTGGGTTCTGTGTTTTGTTTTTGTTTTTGAGGGAATTTAACCTCTGTGAACTGCATGGCAAAGGGACAAGACAGAACATGAGTCACAGCACACATGGGAACAACCAGAAGCCAGCGTCACAACTCATGTGGCTGGCAGTTTCTGGGCTTCTAAAGTAGATTGATTTTTTTTAGACTAGGCAAACCACAGCTACTTGTGTGGTTGGTGTCTAAGCCAAAGGCCACAGCTCTTCTATCACATGATCTCACACAGAGCAGGAGTTCATCCAGTGAGCAGGTGTTAACGGTCCCTGACAACTAGTTTCTATAAGAGACTGTAGACACCTCCAGCTGTCATCCCAGAGAGATTGTGCTTTTGAAATAGAAAGAAACCTACGTTTCCCAGGAAATCGCCATTAAAGTTGAACAGTTTCCAGTACACGATCAGGAAATAGTCCCTGCACAGCCCCTCCCTCCCCGCCACCCCACGGGTCCCGCCATTTATGTTTATTGAATATCTACTGCGTACCAGCTTCTATGCACTTCTCTAGCTTTGTCTTTTTACATGCCCCCTTTTATTTTTCTTTATCTCAGGGACTAATCAATCAGCTAGGAAAGCCTATTCTTCCTTCCCTCACGAAGTCAAATCATCCTTTTATACTCTCTGGTAATACTATGTATCTCTCCTTCATAGCTCTTATCACAACTGTATTTGACATTTATTTAAGTTATTCTTCCATCATCATCAGTCTCCCTCACCAAGCTGAAAGCACCATGAAAGCCAGGGACTCTGCTAGACTTTGGTTATCACTCTAGGGCAGAGTGCTTAAGCAGCACTCAGTAGACATTTGTTGGCAATTGCAGGTTTTTATATTGCCTGTCATCTTACTTGCTGTGAAGTTAGTAGCTCAGGCACCCGGTTTATGGTCAGATGGGAAAAAGTGAGCAAATATTATTTAAGGTAGATTTCATATTTCTTCCTTTGAGAGATAGAAATTACCCTGGTTTTTGTTAAGCTATTTGTCTGTAAATGAATAAATAAATAAATAAATCTTATTTGCATTGTTTGCCAATTTCCATGGTGTAAATACATAATGTTCAATTTTAATGCATCAATATAAATTAAGTGAATCTGAGCTGTGAAGAAATGTACACAATCAGTTCTCAAGAGCTTGTCTGAACTGGACCTAGTATACTGCTGCCTCAGGCTCAGAGATAATCTTAACTACTGCATTATTTCTATGGTCATCAAAAGTGTTTACACAAGAGTAGCCTACCAAATGCTTTTTCTCTAATAGCATAAAATTAGAGCCCCATTGACATAAACGCCCATACAAATAAATGATGCACCAAAATAAAATCAGCGTCATGAGAAATACATCAATTTTCGTAGATTAAAATTATAATTCTCATGAATCCTGTTTCATATAATATGGATTCACAATTGAACTCTAGGAAAAATTATCTGGAACATGGTTTCTCATTTTAGACTATTGCTTATCTATTATAAGGAAAATAACATTTACTCTCTGAATTATAGTCTAGACCTTGGTGGTTGCTAAAAATTATCAGCTTCATAAGAAGTTACAAAATGAAGACTTGAATTCGGATAGGATTTCCTCCCCTAGTCTCTATTCCTAAAATTCTGTCACTTAAAGATGTTGCCTTTTATTTGCTTGTTTTTAAGCTTATTAGGGTATTATAGCCACTATAAAATTGAGTGTATTCCAAGGAGAGTTGGCACTTTAATCCTTTATCAACCAATGCCTTCACTGTAAGTGAGATTAAGAACCAGCTCAGTAGGTCCTCATTGGTGGGAGAAGTACTGAAAAGGGAATTAGAAATTTGCATGAGCAAATCATCTGCTTCCTTTTTATTATTTATTTACTTAGCTAAATATTTTCCTTTATGTCTTTGCCATGCCTATTATTTCATTTTTCAGTTATGTATTATTGAGCAATCACATTTATTGTGGAAATCTGTAGGAACTAGGTATTTATATATGTATATATATGTGATTAATTTTCATTGTAATCACTTACAACTCTCACACAGACATGATTAAAAATTAACATTGCTTTTTTTTTTTTTTTTTGCTAAGTGAAACTCTACAAAGCCAAAGATCTACTTGACCATTTTTTTTTAAAAGCAACTGCCTTGGGAGGTTCTAGAGTATTGTAATAATTCTAACCTCTGTCAATAGGGATCTGCCAACAGCCTCCACGTTAGCAAATCTTTGCCATTTGAGGACGAGTTGATTTTGGATATAGCCAATGTCACAGGGAGCCAAGTGTAGACTATAACTTGGTGTTGAACTGAGGACACGGTTGAGAATAAGTGAGGCCCAGCTCCCACTAAGGGGATATGCTCCATTTTCTAGATTCCGATGTACTCTGAGCATCAAATGCAATGTGCTGACATGTACTGAAACCTCTGCATAGTTTTGGCAAAATTATGTAATCAAAAATCTTTCATTTAATCAGCTATAAATTTAGATTATCTAAAATAAGACATCTGTAAAAGCTCTTAAGGTTGAGAACATATTACATAACAGGCACAAAACTGAAGTAGAAAATTGGGGCAGATGTGACAACACGGTCTTTGATGCTCATAGACAGGTAAACTGGAAAATAGTCATCCCTCAGAAGCTCAAATCCACCCACACTGGAAATTGTCACTAACGTACTCTTGCCCAGGAATAATACCTACTCTGACTTGTAACACTTGTCTTGTTCTTTTAGTGTTATGCTGGAAAGAGGTCAAGGGGCAAAGAAAGACAATTTGAAATACACTAGAATTTAGCCGAGAAAGAAAAAATGGTGCGCTAACTCAGACACTAAAACAGAGAGGAGATCAGAACAGAAAATCACTATTTCTCTGATATTTGATATCCCCATTAAGAAAACTCTTGTCTTTGAAATATTTAATACTCATTCTGAAGGACTGGACCATTTTCCTCATTTAGTTGCATTTCTTGGTTTTCAATAAAATCTTCAAACATCTTAATAACAAAATAGAACATAGGCGCATCTACTTTACCATAGCTTTCCTTTTTAGGTCTCATAATGTATTGCTTGTTGCTTTGTAAGAAAACATAGAGCCTCGGAATTTCTCAGAATATGAATTTTTGCTTTGCTAATGTGGTGAAAGCAGAATAATGACATAGACAGCCAACTCTTAATCCCTGAAATCTATGAATGCTTTCATCTACATGGAACAAAGGGATTTACCAATGTAAATATTAAGATGTGAAAATTAAGATTAAGGATCTTGAAATGAGAAGATAATCCCAGATTACCTAGGTAAACCCAACCTAACTTTAAGAGCTCTTAAAAGCAGAAAATCTGTCCAAGGTGAGGTCAGAGTCTGAGGGGGCTATAAATATAGAAGAAGAGCTATAAAAAAGTGATTTGAGGAGTCACCCACTGTTGCTACTATAGAAGAAGGAGAAAGAGGTCCATGAGTCAAGAAATGTCATTAGTCCTTAGAATCTGGAAACATTCTCCCCTGGAGTCTCCAGAAAGGAATATAGCCAGATCCATGTCTTAATTTTAGCCTGGTAAACTTGTGTTGGACTTCTGATCCATAGACCTGTAAGACTATAAATTTGTGCTGGTTTAAGCCACTAACCTCCTGTCAATTTGTTATGGAAGCAATAGAAAAAAAATATAACTAATATCAGATGAATGCTCCCTTGTTTGGTTACATGCCTATACCTATACATATTACCTCTACTTTGAATGCCAAATAATAATAGCATACTCTTTTGATGGCATTTTTTAAGAGGAAGGAAGAGAGAGGAGGAGGAGCATTTTATTTCCTTAGTTGGTCATTTTAGTAGTCCCCACACCCACTTCCCACAAAAACATACCTGTGAACCCGAGTCCTTGAGCTGTGTGTGGACTATTTCCCAGGCACGAGCTTGACCCCTGAATCACAAGGGCATGCCTTTTGTGTGACATCTTATAAAAGATATTGCATATGACAAACTCAATACACGTAGTATCTCAAATGCATTTAATTAATTTGACTCAACCAGCCATAGTATAAAAGCTATAAAAAGTTTACGCATGCTCAAGCAATAACTTAACTACGGCTGCCTCCTCTCTCAAAGTGACTGTAAGGTTATAAGATACATCCTGATTTCAGAAATGTTAAAAGGTGAGTGAATTAAGTCTAAGATAGGGATCGTGTTCTCAAGTTCTTCACAGTCTCCATCACTCCCTACCATCAAGTCCCTGTGCTTGCTGGCATTACTTACCTGGCTCCTGGGGCCATGGTTTAACCTCTCAATATCTTCTTTCATAGTAGACAGGAAAAGGATACCAACTCCATAAGTTCATGAAGGTGAAGGGTGAAATACCATCATAAGTATGGGAAACTTTGACTATTAGAGTATCACTCACATGACCAAGATGCCTACAGGCTTCTAGTCACCAGACAAGAGTCATTAGTATTCTCTTTCTTTGCCTTCTCCTCAATCCAGGCCGAGTAGACTGTCAGATCTTTCCATCTACCTTTTCCTTTTCCACTGCCCATTTCACATGCTCATGCTCAATTATTTTAATAGCCTCCTAATAGTCTAACTCTAGCTAATGTTTTTCCTCTCCTTTAGTCAGTTTCATTAACAGTCACAAGGTTGATATTTCAAAACATGTCTCATCTATGTCTTTCTAGACAAATTCAAACATTTAATGATTCTAAATTTTGAATGAAAGAGTGTATATCCTTTAGCCAGGCGTCTGTGGCCCACAGTAATGTTGCTTTCTACCAGAGCACCCTATAAACTGTCTGTGTTTTTACCTAGGTCTCTCCTCTGGGCAATATCGGAGCTCTAAGATTTCCACAGAATTGAGCTAAAGATCTAGCTCCAATATGAAACTTTATCAACAAACCCAGTCCTTTATCAATCACCTTTTCTGACCCTTTGTATCATTTGCTGAATGCCTCCGAATTTTTAAACATGTCTAGCACTATGGCCTAAATCATTTAAGCTGGCAGTTGTTAATGATCTTGAAAATATTCCCAGGCTTTTTATTGTCTTTCAGCTGTATTATGCTCACTCTGTCTTAGCAATTCACTAATGCATTTATTTCTCTTTACCTGAAATACCTTTCCCTTACATGGAACACGCGCAAATCCTACCTACTTCAATGGGTAACTCAAGTCTTCTACCTCCACTAGGAACTTAACAATCACTTGAATTCATACCATAGATACTGTTTGAATGAATTAATTTGGACAATTGCGTTCATTCTGTAACCTATCTCTTTATCTAGTTGATGTGTTCAGGTTCTGGCCTTTCCTCCAACCAGATTACAAACTCTTTATGAGAAGAAACTTTATCATACTTCTTGGATATTAGAATTCCACCCCTATCACATACTTGCTGTTGACTGGAGAAAATCACCCAGTCTTTAACAGTCTCAATTTCCTCATTTATAAACTAGAGAAAATGTCTAAAAAGGTATCTGTGTGCCTGGCAATCAGTAGCCCTTATTAAATGTTTGTTATTTGCCTAACATTCATTTATAAACTTCTATTCCATCCCATTCCCCACCATTCTGTCCACATATACATAAAAGCTGCTCATTAGACTGATTATTTCAACCTTAAGCTGATGAAATTCTAATCTTTGGCATGGTTTGTTGTTTACCACATTGACCACAACTAATGATACGCTATCCAGAGGACAGACACTCCCAGAGGCTGGTGCTTTTGCTAGAGAGATAGTGAAGGAAAACACTGTCATCTTTTCATCCTGAACCTTTTGTTTTCCTCCTATAATAACACATGCTTCCTTAACAAGAGTTCAAATGAGATAAATTATGTGAAAGTGTTTTTTATATGTCTCATAAAGAACTGGTAACACATGGAGTACAATTCCTATGTTCTTATTTACAATTTTGTTAGTCTTCCCCAAATACAGTAAAAGAGACTACCTACGTTTCTCAAAGATTAATCATTTAACTGGGTTCCCAGAGGGAGAGAGGATGTGGCATGGAAACAAAGAGTAAGGGGGGCCCAGTGGACAGTGGTGAAAAACTATCAGAAATTTGGTGTTGAGTGTGGTGTATAATCATAATATTCAATGAATAGTGAACCTGCACATCTAAGATTAGAGTATTTTGTAAATCAAGCTTACTTAAAAAGAATACAATTGTAGAAAATTGCTTATTCGTTCATTCTTTTTGAAAACATGTATGTACTGATGTGCTGGTATGACTGACTAGGTTTGTCACAAGAAGGGATACAAAGGCGTAATATATTTACCCTCAAAAAAACTTCATATTCTTCTTTTTTCCTTCTCACCTTTTACCTTAAGCCATCCTGTTTATCAACTGAACTTTTCATGTGCTGGCACATGAGACAGGATAGGGTGGAAGAAGCAAGCTGAGCAGATGATTTTGCCAGGGATTAGTCTATATGATCAACTCTGCTGTTCCATGTGAACCACAAGAATTGCATTAACAGTGTAGTGAATCTTCTAGAGATGAAAAGTCCCAACCCCAGAAAGCAATGCCAAATTATGAAAAATCCGGAGGTAGAAGAAAGCCACCAAAGGGTATTCTTTTTTTTTTTTTCAAGCATACCTTCTAAAGACTCTGACCACATATCATTATGACTCATAGTAAAATGGTCCTTGGTGATTCACTGCTAGTTATTTTTTTAAGCGTGATAATTATCTTTACTGTTTAAATTAAGCTTTTCTTATTTCCAAAAACATTTTTTTAAACCCTTGAGGCTTTGTTGGATTTTTAGTCCGTTGTTTAATGTAAATAAGATTAAATACTCTGAGTCTTTCAAGTTTCAAAAGAGACTTGGTTGTAATTTTGTAATACAGATATATTTTGAGTTTCTAATCTAGATTTCTTTTTGAAATAATAGAAAGATTTTTTTCATTGCAAATTAGCTATGAAGTGGAATTTTTTAAGATATGCTATCAAATTCTCTTTCAATATATTTCAAACACTGAGCACTTAATGGAAGACAGAGAGGAAGGGAGGGAGGGAGGGAGGAGAAAGCCCATGAGATATTTTTACTACCTTTATTTCAACAAGTATTAACCTATTTCAAAACCAATATCAGTTTCATAGCAAATGAGTTTTGACATGTGCACGATCAAGTGAAAATGGCCTGGCCCGAGGCAGAGAATTTCTCTGATACTAACCACTTCAGGTATTTTCACCACTACATTTGTTCATTAATGAGTGAAAGAAAGTTCATCTGAATCAGTAGATTGGATATAACTAAACTCTCCATTAAGTAATATTTTTGAGTTTATTTTTGAAAGTCCTGATAATAAGGAAATAACCTGAAATACTCTATAGAAAATAGTAAAATTTTAATTCTCCAAAGATTATCTTCTGCGTGCTATCTTTATTCTCACTTGCAATTCTATACATCTGGTATAGTGTTTGGTGAATTATAGTTTATTGCTCAATATGTTCTTTTTGAGCTACAATGAAATCATAAAACCAAGTTGTGACAGGAAGTGTGAACTTCTGTGTTTGTATTTTAATAATCTCATCTGATTAGTGGGCAGAAAACTACTAAGAATTTCGTTATTCAATTAATTAGTATATCTAGTAATTTGCACTATGTGCTTAATGAAGTCACTTCCTTCTCTGTATATTCATGTTTGTTTATTTAATAATTGTCTTACTATTTATGAAATAAGACTGTCATTTCTGATTTTATGAATGAATGAATATGTCTTTGTACATGCCAGCCTAGGTAAGGAACACATAATCAGAAGTTTGTATGTCACAAAATCCCCAAAACAGTAGACTTCAAGCATATTAAATAACTGAAATAAGATTTATACCTGATATCTGCTCACAAAATTCTGGAAAATTTTAGAAAAACATAAATTTGTATTGTCTTGACTCTCTGGAAAGAAATTCTCGTGTTGTGAGAATTAACTCTAGATTTCACCTTACTTAAGATTTCCAGCCCTTTTATTTTCTCCTAACACTCTGTATTTAAAGAAAGCTACTGGCTGGTTCATAATAATAAATACACACTTTAATATAATTCTTTTCCAAATATGTTGTTGCACTTAATCTAGCTAACAAGCTGGTAAGTTTGGTAGTGCTACGGCTTCTATTTTTTCAGGTAATGTAACTTGCAGAGGAGTAGGTAGGCAAAAGACATAAATTAGTTCCATATATATTCAGGACCATTGTTTAAGAAAAATGTGGATGAGGCTAGAGGAAATTACACACGTACAAAATTCGAAGCAGTATCCTAGTACTTCTATCAGTGAACACTGTCAATATTACTTAAGTACTACTAGATTGTGTATATAACTAAATATACTACTTAATAAATATTCTTTAGTACTTTAATAAGTGCCAAACACTTACTTACAATAAGGTAAACTTACCATAATTCTTAGAGTTGAAATCAGGACCAATCGGAGTATGACCAAGAACAGTGTGGACTGGGGAAATGAGGAATGAAGGGTTGCAGGCCTGGGACACTGTGTGTGCGTGTGTGTGTGTGTGTGTGTGTGTGTGTGTGTGTGTACTAGCGTGAGTGCAGGCAAAATAGGGTGGGGTGTTGCCACATCCCATTGAGGAAAACTGCACACCTGGTCTGGCAATTTGGAGCTAGTTTTTTGGGGTGTTTTTTGTTTTGTTGGGTTTTTTTGCCCAAATGGACTTTCAATAAACTGGTTGAAACCATTTAAACAGAGAGGACACTGGGACAGCTTTGTTAAAACAGGATAATCCCAGTCAAATGGGGATTTTAGTAACCGTATTCATCACATATACATTACCTACAACTCTCAATTCTCCTAGCAAGTTTGGCACTTTTCAGATAAGAAGATGAGACACAGAGTGGTGAAAGCCCACAGTCCACACAACTACCAAGTGAAAGATGGAATTTGAACCCAGCACCCTGGAACCTAAATTTCCAAAGAGTAAGGATTGTTTCTTTCGTGTGCTTTTAAGAAAAATGTCTCAGGAAAGTTGCAGTCAGGAAGAGAGAGTGGGAGGAAGCATTGTCATTCGTTTTATTTAATTGCTCGTCTTGGTTGTCCCCAGTACCCAACACACTAGCCACTCTTTGGCATGGGTCTCAAAACTGGTTCCTTGGGATGTTCGTGGACTATGTTCTGCAGACTTACCTGCTAAGACGCCAGGGCCCGCCTGCTGAGGCGCTTCCGAAGTATTTACTGAATAGAATCATAGCAGCAGTAGAAGTTTTTTGGGTCACTATAATTTAATGAATCCTTCTTTTAAGTCACTGTCTCCACAGTAAACCAAAGCTACTGCCTTTAATTGCTGTTTCCTGGGACAGTCAGGGCTTTAATGAATGAAACAAAGTGGAGCCTTGCTCTGCAGCTTAGCACTGCCTTACAAGTCAGCCTTGCTCATTATCAGTTTCTCGTAAAATAGAGATATTTCTTACCCTGAGAAAAAGTTGTAAGGATTAGAGACAAGATAAGAAAGCACTATAGAAAGTGATAGACACCAATTAAGTAGTTAATAGTAAGAATGCCTGTGGTTATTGTTATGCTCATTACCTCCAAACCATCTCTAACAGAGGGATCAGATGGAATGAGAACATAGTAGCTTTTCGGATTTCTAATCTCCCCTGTCTAGACACTCACTGGGAGTCTTCTCCTCAATGGTTATTGGGGTAAATTAAATGACTTTTGCATTCAGCAGATACCACCATCATAACTCACATATACCATTTTCAAGTTCTGTTCTTAAGCCTGACTGTGAAAGCGACTTTGTGATGTCGCAAGAGAAGAGAGCAATTTGGTCTTTCTGATTAAGGAGCTTCACTGACCCTACATCAGGATTAAATGCTACTCTGAAAAGCAGATATTATTACATCAAAACCACAAAATGTTATCAGGGCGATTCCCTCAGAGGACATTTACTGGCAACAACTTCTGACATTTATTATCAAAAACTTAACATGTTTCTCTAAAAAGAGTTTATGGTATAAAATTTGGAAGGTACAAAATTAAAAACAAAACAAAAGGATTGTCTTCAGAAATTTCATAAGAAAAGCACAGACCTATGGGGGAAAATGGACATGTCCAAAAGTATACAGTATTTGCAATCTGCATTTTACTGCTCTAGTAGACTGTTTTCAAGTCATTCAGTGTTCTTATACCTTACATTTAACAACTGCGTAGAGTCCTACTGTGCAGATACACAATAATTCAGCTAACTGAACATATGGGTTGTTTATAATTTTTTCCAATATTAGAAGCAAATATTGCTATGTAGATTCCTATGCACAGATATAGTTAATATCTTAGGATAAAATTCTGGAAATAGAATCATTTGGTCAAAGTCAAAATGTTTTTAATTCTCTTCAAAGTGCTTCAGGCCGTAAATATATGCTATAATATATTGCTAAAAATAAATATTGGCACTAAAAACAATCTTTATTCATTGTTGTTTTTTTTTCTTTAAATGATAATTTGCTAGATATTTTAAACCCTATGTTGCTTTAGTTACTAATGACATAATTTTTAAAATCTGTTTAATTCTCTTTTTAAACCCTTCATTTTAATCGAAATATCGATTCATATGCTTTGTCACTTTATATTGGACACTTATTATTTATTGATATGAATTCTTTATGTAATACTCTTTTGTTTTATGTGTAGCAATATTTTTATCAGTCTTTTTAGTTTTAGTTTTCATGCTTTTACAAAAAGCGCTTGTTTTTAATTGTTACGTAATTTAATCTGCCGCATTTGACACCATACTAAGATTCTCACTCTACCCAACATTGTAAAAATATTAACAGCTATTCTTTGGCACTTACATGTTTCGGTTTTGACATTTAAAATCATGGTATTTCTGGGAATCTGGTTTTAGGTATTACTTGAGGTTGGAAAACACACAAACCCAGGGACTCCTATAAAAATG
Source organism: Solenodon paradoxus (assembly GCA_004363575.1). Classification (NCBI taxonomy): domain Eukaryota; kingdom Metazoa; phylum Chordata; class Mammalia; order Eulipotyphla; family Solenodontidae; genus Solenodon; species Solenodon paradoxus. The sequence continues at coordinate 632,565 of RJWH01000482.1, read as the reverse complement.
TATATAATACACATTTTACATTTTCTCCTCAAAGTGTTAGCCTTTTGTTATAACATATTTGTTAAATAACTATCCTTTTCCCCTTTTATTTGAAATGCTTCTTTGTTCACATACTGCATTCTTCTTTCTACTTGTGTTAATGGACTTTTGTACTATTGCTCTGTCTGCTGATTTCTGTACCAATTCTATATCATTTTAATTATGGTGACTTTATTCCTTTTTTTAATTAAAAGGCAAATTTCTATCGTTGCATTACATTTAAAAATTTTAGCAAGTCTCATTTTGGTTTTTCTCTCAAAAATAAATTTAAAAAACTTCTTGACATATTTACTTATAGCTAAATTCACAATTTATCCATTAGTGATCTAATAACACATCACTCTTCTACAAGTTACCTAAAATTGCAGTTATTTTGATAGGTAGAAGAAAACAGGATTGTAGATTGTGGAACATACTAGTGAAAGCTGTAAACTATTTTCTCTCTGTCTTCAGTTATAGGAGAGAGTCATTTAGATGACAATAAGGTGTGGGACTCATCTCAATTGAGTCGAAGTTTTGTTGACTTTCCTCACACTGTCTCTGAAAGTGTCCTATGATCCAGGTTCAGAATAGTAGTGTGTTTAAAATAGTACAATTTGTGATGCAGGATAATTTTTTAATTTAAAAATCTTGAAAATAACATGTAAATTCTGCATTTCCTTCAAGGTCCAGATCACATTCCTGTCTCAAAAGCAGCCTTCTCCATTCTCTCTTGGTGTCCTCCATTCCACTAAGAACTGAGCTCAAACTGTCCCAAGGTCTATAATGCCTTTTATTATTGAGGGATGTGTGTGCGTGTGTGTAGGTTTTGATGTTGATATATGCAGTCTCTGTATATATCTCTTCAAACACTGCCCCAGCCTAGTACTCAAAAGACAGTACATAGTTAAAATGTCTCCTTCAGAGGTCATTTCCAATCCTGTGATTCCATGGGTTTGTTTTCTCACCCCATAAGTTATGTTACCTATTTAATTGTAGCTATGCTTTCATTATAGTCAATATGATATTTAATAATCATAACGCTCATTTGATTTAAACTATCATAACTTTTATTGTGAATCCATGTTCACTGGCATTTGTCATATACATCAATCATATAGGAATATTAATTCTGAAAATATGTATTAATTTAAGACTTGTGAAGGGAAGTCATAGAATAAGGTAGGATCACTAAATCTTCCATTAAACAAACTAGAAAAAGTTAATAAACTGGGACAGTACAATTAGAAAAGGGCTGAATAAGAGGGAGAAAGAAGTTTTTGATGGAGTTAAAGATGACATTGTATAGCTTCTAATTCTTCCAGGCATAATCAGTAAGAAGTAAAAAAGATAAGTTAAAATGTTTGCAGAGTAAGCTTGAAATGCCTTTTGGTAGCAGTGGGAATAGTCAGGAGTAATTCTGCAAGCGCAGAAGCACCTAAAATTACCTTAGAACCTTGACTGAGGCAGAAAGCTGTCAGTATTTACAGTCTTACGGATTTTCATGTTGTCTTGGGTGATGAGCCAAAGCCTGCAGATGGCATATACTTCTGACAAACTGGAGTGGGTCAGAGTGGAGGACGCACAATGCCTGAAGGAGATTCTGCACAATAAGATACCCAGCAGAGAGTATACCAGTCCAGGTTAAGTTTGCTCTTTCTCTTGCATCATCTCTATCGTTATGTTAGGAAAAAGTGAATTAAAAGAACAAATACACCCTCAAACATTAGCCCAGAGGAGAAAAACAAATAGGTCCCAGAGATAAGTAGGAAGAGAATAAAAGGGAACATATCCATACTATAGTATAGTAGGCAGTGTTTGGACTAAGTGATACAAGTAAAACATGGAGGGAAATGTATAGTAACTACACAAGCACACTTGAAAAAAAGGAAAAGGAAAAAGGAAGGAAGAGAGGGAGGGAGAGAGGAAGAAAGGAAGGAAAGAAGGAAGGAAGGAAGGAAGGAAAGAAAGAAGGAAAGAAGGAAGGAAGGAGTTATGGAGGGAGGGAAGAAAAGATTGGAGGAAGAGAAAGAGAAAGAAGTAAAGACAGAAACAAAGGAAAAAAGAAAAGAAAAGGAAGAACAGGGAGGAAGGAAAATATTTTAGCAGTAAAATTAAGTAAAGAAATTTGTTTGAAAGAGAAAAACAGAAGCAGAAGCAGTTTTCTCAAGAGTGATTTATTATATAAAATAATGTAAAGTGTGTATATATTAATAAGAAGACTAGAATATCAAGTTGATGAACAGCACAATGAGATGATCAAGTGATTCTACAGCAGGGCTCCTCAAAGTATAGCTATGTCTGTGTATGTGTACATATCTATGGTTGCAGTTTAAGATTAATTTTTGCATTTTTAGAGTTATAAAATAAAAAACAAGAAAATATGACACAGATGATATGAGTTTTATAAAGCTTAAAATATGTACTCTTTGATTATTTATAAAAACAAAAACAAAAACATGCTGGTCCCTGCTCTTGAGCAATGAAATATAATACCAAACCAAAATTATAATATAGATGGAGAAAAAATATGACTCAAGATTATTGTACACTGCCAATTTGACACTCAAATACACAGATATAGGGTTTTTCAGTATGAAAAGCTTTAAGGAATAGAGTTCTTAAAAAAGACCTACTTTACCAAAGAGAACTAGCCTACTTCAAGATGAGTCAAACTGAAGTCTCAACAACAGAATAGTAAGGGACAGACTGACAATGATTAGTAAATCCATTTAATTAATAAATTAAGACTAAACAATTTGAGAGACTACATTTTCAGAATAGAATGTGACTGCTATAAACACCAAATAAAATTAAAATAATATAAGCCACAAATATTGGCAGATGGAACTAGAAGACATGGAAAGATAAGAGTGCTAATCACCGTTCACCTTTCATTGCATGGAGTCAGTTCGTACATTTCCCAAAATTGAAGCACATATTTAAAAAAATATACAGCTCCAACTCGAGTCTTCTTATGGTAAAAAAAAACATAAGCTATGTATGTCATAAAAAGAGACATTCCTCTGAATTTCATAATTTCTTCCATTTCATTTTGGTTCTTTTTCTTATGTTATATTTTGATTAAATTAAATATAACATTGCTATTTTGAGTCTTGTATAATCACATTCTTTATGTATTTATATTCTCTATCTCACTCTATAACGCTACCTATTCACTAATCTATTTATTCAACGATCTTTCAAGAATACTAAGAGAGATCTGAAATGATTTTCAGGCAAGTTCTGGTGGAGTATTGGTTGGGTTCCCCACCTCCAACCCAGCATAGTCCACCCACATCTCAAGGACCTGGGTTCACATGGCAGGAGTTAGGAGAACAACCAAGATGAAGAACTAAATAAAGATAAAATCAAGTGCTTCTTCATCTTCTTTCTTCCTGCCAGCCTGCTTACTCACCTTCATCCCTGCCTACACCGTTCCTTTATTAAAAAAAAAAAAAAAAAAAATGCTGTTCACCATGATATGACGCAATAAAGAGACACATTTGGTACTTTCTACTATTGCCTAGAATTCATATGCAATGTTGTCCTTTTTAAAACCTAATAAAATATTTCCTATTTCTGGGTGATTAAAGCAATGTTTTTCTTTTGTAAATTGTGATAAAGAATACATAACAAAAAAATCTAACATTTAACCATGCTTAAGAGTAGTACAATGTCATTCAACCATCAATTTTATCTGTCTCCAGAGCTTTATCATTCCAAATGAAAACTCTGTATCCATTAAACTGTAGCACTTCATGCCCCACGCCTTCAGCCCCTAGTAACCACTATTCTACTTTCTAGCTCTGTGAATTTGCCTACTCTAGGTTCCTCTTTTAAGTGGAATCAATATTTGCCCTTCTGTGTCTGAATTATTCACTTAGCATATTGCTTTCAAAGTTTATCCGATTTGAAACAAATCTCAACTTCATTTCTTTTTAAGGGAAAATAATATTCCATTATATGTATATACCACATTTTGTTTATTCATTTATCTATTCCTGGATTTTGGGGTTGTTTCCACCTTTAGACAATTGTAAATAATGCAACTAGGAACGCTGGTGGACAGAGTGCTTGCCATCAATTCTTTTGAGCACACACCTAGGAGAATTGCTAGATCATATGCTAATTCTGTTTAAGTGTTCAAGGGGCTGTCATAATGTTTTCCACAGTGGCTACACCATTTTACATTCCCATTGGCAATGCTCAATAGTTCCAATTTCTCCGGTTCCTTGACAGCACTTGTTATACTTTGTTTTTTGATAATACTCATCCTGTTGGTATAAAGTGATATTTCATTGTGCTTTGAGTTTGTAGTTTCCTAATAGTATTGTTGATTTATCTTTCTTTGTGCTTACTGACCATTTATATATCTTCTTTGGATAAATGTCTGTTCAAGTCTTTTGCCCATTTCTGAATTGAGTTGTTTGGGATTTTGCTGTTGTTGTTAATTTGGAGGGGTTCTTTATATATTCTAGATATTAATACCTTATCACACACATGATTTAAAAATGTTTTTTCTGCTATATAGGTTTGCCTTTAAGCTCTTGTTGATTGTGTTCTTCACACATAAAATTTCTAAATCTTGATGCAGTCCAATTTATCTGTTTTTTCTTTTGTGGCCTATACTTTTCATGTCTTATCTAAAAATCTTTGACAAGTCCAATGTCCCACATTTTTCCTTCTAAGAGTTTCATAGTTTTATGTCATGTCTAGGTCTTTCATCTATGATAGGTTAATTTTCAGATGATATAAAGATCCAACTTCATTCTGTTGTATGTGAAGTTGCTGCTTTTTAATAAATGTTGTGTAGCAACTTAGCCTCTGACCTTGAAGGCTTACCCAAGAGAAAGTGCAATGTTAACCTGTGTGCTCTGCTGTACCTCGGTGACAGTGACCCAGAGCTGCTGCTGAGCCAGTCCTTCCACTGCTCCCACTCATCACTCCTGGAGGCTGTGTAGACTGGTACGAGAGCTGCTTTTTCTTTTTGAAACATCTAGAGGCACCTGTTCTTTGAAGTGGGTGTCAGCCGCAGATGTAACACCCATTATCACATGACATCTGTTTTTAGTTAGTGGAAAATGCTGCAATAATTTACTTACTTGCCACCCTGCCTGACAATCCACGTACCAAAATTCTCTGCAAGGGATTATTGTTTTTTCTCACATAATTTTTTTCTTTTGTATATAAAAAAAATCTTTTCAGTAATTAAGTGTGCCATTTAAGATCTCCAGTATCTTCATGGATTAGGCAAAATGGCTTTTTAAATAACTCATTACATGCCAATTGTCAGACTAGAAATTAAAACTTCGTGCTGCTTTCCAACTAGAAAGTCAGATCAATTAAAAAGTCACCAGCAGCAAATTGGGCACATACCACAGAAACAGGCTATTGCAGGTCAATAGAGATAATAATTGCCATTTTTGGATAAGTATTACATCACAGTTTTTCTAGTTTACAGCAATCATACTTTTTCTAAACGAATCAAACTAGCAACTGAAAAAACACATCACATCCATTCAAAAACGTTTTCTTAATTTATACCTAGCGGTAAATATCACAAAATATCGCTAGATCTCTTATTTCTGCTTTCAAGGCTGCCATATAATAAAACTAGTATTCTCATTAAAAGTAAACTTTGAAAGATCCTTAGAATTGCTGTGACCTTTCGCCTACAAATCTATTTATCTCATTCTAGATCCTTGATACTCCAGTTCTCTTCCTCAATAATAAGAAATGATGGTACATACCTTAGATTGACTACAAAATTTGGGGTGCCCAATGCAAAATGAAAATGCAGGGCTACTTGTTAAAAACTATTAACAATTACAAAATGGCAGCAACAGAGCATTACACCAAGTGTAGGATCATTCTGAGCAGCGTGGGGTCCTATGAAACTGCACAGGCTTCATACTCATGAAGTCAACAGCATGTATACTTGTTTCTGTGTTCAGCCTTGTAAATTTCTGAGGACTCGATTGCAGATATTGATTTTCAGATGCTGCCAAGAATTCATTTTTGTTTTTTTTCATAATAAACTTGTCTTCTCCCCATTAGTGGTAACCCTGCCTCCTGACTGCTTACTTTCTGCCTTCTGTGAACCTATGAATCAACCATCCCCTCTTCAATCTTCTTCTAAACATGCATACAGAATCCATTTATTCATTCATTCAATAATAACAAATACTTCTTGTCTTGGTTTGGTTTGCCTCAAACAGATCCTAATTTTAAATATTTTACTTGAGTGGTAAAAGCTGGTAGGGGAGTGGAGAAATGACACAGGAAAGGCAAGACAGCCATTTAGCAGTGTATTATGAAGACAGTTACCTCAGTCTCAGAAACACTCTCCACCATCTCCTTACCCCACCCCTCTCCACTGAAGGGTAGTATTTATGCATCACATGCAGAGAATCATCAATTGTAAGCTTCTTTTGGGAAAGTAGGGGTTGTAAATCCTCATTTGATGCTTAGGTGGGGATGAGTGGCCGCCTGCAGTTTCTGAAAACCAGACTCGCACTTGGAGGTGCAAATATTGGCAGTAAGAATTTGACTGGAGTACATGGGTGGTTCAATCCAAGAGAGGGGTGCTGACGGTGTCTACTTTGTTTGAGTGACTACTTTATCCCACATTCTGCCTCAGTGCTAGGAATATATGCCATAGACAAAGTCCAAGCTCATGGAGTTTATATTCTGGCTAAGGGAGACAGACAGTATACAAACATATGACAAAAGCTGGAGAGTACTATAAAAAATTATTTTGAGAACAGAGAGTACAGTGTAGAAAAGGGGAACTAGTTTAGAAAGGATAATTGGAGAGAGTCTCTGTAAGGTGACACTTAGCGGTGATCTGAATAAGTGAGGAAAAAAGTCTAGTTATCCAGGTGTAGGACAATCTAGACAGAGGGAAGAGTACATGTCCTGAATAAGATGTCCCTGAATAAATGTCCTGAATAAGAGTGTACTTGCACATCCAGAAAACGGCAAGGATGTTAGTGTTGCTAAATGATAAGGAGAAAGGAAAAGAGCAGCCAGAGGTAGAATCAGAAAGGCAGGTAGAAATGAAATCATGTAAGACTTTGTAGATCAAAGAAAAATTGTTTTCCTTTTGTTTTATTGTGTAGTCTTGTGAGATGAAAAGAAAGTTGGGGCTTTTGAGCAGAGAAATAATTTGGTCTGTAGTGTTGCCAATCAAAAACTGGTGGCCGTCATCTTATTTCTGTTTTTCAGTAACAGACGTCTGTGGGCCAAAGGCTGCATAGCTTTTTGAACTGCCTATAACCTAACTTCAGAAACACAACACTAAAAATAATAAACCTATGATCACCCATCCACTCATCCATACATTGAGAAAGTCTTTCAGAGTTGAGTAAATCCTCCTCCCCTGCCCCCACCCCCACCCCCCAGCCATCTGGGACAAGCTATTGCAGAGGTGTGGCAACTGGGTGATCACATGTATGGAGCAAAAAGCAGAATGAGAAAGAAAAACAAAGATATTGGCGAACCCACTTATTGCTGCTTTATATTTTTTCCTTTCTTTATTATCCTTTTGCTTCTTTCTTTTGAATATGTACCATAAATATATATACAAATATATATATATATATGACATATGCCATAGATCTTGACATGCAGAAAGGGTTAAATAAATGTTGATGGATTATAAAAATCTGTGCTAGCAAAAAAACAGGATGACATAAAATGCATATCAGAACAAGTTGGCCCAAAAAATTCACACAAGGATTTTACTTGTATATGGCCAAGGCCATAAGCAAGACATCATCACTGTGAGGAAGTTGACGTTCCTATTGCTAGAAGGTTTTACTACTGTGATTGCTGAAAATGGGATTAGGAAATCACGAGAGTCAGGGCCCCTCCTTTTTAAAGAAAGTGTCTGGATACTGTTGTTCCCAGCAGCGGAACAAGCAGTGGATCAGGAAGAAGACGCGCATCTACCAAAGGGTCTGCATCCTGGCGATGCAAGTTTACATGGAACAGAAGAGGAGAAAGGAAAAGATTGACTTCAGCCTTCTGTCTATGATATGACAACAGACTCATTTAAATTTATGCCCTCGAGATACATTCGTTTTTTGGTTCTTTATTGTTCTTCTAAATGCAGAACAACCTCACTTAAAGGAAGTCTGTGTTATGACAAAGGACATTTTTGTCTCCAACAAAGGTGGGCCTTAGGGGCAGCAGTTTGGCGAAGGAGAAAGGAGAATCCCCAGAGACCTTCATGGTAATACTGTGTCTGTGATGCTGAACACCTTTTGTAGCTCAAGTCTAGAAACAGGAGGGGAGGTCACGGGGGCCTTCCGAGGCTTAGACTGTAGGGAGGCTGTGGGCAGTTCAGCAGTCAGGCCAGCAGCAGTGAGCGAGGAGAACCTGTCTGCTGTCTATTTTTATAGCGGGAGATGTTTAGGGAATAGCAGGCTACTAGGTAGCTCACAAAATGTGCAGTTAAGTGGAAATTATCCGCAGACATTCTGAGGAGTCACATTTGGACTGAACACCGAGTCTTGTGAGAAAGGGAACAATTCTTGTGAGTTTAGGCCCCCAGTTAACAGGAGCGGTGAAGTTATCTTTGAACCTTCTCAGAGTCTTCTTTTACCATGAAAAGATGCACATACACTTGCATCATGAAAAGATTACTTGATTAAGAGAATTTCTCTCTGTTTTTGAAATGTATTAGTCTTAATTTCATCCAGAAAATGCAGACTTAGTATATTTTTTTCAGGGCTATAATCTCTCTGATTTTACTAACTTTAAGCAAAATTATTGTTCTGCTCAGAAAGTAGTTCCATATGTCTAATTCTCAAATTGTGATCCTCATGAATATCAAAATAAAGACCACTCTTTGAATAAGACTGCAAAAATAATTTTGTATTTAGAAATTAGTTATAACACACATATGAATCCTTAGTAATTCTCTGTCTAGCAATTATCTATCTTCTCATAGATACTAAGAAGGAGGTAATAAAGGAAAAGATAAGTTAAAATGATAAAATAGATATGCTTTGACAACTTCTGTAAAGAGTAGAATTTCTACTGGTAATAGCAAAATAATGACTAGTAAGATATTTTCAAAAGAACTGATATCATTTAATGTAGGAAGATAGTTTTTGATATGAACTTGGCTAACCTGTGTATATAATAAACTGACATTCACTATTATTCTTTTTTATTTTCATTCTTTTAGAAAAGAAGTTAAATAATTTTCATGCTATAAGAAAAGCTTCTGTTTATCCCCCTCCCCAACAAGTTCCAAAAGTAACTCAACAGAGAAACAAAGGGAAAAATCTTCAAATGTTCTCTTAGTATTCAAATGTCATAATAAAACTTTCTCAGCAAAGCCAACTTCTCCCTAAGGGTATTGTCATTATTTGTATAGGATTTCAGTTAACAATAACACATTTTCCTTCCATAGAACTTCAGGAGCACTAATAAGAATTTTGTTTGCAATGCAAACAAGAAAATATAAAGAGCATTTGTTTAATAAAGTTTTGAAAATTTCACCTCAAATTTGCAATCATGAAGCCTATAACCACAGCCTTGGAATCACTAGTTTTGTCTGGCATAAGGAAAAGGGAATAAGATACCACAATCTTTGACCTCCCATCAATGTATTGTGCAGGAAATCAGAAAATGTGATAAGTTTTATGCTTTTTGGTATAGAGAACATACATATTTTTTGTTTGTTTGTTTAGTTGTTCACATTGGTTTTTTACTCCTGGACCTGGGACTCGAACACAGGGGTATGCGGCCTGTGTCATTTGGAGGCAATTTACCCAATTGCTACTCCACCAGAACGTGCCAAAACATACCTTTTTTAAAAATTGATTTTATTAAAGGGATATTGCATTATGATATTAAAAAGGTTTAAGGTGTGCATTGCAGCAAATCACCATCTGTGTATAATATAGTAAGTTCACCACCATTTCAGTTTTGCTTTCGCTGTACAATTAATCCCATTTAGCCCCTTTGCCCCACTCCCCCTTTTCTTCCTGCAACTCTGATTCGCTTTTTTTGGTTTAAAATCTATGTTCTTTCATTTTATTCATTTTTGAAGTCTATTTTTACTTAATTTAGCTTACACATTTGCTTGATATCTTTATACACCACATATGAGTGGTATCACATGATGTCTGTCTTTCTCCTGGCTTTATCTCTCTAAGCATGATTCCTTCTCGGTCCATCCGCATTGCTGCAAATGGCAAGATTTCACCTTTTTATAGCTGTGTAGTTTTCCATTGTGTATATATACTATATCTTCCTTATCCACTCATCTATTGACAGACATTTAAGCTGTTTCCATCTCTTGGCTATTGTAAACAGTGATGCTATATATTTGGGATTGCTTATATCTCCACAAGTAAGTGTTGCTGTGTTTTTAGGGCAAATACCCAGTAGAGAAATATCTGTATCATATGGAATTTCCATTCTCAATGTACTGAGAAATCTCCATATCTACATCCTCTCCAGCAATTGTCTCCATTCTTTTGGAGTATAGCTGTTATCGATTCCACAGAAAGATGGTAGTGGAGGTTGTTCCCTGACTTGAGTCTGGCAGTCAGATTTTTCCCAGCAAAGACACTGATATGGAGATCATCAGTGTCCCAGCAGTGCTTCTGAATAATATGACTGCCTTTGGAGACATGCAGGAAAGGATGTAGATGCTGGTGAGACACGAGGTGGGTGCCTAGAGGAAACAACTTGGAGCAAACATATCTCATACAACTGGCTCTTCACAGTTTCTTCCACAGGTAGAATAATAGTTTGCAGAACAGTAGTTGGTCATTATAGGAGGATAATTTGACCTACGAAAAGCTCACTTAAAGTGAAATCTATTTAAAATAGAGAACAAGTGTCATGTTCAGAGTAAACAAAATAATTGATTGTCTAGTTTAGAAAATGTAGGTAAAATTGATAAAATTTCATCTTGCATTTTACAGAATAAAGGTTAAAATTATAGCTATGCAGTAATTATTAGAACAAAAAAAAATCAATCAATGGCTCATTTAAGGTAATTTTTCTGAAAAGATGTAGGCTAGAAGGATATACCATTTACTGCCTGTCTTACTTTTGCAAAATAAGCATAATAAAAGTAATTTAAAATTATTCAAGAACTTTAATTTCCCTAGATGCTTTCTTAATACGTTAGTATGCAAGTAAGTGCCTTTGAAATGATTATTATACTATCATTGTTGTCAATTCTCTTCTTTGATTATTAATTGATCTAATTCTACCTGGTCCTCATTTGTTGATAGCTTTGTCTGTAAATTGCAGTCATTTCTTATCATTGCTTGCACTGATTTCCAATTTCATTTCATATTTAATCTGTGCTTCATTACATTTATGCTATTAGATGTTTACATCTAGATAGTGTTTATGAAACTCATCACCAGAAATGTTGATGTGTTGGAGATCCATGAAGATTTAAGGGTGATGAATGTTCATAGAGAGTATATTGGATTTTGGTAACTTTAGTATCCTTCTACAACACTTCTTTAAATTGTTTATTTTAATTATTTTATTCTTTCACATAGCTATATGCTTTTTAAAATGTTGTGTTCTCTTTATACAACTCCTCTTGCTTTGGTGGTCAAATATATAAAAAAAAAAGAAAAAACTTTTATGCCTTATTTAATGTCTCTTAAATTTACAAACACGAAAATATGGTATAAACACATGGATATAAAACATGTACTAGTTTTATGGAAGTTGGTATACGTAGGTTGTGTTGTGAAAGTTTTCAAGACTTAATTTTTGAAAACTCTTTTACACTGAAACTTCATAAACAAATTTATTCATGAATATGATATAAAACTATGCTAGAATTACGTAGGCCCATGTGGAAAGATATTTTCTTGTAGCCCTATGGCTTGTATCACTTAGTCTGAGAACCAGTAGCATTTAATCAAATAACTGTTTTACCTCTATCATGTCTATTTTCACCCAATAACTGGTATATTTTGTCTTCACTCTGGAGAAGATAGACTCTTTAGGATATTCATTTTGAATATTTTTAATGTCTCAGGAGGAGAAAAGTCTAGGACTGACTACTGTTTTAACCATAACAAACATTTTCGCATCTCTGCTTCTCAGAAAGCACTCAGGTTCTTTAGACATGCATCACATTGTTTGTCCGGCTAATGAACCACAGGCTAGCCACAGGCATTCTAACTATATGAAGTATGCCCTAAAAAATCAAGTTAAATTCTACAAATCTAATCCTAAAAGAGCATTCCTTATCCATGATCAAGTACTTAACTTAGTTCTTCAATTTTAAGCAATGGCTTTTCTTTGCAAGAGATAGAGTATATTAGAGAAGATACCATAAGGATATGAACTTGGTTAGACTTAATCAATATATTCCTTGTAGGAACATACTTTGATAGACAATATGATATAGTGCTGGGCATTGCAAGAAAAGGCTAGAGTCCCTATGACTGAGGTTCTATTAGGTGTGAAGTTCTTAACCTATCGCCCTTCAATTAATTAACTTGGCAACTTGAAATCATATGATTTCTATTTCCTAGTTTGTTTTTGCTTCTATAGCTTCTGTTTACACAATCCCATTTGACATGTGGGTATATCTATGTGTGTGAACTGAGTCTTACTTTTCCCAAATTATTTTCAGTCATGCATTGCTTAATGATGGAGATACGTTCTGTGAAATGCATTGTTAGGTAATCTTATTGTCACACAAATCACTCAACATGGTAAATCACTTGATGTGGCTTCTTACTGGCAACATTGGCAGTCAATTTTGTATATTAGACACTATGATGAACAAAACAATATAAGATTAAATCAAGTACAAGAGAAAATGGTGCTATCGAGAGACACAGTCAACAAGATAGATGAGGCAACTGCTAACACAACACACATGTTTTGTCAGTTACAACATCACTAGGTACTAGGAATTTTGGAGCCATCCTTGTATATACGTCTGTCTTGGGCTAAACATTGTTATGCAATGCATGACTATACCAAATTAAAAAAAAAAAACATGATTAACCTTTCCCCTTAGTATTCATTATATCCAAATACAAATTGGATTGATTTCTACTTCAACCTATTTTTTCTGCATATTTTTCTCTTCAAATTTTAGAATTTACTTCTTGAGAAATTTTAGAATTAAACTTCATTTTTAAATCCTGGTAATATTTCCTTTAGAATTACATTAAACTTGAATACTAATTTCAGTATAATTTTTAATTTACAATATTGAAACTTCTCTTCTAGGAATGTAACTTCATCTCTGTCTTTTTCAAGTCTTCTTTGACAACTTTAAGAAAACTTTCATCATGTTTTTCATATGGGTCTCATACATTTATTGCTATCATTATTATTGTTTTATACTTTTTATTACTGTTGCTATTTTCCCCCTTTTATTTTCCTATTAGTTATTGCTGGCATATAGAACATCATTGCTGTATGTTAGTCTTATGTATGCAAACTTAATGGACTCCTATATTAGATATTATAGTTTGCCTATTGAATCTTTTAAATTTCCTGTTTAGAGAACCATATCTACTGTCTTTTACATTTTAAAATTTGTATCTTCAATAGTTTTTCTTAGTATATTTTTCCAGGTCTTTAATATCTACTGAATGGCAGTAGTTTAGCAGAAATTGTCATTTTTGTAGAAAGTTTTCTAATATTTCAACATATATATGTTGACTATAGGTTCTTGATAACATCATAGTTTACTAATACTTATGGTTTATGTTTTTGTTTGCCAGTGATTTTTTTTTACTACAGTCATGACTACTATAAATGTTTTCTCTTTATAAGCTGATCTTATAGCTCAGAGGTTGTTAAAATTACTCCCAATAAAGTTCATGACTAATGTTTTTTTTTTGTTTTTTTTTTTTTCTATTTCCAGCTTTAGTTTCAGAAAAATAATTGGAACAGGACTCGTTTTTTTTTTTTTTTTTTTTTTTTTTTTTTTTTTAAGGGAAGATGCCAGCAGGAATGAAGGTGAGTAGGCAGGCGGGAAGGAAGAGAGAGGAGAAAGGAAACATTTTATTTTATTTTTCTTTAGTTTTTCACACTGATCGCTCCCCCTGACCCCCAAAGGTGAGCCTGAGTCCTTGGGATATATGTGGGCTGCACCCCAACTGCTAGTCCAAACCAGGATGTGCTTGTCTTGAAGTTTAAGGGAGATAAATGTACTGAATGAGCAACACTGTCCTGTACATGCCAGGTAAACTCATGTGTGTTAGATTCTACCAAGACTGATGATGCACCTAATTGTGATGACATGCTCTCTCACAAATATCTTCTCTATCCTATAGGAGGACTGCTACAGCCTCAGTAATATAAGGTTAGACTTGGAGGATGTCAGTTGAACCTCTAGTTTTCATGTGGCTCTCACTCTTTTGCACTTACTATCTACAGTTGTACATCTGCCAGTGTCCTCTGTCTGATACTGGAGAATGCTGCTGGCCTCCTTGCTGTGTATCCTGATTGCAAGGACTTCCTTCTGTAGCCTCTAGATAAGCAAATTTTCTGGATTTGTCAGGAGATGTCCTTGTTTGGTTGCTCAGTCAATTCCATCTTACTATTGACATTTATCAACATAGTGGGCATGAGATCTTTTAATCTAATAAGCTATATCAAAACATTTTCTAATAGGAAGTAATTCTTACATTACTGGAATACATCCTAATAATTCTTGAAAATTTCCCAAATATTATTGTAACCAAATATATTTAGGAATGTGCTCTATGATAAAGTTTGTTTCTCAATTCAATGTGGAAAAGATGAACTTTTTCAATATATAATGTTGAGAAAAGGGGTTAAGTTACAGACAAATATTAAATTGGCTTCCTCCTTTACAAATGTACAAATAATTGAGTGTTAACTATTATATAAGAAAAGTGTAAAGATAATATTTGTGCATTTCTTTATAACTTTGGAATAGAAAATGCATTTTTTTAAAGGAAACATGGAGACAGGATTGAAGGCCACTAACATTAGGCAGGCAGGAGGAGAGAGGAGGAAGAAGTCTTTAATTTTATTTTATTTTTATTTAGTTGTTCACATTGGTTGTTCCCCTAGATCCTGGAAGAGAACCCAGTTCCTTGGGATGTACGTGGACTGAACTTCTCCAGAGATGGCTGATCTAACCACTGGTCCATGCCAAGAAAATACATTTCTAAACCAAGTCTCAAAATCCAGGAGCTAATGATATTAAAAAGGTTGATGAAGTAGACTAAGCAAAAACGGAAAAGTTCTACATAGCAGAAGATACCATGAGCAAATTGAAAATCAAAAAACAAATTGAGATAAAGCATTTGAAATCCATAGCTGGAGCAATATATTGAAGGCTTCTTTGCGAACCTTTAGAAATCTCAAAATTGAGAAGAAAATGATTAACCATGAAAGGCAACCTACAGTTCACAGAAAAAGAAAAACAGAGTCCCAACATAAGTAGAGCAGTTCAAACTCACTCATCATAAGGGAAATGCACAATAAAACTCTTCTAAGATAATATCGTTCAACTACCAAATCAGCAAAGCTTCAAGCAGCAAATTGGGGAAGAAAGTCTGTTTGGGTATTTTGGGTAGACATGTAAAATGGAACAAAAGCTAGGAAAGACAACTTTGCCAGCTCAGGCAAAATTGCAATTTGAAACACTCTTGGTGACTTTTTCCTGAAAATATACCTATTTGTATATAAAGCGTTGTATTAAGTTATTCTTTAGTATGGAAACAATTTCAAACGGAGTAAAGGGAATCCAACTTTTCATCAAAAAAGAATGCTGCAATAGGTTATAGTAAATGCAAACAATGGAATACTAGGCTATTATAAAAGCAAGTGAAGATGCTTTCCTGGTAGTGGTGGTGGAATTATTTTAGGAAATATCATTAAGTGAAAAATAAGCGAAGTGACAATGAAGTGTATAGTGTGTTATCTACAATGGTATTAATCAGATATGTCACAACAATGGTTCTCAAGTGTGAACTCTGAACCCCAAGACCCCTTCAGGGACTCACAAGGTCAAAGATATTTCCATGATAATACTAAAAAAGTGTTTGCTTTCTAAAGTTTATAAAGACACATCAGTGAACACTCCAGGAATAAAGATGGGCTTAGATTTACTGATTCGAATGAATCTGGTTAACACTTGCTTTGCTCTGACATTTATGACTGTGCCATTATCAATGTCATTTAGGTCAGGCTATGAAGACGTGAAAAGACTCTGCCTGGTGAGTCTAAGGAAACAGACTGCTAGCACTTACTTTTTAAGGCTGTCCTTTCCACAAAGAAATTTACAACAAGAAAGAGGCTGGCAAAATGACTGTCTCCAAAAATATATGCCAAAAATCAAACTCTTCTTTCCCTTTCAGACTTGTAATAATGATGAACATTAGACAATCAAGTTAAGTTCTAGGTTAAAGCGAATAAAACACTTAATGGGCAATTTATTTCTGTTTAACTAGCAAGGATAGATGTACTAAATATAGGGTTTGTGGTCATTTCTGTATGTAACTCGGGACCAGATGCTTGGTCACAAGGGAAATTGTACAAGGGTAAAAAGCCACCTCTATTATTAAGACATTTCAAGAGCATATGGCATTTGCTGTTTATAAAATGTTTCTCCCTTGTGTAAAGTGTTTCTGAACCGTGGTCTCCAGGGCACACACGTTGAGCTGTTTTTTCCTGGAGTCGTGTTTCATTTGCACAAACCGACCCACATTTTCTTCTGTGATTCTCCATATGACTAATGAAGCATAGCTCTGAGTTTATGATTTAGGGGAATATCTGTGGCCATGGAGTACTTAGCACTGATAGACCCATACCCTGATTATAAACACTCTCACACACACAAGCTGATTGGCCTCCCTGCTCCTCTTTTCTCTTTCATTTTGAATTTTTAAGGATGAAGTATTTAAACTGTAATTGTGCGCTTAAGGAAAAATGTGCTTTCTGCAGTGTTTCTTGACTTATGTCTCCAAGGAAAATGTAGGGACCATTTGTTCTTCAGATTCTGCACAGACTTTCTCCAAAGAAATAGCTCGAGGCTTCATGGCTACATATGAGGTCAGTCTGCGAGCTACACATATATCCCAATGGTCCCAGGCTACAAAATTGTTTGAAGAGATACTGCATGATACATGCCCTGAGAATAGCTCTCCCTCTCTGCTCAATTTAACCTACCCATCCTTGCCTAATAGATCCCAAGTAGGCACATCTATGTATATATTTACTGGGAAAATGAGTGCATGTATTGTGAATTGGATTTTATGCTTATTTGCAAAATAATGAAACTACTTCTAGAGAAAAATGCACTTCAAACTCAGATATTAATATACTCTCTATCCTCTTTCAAGAATTTGTTAAAATCTTACTTACATTTCTTTATCTAAAATAGATGTGCAATAAACACAGAACCTGATGGCGTCCTAAAATTAAGGCCTTAATTTGTTCTTAAACAGGTAGATGGAGCTTAGCATTGCAACTGAGAGTGTAATTTCACAAAAGGTCAACATCCAGTTTAAATCATTGCTCCTTCCCCAGCATCCTTCCATTTTCAGCTCCTCTGTGGAATGAAGGGGTTAGTATTCTCTGTAGAATTTCTTTGTAGACATAGATAGCTCTAGGACTAGGAGGTTTGTATTTCTTTTTGATGTTGCATCTTTGCTGGGTTACAAGGGGCTCCTGAGTGTCTCATCACTAGACTCCTGTGTTCTTGGTGACCTTTAGGGGAAGATCAGGTGGTTCCTCTGTTCTTCACACTTGGGAAGGAAAGACCAGCTTACGAAACGCAACAAATGTTTCCTGGAGTAGAGCCAATGTGTTTTTTATCTTCATTTGATCTTTATTTTGACTAATCCTTTTCTCGGTGTGATTTCTTTCTGTTGATATGCCAAAATTCTGCCAACTTGTTTCCTCTCTCAAAAAACCCCTTATTTCTGTTAAGTTTAATTTACTAGCCAGACTTGTCTGCCAAATGGAAATGAAATCCCCTCTGCCAGAGCACCAACCCCTCATCAGGTCAGAAGCTTATCTTATAAAATATCCTGGCCATTGATTTCATCCATTTTTATGCTTTATCTTTTAAGGATTGTCATATATTGGCCTTTATGGACTCAGTATTTTGCCGTTATTCATTCTTTACAGTTATTCATTCTTAACAAGCAAGAGAATGTTTTCATGTCACTTTGGTCAAATCTACAACCAGGTAGGTGATTCAGGCAACACATTCAGATTGAATGCGAGTAGCCCAGATAAAAATATTGCCCAAGGTGCCTTTAAACCCAATGCAGGAATGTGATATAAGGACTGATGGATCAGTACTATGGCCGATTTAGAGGACTATGCTTGGCTATCAGGCATTTTGTCAGTTTGTTCCTTCTTGTTTCAGATAATTAGTCAACAAGACCTAAGTCCTCTTGCAAAGCTTTGCCAAGCTCTGTCCAGGCTAAGAGAAACCTTCCTTTTCCAGATGAACCTTTATTCAGAGGCTTGGGCAAAGCAAAGTGAAGTGCCAATTAGCACTGTTAGCTCAGCATTTCAACATGCAAGTTTGCTTCCCAAAACCTCCCTTTGAGCCTGAGCTTGCAAGAGGTTCAGATCTCCTGAGTTTCACTTTGAGTGTCAAGTTCAGACAGAACCCAAAAGAAACTCAAAGCAAAACCCGCTTTGGACCCTTTGAGTTTCACCTGGGTTCTACCTGAAAAAAACTACCCAGTGTTCCCTTGAAACTTCGCCCAAGTTAGCATGCAATGCAACTGAAATACAATCAGTATTACTGAAAGGTTTGCAAGCCTCTCTAAAGTGAGCTGTGAACCAAGTATGATCTTTGGGTATCTAAGGATGTCTACCAAAGTTTCCAACAAATATAACCTGAACAGGACTGTCAAGACCTGATGAAAAATCTGCATGTTATATTTTAAACTACAGTTCACCTCAGGAAATCTATGAATCACTTATAATTGGTCCTGAGAGATGAGTTATTTCTGCTTTGTAAAATTACTATTTTTCATCTTTGTATGCTCTTTGAAATAGGAAAGATTTGGGTAAATTGATGAGAAGTTAGGGGGCTAGGATTAGACGCTCTTTTCACCTTAGCACTTCATAAGGTAAACCCCACCAGCTCCAGCATGTCATTAAGGATTAGTTATAAAGTGACCTGAGAATCTAACATTTCTTATAGTAAACAGTTGAGATAATCCAATATCTTAGCACAACACAAAGGGTTGGAACAACCCATCACAGAAGACACACTTCCACTTTTGCTAATGAAGATAAAATGCTCTTATTCTTTTCTTTGCTCTTTAGGCAAAGTTTCTTCTAGTCTCTTCTCTACTTTGCCCTCTACCCACCCCTCTCACCACAAAACCCTCCTTGTGTCTTCCTGATAATCGTGGCTCCCTTCTTTAACCATTTAGCCTCCTCATCACCTTCCAGTCACATTCTCTTTTATTCTGCATTAACTGTTCCTCCTTCCCCAACTTCTTTCTTCAGCATGTCTTAAACCCCATGAAGGGACTTTTTGATAGGATTCTGATTTTATGAGTGTTGTAAATGAGTCTTTGATATCTCCTTCCACCATTTCTGTGCCAGTGACAAGCCTTGTATTTCTAAGCCTGTACTGCTGGTCCTCAAGTTGATGTTTGGAGACCTCCTCAAGCGGGAAGTTTGCAAGACTATCCTCAGGTCTTGCCAGTGAACCATGCTTTTCAGCAGTTATAAATGACTTTATTCTGTCAACTTAAATGCAAACAGAAAGAAAAAAAAAGATAATGTGTAGTTGAAAAAGCATGGATTGGAGAGTCAAACAGACCTAAATTGGATAACAGCTCTACTGCAGAGGCCTGGAACAACCAACCTAAATTCTTGGCGTTCTGGTTCCCTCACCAGTAGAATGGAGACAATAGTAGCAATCTCAAAATGTGAAGGGAATACTTGAAATAATGCACGTCACATAGATTCAGTTCATACTAATTTTTTTGTCACTGAGAGTTCCTTAAGAGAATACACTTTATCATATATCTTAGATTTAAATCAGAAAAGTTTAGTGGAAAATTAGAAAATTCCTTTTTGGTCTTCCCAAGACTTGTGGTTCAGGCAGCTGAGATGCTGGCGTGTGAGCCATGTACACCCTAAAGGATCTGGAACCAAGGTGAGATTCAAAAATGAGCAACTCAATAAATAAAGATGTTTCTTCATTCTCTTCCTTCTTTGAATGCTTCTTCCTCTCTCTCTTCTTTTTGCACTTAAAAAAAAACATGTAACTTCTCTGTTCAATGCCCTAAGCAATTTAGTGTCTTTGCTTGGGGGCACATCAACAGAGACTCAAAAGAATATATTTTGTCATTCTGGGTGCATATTGCAATAAACTCAGGGTGATTTTATGCTATCTTCCTGGCTTAGAGAACTTGTCTAGGACGAAGACTCTAAAAATAATATATCCATAACTCACATCTGTACATTACTTTACAAATACAACCTTCATAGTTAAATATTGTCTGCAAAGAAAACTAGAATGAAATTTAATAATGCTTATCGTTGTAAACATACTTAATGACAGCATTGTTATTAACACACAAATGTTAAAATCAAAAATTTGACTCAATTCTTTAGGGTTGAAGTTACAAAGACACAGAATAAGGACTATTCAGCTTTACTTTTGACTGTAAAATGAAAAGCTCTTCTTTCAGACTAAATGAGGAGCATAATCCGTCTTCTATTTACTTCAACCTACAGAACTACCCAAAACTTGTTTTTTTCTTCAAATAAATACACTTTTAGATAAGGTAGATTCATTATGGACTTCAAAATATCTTTCAAGTGTTTTTTTCCCATGTTGGTAAACACCTACAACTACCAAACTATAGTGGGGGACATGTGCTCACATCTACATTCTAAATGGCAGTCAAAAATAAAGACGTGTCAAAAATCTAGTTTTCTTTCATCCAATTTTACAAGGACATTATGTTTAGAGTCAATGAAACAAGGTGGTAGGATTTGGTGCCATGTGGATCATAATTTAGCTTTAAATTAATGCTAGGTTTAATTTTATGTAAACATCTGGAGAACGAAATACATAATAATATGCATTAATATTTGTTTTTAATTACAGTAGAATTTACTGTAGGAAATTATTAAGAAAAATGCAATATGTGAAAAGAGAAAACTCTGTTGCTCTTAGCTTTATTATCATATACGGAGTGCAACAAAGATGCATTGAATCAGTGAATATCATAATACATTAATTGTTGAACCATTCAGCCCAGAAAAGGAGATGAACCCAGCAAGCACCAGGGAAGGGGTGAGTTGGAGAGCTGGCTGCACACACCTTGAAATGGATTGGTGGTAGTGTAGGGCCACCAGAGGACCACTAGATAGGAGTATGACACAGAGGGTGATACAATGAGGAAGAGAACAATCTAAAAGTAAGAATGAGAGATCAAAAAGTAAAAAGGGAGAGAGCATAGACAGATGCAAAGTATAAATGGGTGGGGATAGGAGCATGATTGTAAAGACAAGAGTAAATCAAGAGCTAAAAGCCATGCTGAAACTGAATCTTTACATAAATCAAGCAAGCAAGAACAAAAAGATTACAAGAATGAGTGTTTTAGCTTTAGTCTTATAAATATCAATTTGCATTTTGGATTTAAAACGGCCACAGAATTGCGAAGATGGAAATTAATAATGGAAGGGAAGTCAGGATGAAAGGTAAAGAGAAGGGAGGCACGAAAAGATGAGAAAAGAAAAAGTAAAGAGATGAAAATATGAAGGGAACAGGAAACAGACAAGGGAGGGTGGAAATGGAAGAAAATGAGGGCTAGAAGCAGGGAAAGAAAGAAATTCCCAAGATTAGGAGAATCTTGACTATTTCTTTTCTGGACTCACAGAATAGTTGGTTCTTTTGTTCATACCTATTTTCCAATCTAATCAGGCATCATTGAAGTTAGTAGCTCTGGCACAGAAATGACTCTAGTCTCAGATGATAGCTCTGAAATAAATACGAGGGAGGTTTTATTACAACCACAAATCCCTAAGAGTGAAATTCAAAGGAAAATGAAATATATTTTGTTGGAAAAAGATTGTCCTGAGGTCATTATTTTGTAGTGATTCGTTCTACTCAGCAAGGAAAGTTAAGGCACCCCTTTCATGAGTCGAAATCTTTTTCTTGTGAATTTCTTTGTTTTGCTAATTTATTGGTTCAATAATATCAATGTCAAGTGGCATAACAAATGGAAATGTAGTTGAAGTCATCACAAGGAAATAAGGCTGGACACGGGGCAGGCATGACTCTGTGGGATATACTTGATAAAGATGGCTAAACTTGTCTTTCTTTTTTTTTTTTTTTGAAAAAAAGGCACAGGTAGAAATGAAAGTGACCAGGCAAGCAAGTAGGAAGAGAGAGGAAGAAGAAGCACTTTATTTTACTTAGTTGTCCATCTTCTTTGTTTACTCTGGTCACCAAATCACAACAATTGATAGCAATAATATCTATTGGTAACTCAGCAACGCAGTAAAAAAAGGTATAGTTTTTAAGTTTCAAAACTTCATTCTAACTGTCAAATAAAGAAATCTATAACCTGAGGATAAGGACATAAACTGACCATTGTCTCAGAAATTCAAAAGAAAATGTAGAGTTATTTTGATTAAGATATGTTAGCAAGCATTCTTATAGAATTTTGGTGGTTTAAGCTTGCACATCTAACTTGAAATTTAATATTTACTATATTCATGGAAGCAGTGGATTCTATAGCTTGTCCCCTAAAGCATGTTATGGAAATATTGAACCAAACACAGGAGCTCTGAACAGCATCTCTGCTCTACCAACACTGACTGTGTCGTCTTCCTATGAAAAATGGAGGAGAATAATGTTTACCCATACACCACATTGTTGTAAGAATCAAACAAGATGTGGATGCAGCAGAACTACGTAAGTCTCTGTTATTTTTCAGTGATGTTAAACTCGAGGATATCAGATGATGGAAGAAGTAGGACATATATTTGCTCAAGGATGTCATAGATTTTGATCACCATTTTTAGCATTTAAAAATAATATATTCTTCTTTGATAAAGGGATAACTATTTATCTTGTAACTATAACAATCAATAAGAGCCTGAGCTATTGCTATGTTGCTGTATTCTATGGTCTAGTTAAGTACACATTTTAGTCAGACTTGCTTGAGTTCAAACCCAAACTCTACACTTACTAGCTGTTTAACTTTAAACCATGTCCTTAACCTCCTCAGTTTCTTGGATAAAAATAGTAATATATATCTTACCGGGTTGTTATAAGGATAAAATGAGACAATGGACATAAAGCACTTAGGGTCTAGCAAATAAAATATATGATAAAGGTGCTATTATTATTAATTGTGACAGGTTCAGATAAAGATAACTTACATTATTATCTTCCGAAATCACTCCATTACTCATAATCATAAACTTCAAAGGCATCTTTATATAATTGTTTTCAAGTTCTTTCAAAAAATTAGTATTACACAATCTGCTACTCACCCAGCATTAGCTAAGTACTTTAATGTAACAGCCACAGCAGGAATAATAAACACCGTGTGGTGTTCTCCCAGCCCTTATGTGGTTTCTAATCCCGTTGATGAGGAGTGAAGAAGGCACAAAGCTACTGAATGCCAAAATAAGATATTTAAACATCAGTATCTGTTCTGTTGCTCAGTAAAGGGTCATGATGGAATTTTGATCAGGAGAGTCACAATGAAAAGGATGCTTGAGGAAGATTAATCTGGAATAGAACGCCTGAAGACCTGCAGATTCAGTTCCTGCATTCCCAGACTGAGTTGGTGGTGACGTCAGACAACGGTGAGTGTCAAAGCCTAACCATCATTGCCAAGCACTTGCCACTCTGAATGAGGTGCGCTCTCTCATGTCAATTAGGAGCATGGCTCCGCAGCACCCCATCATCACTGCCACCATCTGCAAGCTGGATCATCTCTCATCTGAACCAAGCCAATTGCTTCCAGCCTCCCTGCTGCTTTTGAGCACCACAGATCAAACTAATTTTTACCAGTCATGGACCTAAAGTGTGTATCTGACCATTTATTCATTTACAAATGTTTATTTAGTGTTCACTCTGTGCTAGGCCAAGTACAAACAATTGTTGAACAAAAACAGAGGTCATCTCTGAACATCATGGAGGTGTCATGGTGACAGACGATAACCCAAGTTTCCTCACCAACTAATGTTGAATTTAAAGCGGTATGGAAGATAATTTTCTATGCTTTCATTACCCCTTATTTAAATAGGAGTCATGCAGTCTAACCCAACAAAGGTCTCAAGAGGATAAAATATCCACAGAGCAGATGCCTGGTAAGAATACATATATATATATATATATATATATATGTATATTCATTTACTTATTTAATTTTTTTAATCAGCCCTCTCTGGTCCTGGGTCTCGAACCTGGGTCCAAAGCTTTCAAAACCTGCTGCTGAGCTGTTGAGGCACCTGAGCCACAGAGGGAGGCTTTCTTTGTCTTTTGAAATCAAATGGTAGCAATCAGCAGAGAGAATAAAGTTAGAGTCAGAGATCAGGAAGTCACAATTAATGGGTAACTGGGGATAAAGCTGTCCCATTTAAAGCAGTACATATGATCAGCCTACTTATTATACAGTGTTCAAACTAGCATATGAGCCATAGTCAACTCTTCAAAAATCCACTGCATATTTAAGCTATTTTTCTCTCAAACAAATTTCCAATGGCTAACTGAATTTCCTGAACCAAAAAAAAATGTATTTAATTTCATTCAGTTTCTTCTATAAGAAATAAAATATCTGTGCCAAGACAGAGTTGGCCTCTTCATTTTGCCCCACATTCCACTTCGTCCGGGCCTAGCTGGAGCATTATATTCAGTTTTGAGCATCACATCTTAAGACAAAGTTAATAAAATGAAATATAGTTCAAAGAGAATGAGACTTGAAGCCATTTCACATAAGGAACAACTGAAAAAAACCTGGAGACACGGTCCGGAGAACAGACCACATGGAGAAACAGAAATTCCATATTTACTCAAATCAAAGCTCCCATAGAGTGTAAGCTGCACCCCATTTTCTCAAGATATTTTATAAAAAAATAAAAAATAATAAGATTTGTTTACCAAGTTTTAAAAAAAAACACAAAATGAGAAGTAACAAGGAATGAAATATTAATTTATTAAAAAATCTTAAATGCATAATAAGGGATTAACAACATTAACATTATTTTAAGAATTTAATAAACGATCTATTGTACTCAGCCACTATCTTTTCAGGTGAAGCTTAGTCATCTTTTAATGTAAGTTGCACACGATTTTCTGAGACATTAAAATGTGGTAGGGAGTGGGGATGTGGCTTAGAATCGAGTAAATACGGTAATACTTGGCCCCAGTTGTTCCAGGGGCTGGGGCACTGATCTTGTTATTCTCTTTGGCTTCAGAGCAAGGCTCTTCAAACACAAGCATGCAGGGGGAGCTCATTAAAGCTTAGGAAAGCAGGGATCTAAGCACTGTAGCCACCAACTGCCATTCACATGGTTCTAGATGGAAGCAGTTCTAGTCGGCTGTATTTAGCAAGGATCACAGGTAGCCCAGAGCACACTCTGTGAAACACTGTTTCACAAGATGAACAAGGACCAATTAGCCAACGTCACAAGGAAATAGATTATAGATCAATGTACGGAAAGGCCTTTCTCGTGATTAGACTTCTCTGAAATAAAAGACTTGTCCCACATAATTGTACATTCCCATGATTGGTGGATTCCAACCAGAACCTAGGGAACCTGGGTCAAGACGTATAGAAATGAGTTCACAAAGCAGATGGCTATGCTGAAGGCAGTTAAAGAATTCAATTACGAATGAGGGTGCTTATTTCTAGTTTTGTTAAATAAAGATGTCATTTCTACTCAGTGAGACAAGAAAGCACAGACTGTGAAGCCTCCTGTGAATTTTGAAACAGCAAAAGTCTCCTCACTTAGCTGTTCCCCTCCCCTTGAAGGACTCTAAATTAAATCAAGCTGATGATAGGAGAAATATTAGAATATTTTCTTTTTTAATCATTATCTTTGTCACAACATGAATTCTTGAGCCTTGTGAGTAACTTAGCATGTGCGGACCAGAGATGATTTTTTGAAGACATAAATGGCACAAGTCACTGGGTTGAAGAACAGAGGTTATGGCAGTAACACGGGCTCCACCAGACATCGGGGACAGGGGTCCAGGAGAAAGGAAGTAAAAAGTATCTTTTATGTTTGTGTTTCACTGTTTTTCCTTTTCAAATTTCAGTTGCCAGTTTTAAATGTGCTACAAACCATACATTCAAAGTCAAAATGAATTGTTCTAAAGAGAATGAAAAAGAAACAGGAAGAGAAATGACATCTTGTCACATCTTTAACAAGCTCATTTTGATATTGACAGGGAAAGAGGGCTGATTCATAATAGGTCAGATGTGATGGGAAGCCAGTAATGAGACATTAGTTCCATTTGTGGTTTGTCTGTGTGAACTGCCAGGCTGTGAGAGCAAGTCAAGGACTCAGATCCACGCCCTTTCCTTTTATGACATAAAGTGTCCTTAGTTTGTGGGGCAAACATACATGTTTGTTTGTTTTCTAAATAGGGATCGAAGGTTAATGGAAGAAAAGCATAAATGTATCTCTTTATCTAAGAATGAGGGAAGATGCTCTGGTTATCGGAAGGTCTTTCTGAGTAGGTAACATCTGAGTTGAGCTCCAAATAATCAAAAGAATTCTGATATTTGATGATCTCAAGCACCTCTCACAAAGCACAAGGACCTGTCAGTGGCAAAAGCAACTGCTTGTCTCAAGCAGGCAAAAGATTACTTTTGAAGTGAGCCACAATTAGTTTCCCGAGTTGGAGATATTAGGACAGATACAAAGTCCAATAATACGGCTCTTCTGTGCCTGTTTTGTAGACATACAGACACCATGGCACAGTCACTTAAAGACGCAGGAGCCACCGTCCTCGGGTCTGCCTGACAAGGGAAAACCACTGAACCTACACTCTGGGTGGAGATTCTGGCTTCCCTAACAACTGCCTCAAGAGCCAGCTCATACAATTCAGACCTGTGGTGAAAACCCTCGTGTCAACTTTGAGCCATGCAAGATAGGAGACAGGGAGAGAAATTGCTTGTTTCCTGCTCTCTGAGGGCCTGCTGCAGGATGTCTTCACACAGCCTCCTGGAATGGTCCTGTGAGACCAGCACAGTAAACGGTGTCCAGCCTTGTGGCACAGACACCTACGTTTACTCTTCCTCAATCGGACCTTACTATTTCTCCTCTCACACTTGCTTCTTGGGACCGCACTCCCTACTCAAGAATTAACACAAGCTTTTGCCTCAGACAGTGTTCTAGAGGACCTACTCTGAGATACACCTATTAATTCACTTTTTCCTCACAGAAACCTTAGGGCATTGATAGATTAATATCCCCAGGATATACATAAAGAAACTGAACCCAGAAGTTTATGAAATTTGACGAGAGTTATGCAGCTGGCGAATGAGTGAGCTAAAAAGTGAACTGAGGTGATTCCTCTCTATAACGTTTCTGCTCAAAGGTCATGTAGATACCGACGTGTTCACGCGGTAGGCGATGCTTTCAAGGTCGGCCTGCAACTGCATTTACCTTTTATATCTAGTGAATGATCTGCTCTTTTCAGGGAGTGAGACTCCTCTCTCCTCTACCTTTCAGAGGTCAGGAAGCACACTTTTAGGACTCATTGACCCACATCACCAAGCTCATTGGACTGAAAAAGATCAGGCTTGAACAGTTAGTCTTCATCAGGGCTGTCATTAACCACTTGTAAAACATCTATTCTGTGCCAAACAAGGTTCCAGGTACTAAGCATTACAAGTAATCAGAGAAGGCCATCATATTTATTCATGAGAGTTGGGGACACAAAAAACTGAAAAGCAGACCCAAGACTAGAATGAGATGAATGAGGCAGTTGCCTTAGGGACAAAATTTAAGAAAGCGCCTGCCAAACTCAGTAATCTGGAGAAATCAGATTTTAAATACAATCATTTTTCAAAATCTAAATTAATGCAAAAACTGGCATGGGGAACAAAATGCTACATGAAGAAGGACGGGTACCAGTGCCCTTTACCAAGCCATACTAGAGCCTGAGGCAAAAGGAATAATCAGTAATACTGATCCTTCTTCCTAGTTCTGCCCTAGAGAGAAGAATAAATAATTCAAGATGCCTATGTCCACTTCCTTGGTCCTCAGGGCCATGCTCAACCACAGAATAGAATGAAAACTCTTTTGAAAGCTTCAGGGTCTAGACCCAAGTGATACACACATTTTGATGCTTTATACAAAGACTAACTTCAACAATGGCATTCCTCACTCAGGATGCTATCCTCCTAAAGTCATCCTAGGGATATAAATTCATATTATTCAGAACTAAAATTAGCTTTAGCTATCCTTTTAAAAGAAAAAGAAGGGAGAGGAGGAGAAGTATTTTGAAGGAAAAAGGAGAGAAGGAAACATTTATTTTTTTATTTTTTTAAGAGATGAGCAAGACACACTTTGTTTATTTTTATTTAGTTGTACATTTTTGTTGTTCTCCCTGGCCCAAAATGTGAAGCCAGATCCTTGGGATATATATGGCCCACACTTCAACTAGAGGCAGTTGACCAAACCACTACTCCACCAGGTAGCGCCTTTATTTTTTTTAAGGAAAGGTGTAAGCAGGAAGAAACATTTCTGTTTTTACTTAATTGGTTACATTGGTTGCTCTCCCCAGCCCCAGAAGCAAACCCGGGTCATGGGGCTGTACATGGACTGTGCTCTGCTGGAGAGGGTAGACCCAACGGCCAGATCTAATTACTCCTCCACCAGGCTGTGAGAAGAAACACTTTTATTTATTTGTGTTGGTCACTTCCCCTGACTCCAGGTTGGAAATCCAGGTTCTTGAACTTTATATGGTCTATGCCCCAAACTCAGGATTTGAGCCACCAGGGTGAGTCTCTTAAGGATTTTTTTGGTCTTGGAGTTTCATAAGGAAAAAGATACAGGTGATCGTAAATGTCAATATTCAGTAACTATTCAGTGATGCTCAGTCAGTAAGGAAACCAAAAATAGACTATAAGGACTAATTATCTTTCTGTGTCTCTTCTATTCTATCCTAATGAATGATAATAATTACCTTGTAATCATTGAAACTTTAAATCATAAAACTAATTTAAATTTACAGAACTATAAGTTATTCATTTTAAAATTGCAAAACTCTGTGTCTGTATATATGCTAACTTTGAGATAATCAGATGAGACAATATTCTTCTCTGCCTACGAAGAATTTTATTCTGAGGTTGAAATAAAAAAGATTCTTTGAAGGATAAAATACTGCCTGGATTGTACTGTATTCAACTACCTCTCCAACTTCCTGTGTAGGTACAGATTCTGTGCAAGTGGCAGATCTAGGGAAAGGTTTATATGCTAGCGACTCCACCCACGGGCTGGGGGTGGGGGCCTGCATGGAGAAAGGAGGGAAAATCCCAGCTTGGAGGAGAGCAAGAAGGAATACCCATAAAACTCAGTGATAACTTGGCATAGATTTAACTTCCTCTTCCTAAACTTGCTGAAACACTTCTTAAATCAAAACAAAATCTAGCAACAACAAAAACCCTTCTTTCTCTTACAGCTGAACAACAGTGATAATTGTGAGACAGTGAAAACTGTACTTTCCAGCAGGTCAGGCTGCAACTTGATTTAACTGCTTTTACACTGGAACAAACTGAGAGAAGTTGACTGTCCTTCCCACCCTGTCCAGCCTTCATGTGTTATTTGCCAAATTTTATAAATATGCTACATTTTTAGTGTTTTCTTACTCCTGCAGCAGCCTACAATCATTCTGGAAGTTCTTTAACTTTGTTTAACCCCTTTATTTAGAAGCCATGTATCTAATAGGAATTTTGAATGCATCAAAAATAATAACTCTCCTCTCATTTTAAATAACAGTTGCGTGGGGGAATGTACTTTTAATGATTATTCAGAATGAGTTAAGCAGGGAAATTTCTTTTATTGCATTCGTATGTGTATGTGCATATTAAAAAGTAAAAAGTCTAGAACACACAAAATGAAATAAATGAGCTTCAGTGCCTTTAGCTAGTATACCTTTAATTAGGGGTTTAGTCAATGTAATTCCATTTCCTTAATAGTCAGTTCACACACACCCACATGTAGACATTTTTCAGGGTTCAAGAAAGCTTCCAGATTTCCATTCAGAGCAACATTCTAATATTTAATTAAACATTCTTAGTGCACGGAAAATGGACCAGAAATTTCACAAACATTGATCTAGTTGTAAATTTTCAGATATTTTCTGCAGTTCAGTCATATAAATATGGTTCTAGAAAACACCTGGGAGCTCAAATTTTAATGCTTTTGTTCCAATACTTTTAGAGTCCTAAAACAGAATGTTACAAAAAATATTATAATAAATCTTAATACTATAATGGTGATATGTTCTAAAGCCTAGTTCAGATATGTAGTAGTCTCCAGTTCTTCATGCCTCTGGTTTGGACACAGGCTCTTTGGAAGTTTTTATTTAAGCTGAGTCTCCAAATACAGGGACAGGGCAGTGCAATCCATGCGTTGAAACTCCATGAAAATTTCTGCTCTGTGCAAAGTTTCAAACATAATTTAACAAAACTCCAAGCCTTTAATTTCTGCATGGTAAATACATAATCTTCTAGATATTCTAAGCCAAAAATAGTAAAATCATTTTTAAATGTCATTTATTTGGCAAAAATTGAACAATGCTATTTTTAATGTTGTCATTATTCCTTTTTCTCCAGGGAAAAACTTGTTCATGCTCTAAAAACAACAAAAAATTTTTTCCAATTAATTCCATTTTAGAATCTATAAATTTCATAGCTCCAGATGTGAAATTGGATATAGAACAGATGGGATGGATGATAAGGAAAAGGAAAAAAATACTGAGAATAATTTTTCCTCTCAAAAATTGATGACCACATAAATCACTGGAACACAGAATTCTCATCTCTAAAAAGGGACATTATTTGGCCTAATAAATGTTACCATCTCTGAAACTTTAAGTATATATGGTCAATAAATACTTTTGTTTTCATCTCACTTGTTTGTAGGAAAGGGATACAGCTACACAAACTGGAAGATCACTCATTCACTAAATAAAATCAGTTGAAGTCTCTGGGTTCATATGATTCACGAAATATGTTTAGTAAAAAGTTAACCTTCAACTTATGTTTATATTCATTAGCTTTGATTTAGTTTTCTTTCCTCAGAGTTGTATCTCTATAAGAAAATGGGAATGATGTCTGTGTTCAATCCACTGTACACACGTCTATTATTCTAGATTGGTTCCCTACCATAAACCATCAGTGTTCAAGGTGCCTTCTGAAGAAAACTTAAGTACCTTTCTTAAAAAAAAAAAAAACCATAAAAACAATTCAGACAAACATGATAGCTATGAACCAGTTGTTTGTTTTTTTAAAGGTTAGAGGAGAGGGAGTTTTAAGTACAAGTAGTAATTGTCCCTCATTTTTCTCTCCTGAGCCTCTCCCTACGTGTCGTGTTGGTCCTGTGAAAGCGTTATCCTAAAATCCTATGCCATCGGGACACAGGAAGAAGAGCCATGGAGAAAGCTGTAACTTAGACCAAATGGACAGAGCCTCCCCACTTGTGATCAGGGAACAGTTGGGCTGTGGTACTTAGGAAAAATCCCCAAAACACCATGGCCCTCGGTCTGCTTGAGAAGTCAGGCACAGCAGTTGCGATGGTGGCCGTGTCCAGCGCACAGAGACTGTTCCTGGCGGGCATGACTTCTCATGGGCACCACAGGGACCCATGGGGAACACAAAGGCCTGAGGGGAAAAGCTTAAAAGGAAGAATATGACAGACCCATATGGTAGTTCAAGGGACGTGTTTTATTATGTGCACAGGTAAGATGGTCTAAATGAGGGGCCTGATATCATGAGTAAGAGAAAGAATCAAAAGCACGCTGATTTATGTGTACCTTTATTGCAAAAAAATTATGTAAAATCTACCGTAAACATAACAATGGACTATTTTGATGCTACATTTTGGAATTAATCTAGTAACAAATTTGATTTATCATCTGTCAATTTTCATATTCGTGTCTATGAATTACAACCCCATGATTGCAGACTTTGCTCTCTGGGATGGTAAAGTTATTGGACTATTTCATCATGTGTCCTAACTTGAAAGTTCATCACTTCACTGAATCCGGCAGACTTGGGGGGGATACATAATTCTAATGTAGCCCCACTCTAAAGAAGAGGAACTGGTTCCAGCCTTCTGGACCAATGATTTGTCCAACATGAGACAGGGTACCGGGGGGCAAAATCAGGCCAGCTGGCATGGAAACCTGCAATCCTGTCCTAGCCCTGTATGACCTGCCATTTTCCCCACGGCTACTTGGTGACCCCAGAGTCAGCAGGTGAAAGCACTGGGCTGACAATTGGGAAACCCCAAATGGAATTTTCTTGGCTCTTGTTCAGCTTCTCTTTGACCTTGGGAAAGCCACTGAACTTTCCAATTTATTTATCCATCTGCAGAATGGGTTGGGTAATAATAACACCTGTCCCACCCGAATTGACACAAATGTTACAAGGAAGAATTAGATAATGTCTGCAGAGTTTCACTTGCCTTAGAAGAAAGTCCCCATAAAACACAAAGCAGAAATTCATTATGGGGGCTGATGAGATCAAAGCCGGCGGCCATGAGCTGGGAAGCTTTGCCCCAAAGAGAGCGTTTACTGCTGCACACTCTCATAACATTCCTCCCTTAAGATTCCAACATGATTTGCAGATAGTCATTAAGTAAATCTTGCTGCCCTTAAGCGAGGTGCAATTTGCACCATAACAGCCTAAGGCTTTATGAAAACAAAATCTTAGGAGGAGCAGAGACAGTGCTTAAAAAAATAATCCAAGGAATTAGGATCCTTAAGTTTATTTCCTAATTACTCTCTGGATTCACAAATTTTTATTTAACCCATTAGTGTTCCATGAAGGGCAGCTAAGAGCTGCCATTGCAAGCAGATCCTTTGGTGGGAGATTACACAAAAGTAGAGTATTTAGTCACTTTTCAAAACTATGGGCAACTTTAAAATTTTGTGTGAATCTCTAGCTCAATATTTGAGCTATAAATATGATCTTTTCTCCCATTTGTTGACCAGCTCTTTTCCTTCAGAAAGAGGATAAGGCCATCAAACCACAAAAGAACCCACGGTTCAGCTTTAGAGAATCCATCTTCCCAAAGTGTCAAGATCCATTATCCAGGTCTTGAGATGTTTGCATAATATTGCCTAACCTCATTTTCGAATGTCTCAACTTGACTGCATTTCATTTTAATTTATTAAACTATACTGGCAAAGTCTCAGAGCAAAACGCCCTGTTATCTTATTTTTGAATCTACATGTTAATCATGTCTAATTGGCCTTCATTCCCATCTGCACAGATCTCTAGTCCTCATTTCTGGAATTAGTAGATCGTATTTCCAAATCCAACCCAGTCATGACCTTGTGATGTTCATTTGACTTTCCCTCAATATTCTGTCAAAGCTTTAAAATGTAAGTTACCAACATGAGCAAGGACTGGGAGACAAATTTGTCTCAACTTTTTAAAATATTTCTTTTGTTGTATTAGGTCTATTGAAAGGCAAGTATTAAAAGCACTAAGGATTCCTTATTCTCAGGTTATTACTGACATAGGCAACGTTTGGTTTTGGTTTTGTTTTTTTTCCTTTCTTTTCTCTTCTATAGTTGAGATGAGCACTGGGACCAGTGTTGTCAGGCAACAGACATTTATAAGAGATTAAGTTAAAGCCAATAATTCCTTTCTTTCTACCTCTCCAAGAGCATCTGCCTTAGAAAAGAGGATCCCACCAATCTAAATATAAAACTGCACATATTATTGCTGAGTCCATTACAATGGGGACCTCCTCATTCAAAAAACATAAACCTTCTATTTCTGCTCATGTTTCATCTCAGGGAATAATACTTAAACTGGGGGAAGTAATTTTAAAGGTGTCACAAATGTGTCTTTTTGTAAAATAATTTTCTTGATTCAGTAACACTGTATGGACTTTGGTTCTACCCTTTCCTCCTGATGAACTGCAAACAGCTCTACGAATGTCAATATATTGTCTTGTTAGTCATGTGTGTGTTAGTGTGGATGAATCGAACAGGTTCTGTGGGTGTGGGGAAGGGCTAAGGAGGAAAACCTGAAAGAAGTGTGAGGAGCTGAGGACCACTGATAAATCTTTATGTGAATGGTGTTTTCTCAAGAACAATCAGTGCTCATTCTAGTTCACGCTATTCTCCTTAAGTGATTTATTTCTATAGATGAAATGGGACATATAATCTTTAAAATCTACACAGGAATTCCATGTTGAAAGAGTAAGAAAGTAAAGAGGTGGAGGAGTCAGATCCTGAGGTTAACTCTTCGCTCTGTGCCCAGGAGAAGAGCATGCAGCTAACAGCACACACGCTGGCTGAGATGGCAATGAAACCTGCAGCGACACGCAAGCGTCCAGGGTTCCAGACCAAGGGAGGAGGAGGAGTGCACAGCATTTCATTCTAATTATGCTGAGGTCTCTAAACAAAAAGAAAAAAAAAATGAAGTCTCCATAGCACTGGAGGTTGTGTACTGCACTCTAAAATGAACTGGAACTACTTAGATTTGGAGATGAGATGGTATTTCTGATGCTCCAGCTGTCATGAACTTGGACATGTGAAGGAAAATTAATATTCCTGTAAAAAGGAAGACAAAAAACCCAAAACCCTTGTTTTTTAGAGAGGTGAATTCTTATCCAAAGTAAAATAAAATGATAGTTTCAACCATATTGTTGACTCTTCTCACTGCTGAGGATCACTCTGGCTCACTGTTCTTGGGTTTAATAAGCAGTAGGAGGAACTTTCTGAATATGCTAAGGTACACGTTGAGCAAAGGTGGCAACTGAAAATATTCTGAATACTAGAGAACAAGAACTATGGTGGGAAAGGGGAGAATGGGCAGGGTGGGGTGGGGGCAAGGCAGGGAATGGAAATACTGTAGGACACAAGGGCTTTGGGAATACTGCAAGGAGACCACCCAAGGTAGGAGCTTTAGGTCAGGGAGTTCTGATCCTGAAGTTCAAGGTGGTTTCATGTCTATGCTTGGTGCTGGTGCTGCTTTGGAGAGGGAAAGGAGCTTGGTGATGCACTTGTGAAGGTCATGTGGACAGACACACAGGCAGAGGCAGCAGGAAGGAGAGAGCAAACAGAGAATGAACGTACTTGAGCTCACAGCGAGAGGTGGCATGAGGAGGAAGGCACCCATCTTGGGAATCCTTACTAAGCTTAGGGAGAGCACTAGGCTTCCTGTGGTATTTAGTTCAGATGTTTAAGGCATTTTTACTTATAAAAACAGAATGGAATGCAAAAAGCCAGAATGCCAGAGGACAGTTTTCATCCCTGTTTAGTTTGCTCTTGCTCCATAAGGAATGATAATCACTAAACATCCCAATCTCTTTCTCTCTCTACACTTGTCTCTTTGCTGCTTCAAATTTTAGCTTAAGAACCATCTGGAATGACTGGTTTCTGAATTTGGACCCAACTCCACATTCAGTCCTGTGGTCTGCTGGTAAGCAGCTATCTGGAGAGAAAAGGAAAAGAGATGGCTGATTTTTATGGTGAAAATACACCCACCTTGGCTAGCTTCTGACTCTGAATTTTATTTAAGTCACTGAATGTGGAGATAGAATGAGACGTGACATCAACTCTTTGGGCTGGAATGAGCCAGCTTCAGCACACCGCTGGCTCATCCATAGGAGAGCAATTCATGCTACTCTGTCACAGCACCAGCCACCTGGCCCTCTTTCAATTCTCTTTACTTGCTCTGCTTCCTCCTGCCACAGGACTTTTGTACTTTCTGTTCCTTTCTGCCTCGGATGTGCTTTCCTCCCTTTTCACCTAAACAATGTCTACTCATCTACTGATTCTCAACACAGGTGTGACTTTGGTAGGCAAGCGTTCTCACACCTTCCTGCCCAGCACGTGATTCTCATTGCACTGTGCATCTTTCCCTCCTAGATCATGTCACAGTTGGAATTTTACACTTATGCAAACGATTATGTGATTAATATCTCTCTCCTCTCCCTGATGTTAAACTCCAGGAGATCAAGTCATGTCTGCTTTATTTACATTGCATGACCTGACAAATTACAGAAGTGTGATGACACTTTGTTGAGTGACTGAACACAGGTCACCCCCCAATCCTGGTAAATAATCAGTCACATTTCATTTTAAGGTAGAAGGCGTAGAGCACACGTACTTACTTTAATCTTCATCTCAAATCATACCTGGAGGTACTTCAGATCAAGAAGCACCTACTTAGATCAGGGTCACTTGAATGCAAATCCACAGCAACTTCTTCTTATCTGAAGCATCACATTGTAAACCAGCCGAGGTTCAGAAATCATTTCGTGTAATCTTGAGATACATGACAATATCTTACGCTATTGCTCGAGAACGTCTTCATCAAATGATCATTTTTTTCGTTCTTCTCTATCTGGACATACATGCCCAGCACATTTTGACATATCCAATTAAAATTAACTTTGGCAAACAATAAGAAAAATGGAAACTTTTAAGGTCCTATGTAATTTCTAGTCCTCAAAATATGAAGGTTTCACCAGAGAAAAATTACTTCAACTTTTAAATAGTGGAAATGTTTACACTGGGTAGCAAGTTGAAAGTGTTTATGAGAAAATTGTTAAATAATAACGAGCATGTACGGAGCACCTGCGTGCCCACTCCTCAGAACAACACTACGAGGACAGAGAGGTCAAATCACTCAAGGTCATGCAGTCAGCATGATGACAAACTGGAAGGTAAGGGCCCTGATAGTAGAGCCATAGTTAAACTCTGCAGGCTAGGGGGGAAAGATCAAATGCAAAACTAAATACAATGACCCTTGACTCAGAGAAGACATACATGGATAAATACATGCAAATAGAATTGAAAGAAAGCAAGAAGAAATTTAAATGACCATGCTAGATTGAAAGGATGGCATAATATTCTTTTTACTCAAAAAAATTTACTTAAGATTGTTATAAGCATTTTTTCAAGCATTTTTCAAGAACCCAGCCTCTCTCTCTCTCTCTCTCTCTCTCTCTCTCTCTCTCTCTCTCTCTCTCTCTCTCTCTCTCTCAAAGGTGCAGGCAGGAATGAAGGTCAGTAGAAGCAGGCAGACAGGAAGAGAGAGGAGGAAGAAACATGTATTTATTTTATTCAGTCATTCATCTGCCTTGTTCCCCTGGTCCCAGGACATAAACCTGGGTCCATGGAATGTATGTGTACTATACCAGCCAGAGCCTAAGGGTTTAACCACTACTCCTCCTGGGCACTCCTCAGTTTGCCTGTTTTGATCTATAGAGCAAGTCCACTTCACTGTCATTAGCATCTCACTGAGGATACTAAGAGAAACAGGGGATTTCAGTGTATTCCTCTGTAGTCATGTGAGCCAGCAGTGTCCACACCTACTCATGGTAGTAAAGCAGATTTTGCAGTCAAACATAGTTAACATTTAGTTAAACTGCTTAAGTATGCATCAAAAGTCAAGAGTTAGTTATGTGCAGTTAATACAACTTTTTGTAAAGAATTCACTGGGGCCAGGCTTCAGCAAAAATTAAAAGGTCACTTTTAGAGACCCAGATACATCACTCTAACTACAGTTGCAGCTCAGTAGAAACCCCTTTATCAATGACAGTTCTTTCACTGAGATGTCCTACACGCCAAACACTAGGTTAAGTGCAGGGACTGGGGTGCCTGGGGGGACATATGCTGTCTCATTTAATTTTTACAGCCCTCTCTACCTAATGTCATCCCCATTTTAGAGGTAAAACATAAAGCAACTCACTCAAGTTGACATGTGAAGGGGGAGAAGAATTTTAAACAAAATTCTCTCTCATTCACTCTGGATTTCATTGAAACCCAAGAATCATTAAAAAGGAAATTTTCATTTGAAAGTTCTGACTGGCCATTCTCAGGACTCACTCATTTGTCAATGTCAATTCATGACCATTTCTTTCTGGAATCCTTTTAAAAACAGATTCCATGAGGAAGTTTATGCTTTATAAGAAAGAAACCAACTCCAAGGAATAAGAAGCAACAAGAGTAGCAGTTTTCCGCTCTGACATATTCACATAAGCTGGGCAGTTCTAAAAAAAAAAAAAATAGTGATATTTGGACACCATCCAAGACCAATTAAATCAAAATTTCTTAGGGGTGGAGCCTGGGTCTTGGTAATTTTTAAAAGCTCCTTAATTGCTTCAGATGTGCAGTAGAGCTGAGAGACCTTTGCTTTGCCTCTCATCAGATCTCTGAGCACCATTCCAGAAACTTCCACCTCCTCTGCCCCAACCATGTAGATGCAAAATTATTTATTGTGTAACAAAGGAAATAGCCAAAAAAATTAATGCTTTAAAATTCTTTTTCAGCTAATAAGCCTAATTTGTACATTTATATGACTGCTTGTAATTTTTTTTTAGTTTATAAATTTCTCGTCACCAATTTTCTAGTTTCAAGTCATACCAAAAGGCAACAGTAGATGGCCCACCTCTCTCAGAGAGAAAAATTAAAGAACCCACATTACAGACTAAATGGAAGAACCAAAATCCTTATAAATTAGCTTAAGTGGGGACATGGATAAGAAGGTAAAAATACAACGAGTTAAAGAAAAATTCAGTCCTTCCCAGTATAATGCAAATGTAGAATAAAGAATCCCACACATAAATGTGAAAAATGCTAGGCATGAAAATTAGCAAAAGTGATTCCAGAGTAGACTGTGATACTGATAATGAAAGTAGTGAAAGTCTGAACAGGGAAGTTGGCAAACCATGAAAGTTGAGTTCCGAAGTTCCCCTAATCATGGATATCTTTTTTCCCCTTTTCAGTGAAAGTAAGAGTGGAAGATTTGGGTTTACATGGACATCTGTGAGGAAACTTGATTATGTCTTTTCCCTGACTGTCAATATGTATCATTACTGAAGGGTCAAAAAGACCCAGAATTTTCCATTGCATCATCTATATGTAAAATGGTTTTCATTTTCACTTTTGAAATTTATATTATACTGTGGAGGCACAAAGTAATTATATCACTCATTAATTGAATGATCATGGCATTTTTCTATGACACATTGTTTTCTTTTACTCTATTACCTGTAGAATGAAGGAAGAACTGACAAGATAAGGAACAGAAGGTCTTTTGTCAACCATCTCCCATTTTTATCTTTTACCACTCTCTACCATCTTCTCTTCCATCCCCTAGAACATACATTCCACTCTTGCAACCTAGGACACACTACACATTTTTAGAGCGTGTTATTGGACAAGATTACCAGCAACAGGCCTAGGAACCCATCCATCCTACAAACTTGTTTTGTTTGAGACTGCCAATGTTTAAAAAGGTTTTTATTTGGACATTTCACAGGACTTCTATCCTCTTATGAAAGATGGAAAGATTCACCAACACTGAGTCCACTTTCCTGCATCACAGCAACCAGAGGAAGCTAAGTAATGGCTTTTTTGCTATAGTTGTGACATGCAATCTCTAATTCTCCGTAATCCTCGTCCTTATCCACACATCATTCCTAGTCCACTCTTTCATTTTATTCATCTGCATGATCTCTACAGAGTCATGCACCTTACACTTATTATCCATACTACCACTTCCTACTAGTTCCTCTTTGGTAAATGCTTCTCTATGCTTCTCTCTGGTAGATTTCTATCAGTCCCAATTCAATATCTCCTCCACTGTGAGGTTCTTCATTTGCTTCCTTCATCTATGATCTTTTCATACATTGTTTTCATAGAACTAATTACCTAACTACCTGTCCTATCAGGTAAAAGAATCTAGATCTATTTACTTCTTTGTTGCCTGTATTTAACACGGGTGCTGATTAATAAATAAGTATCAAAAAAGCCATGACATGCTATAGAAAAAAGCAAAGTACTTCCCATGACATTGAAGGAGTGACATTTTTCTGAGTCAGGCATCAGGTGTGTTAGCAGTGGTTGAAAGTGGGGCCAAAAAGTAGGGTAGCAAAAAAGTTAAGAACACAAGAAACATCTTTGGTTAAGAAAATTCAAAAATCAGGGCACAAAACTGCACACATCCTGCAAATACAGACAGATAAACACTAGTAAAAATATGAAAGAAAACTGAAGGAAACACATATACACACAAGTCTTTGTATTTACAATCTTTCCCTGAAAACATTTTCAGATGTAATCATTTTTTTTATAATTAAGAAAGGACAATATCCAAAATTTTTTTCAACCCATTTTTTACATTCAGAGGTGAAAGGTTCAAATTGACAAAAGCATATTGTGAAGAAAAAAAAACAAAAACAAAGAGAAAGTAACTCATTTTTCTGAGCCTTACATTGAAGAGTAAAGGAGAAAACACTTACTTTATTAACATCTAAAGGACTTGTCTGGTAGGAAGACCACAGGCTAGCTGTATTTTTCCTAAGTAATAATTATCATTACATTGTCTTTAGATCTTTCATGCTTGCATCTCAAGCTAATTTCAGTAAGTAATAAAAATATGGTGAAAGAGCTGAATAGTTGTTGACTGAATGAGGCATGTGACAAGCAAATATTACTTGTACTCATCCTAACAACCAAAATGATACCCTGTTCTAATAAACAATAGTATGGGTAAGAGCATGTGTACACCTTTATCTGCTCTTTTGTATAATTATGGAACACTTCCTATAGCTTTTAACTTAAGTCGCTGATAAATGTGTGCTTGCATGCATTTAAATTTACCCTTTACAGCACCTACTATTAATCTACTCTTTCTTCTTTTCCATGAACTGCTTAAAAAGGAAGAGGCACATAGTAATTGACCTAGAAAGACAAGCTGCCAATTTTTTAAATGAAAGAAAGCAAGTGTAGTATCTGTAAGGTGACAAGTTTATGTGGAAGTGTTATTTTGAATGATTTCAATGACCCTTATATTTTTCTGGCATAACATCAAGTTAGTAATATGCCCTTAATTTTTTAAAAAGTGCTCACTCTCTTACAAAATCTTGTTGAAGAAATAAAACATACACATCTAAGCATAAGATACTAATTTCCTCAAGTATCTTCTATGAAGTTACAAAACTCATGATGAAATAACAGCCTCTTTAAACACTGTGTTCAATATCTCTGACTTCAGTTGATGTCGTTAGAAGTGCCCTGGCATTAGAACATTCATTCTCAACCCCAGGACACCCCCTCACCCCCAACTTTTGCTCTATAAGCAAATAAAAGGTGAAAATGTTAAGAGAAAAAACTGAAATGACCTCTGGGCAGAAAGAAGTATGTCTCCACATTATCATTCTAAAACATCTATTATTATGGTCAAATTCTTTCATGTCACTAACTTTCAAAATTAAAGGTTTTATTTTACTTTAATTAACAGCAAAATGTATAAGTGTCACAGTTTACAAATATGCTTTTATAAACTGACTTCTTGGATTCATTTTCTCAGTCTTTGGAAAATAAATTTTTTCTTTTGGAAAACTGACTAAAATTTCACTAAGATATTTAAGACAAGATGCATTAGTTACAGTCTTAGTTTCTTTCATTTCTGTTCTTTACTCTAGGAGGAATTGGCCTTTGATTTTTAAGAACAATGCAATCAATGTTCATGATGCCCTTTTTGATAAATCTTAGTCAGCATGAAATATTGCCTATCATTTTCCATATAAATGATCTCTCAAGTATAGCGGAGCCTACTACAGTTCAATGTACATAACTGAGCATATACTTTTAAAAGAAAGCTCTGTTTTGTTTTGTAACTTTATTCTGTTTGGGCTCATTACATTGCCTGTTTACATGTGTTTCAAGTCATTTGCAAATGGCCCCTTCTTTACACACACACATACATGTATGTATATATATAGACACATGTATGCAGTAAATGTACAAATATAGATCTAGTAATATTAAGAATGGTAGCTGTACAAAACCTTTTGACATTGTCACTAACTGTGACCTTGGACAATTTTCTTAACCTCTTTAACCCTTAGCTCCCTCATCTCAAAAAAGAGTATAATACCTAAATTACAATAGTGCTCTAAGGATTAAACAGGATAATGTATGTCAAGCTCCTGGTCTAGTCCCTGGAACATAAAAATATGATCAATACATAATGACAACAAAGATGCCAACAATGATGTCAGGGGAAAAAAGAGTAGAGAATGGTTCCAATAATTCCATATCCAGTCCATACCTACTAGACAAAATTCATACACTCTTCACTCAATACAGGAAATGTTGGGAAGAAAGTAAGGTTTTTTTAAAGATATCTGTGTGGTATGGAAAGTGAATGAGAACTTATGCGCAGACAGTGCAGAACTACGTCCTTTCTGTTCTCTCACTTAGTCATTAAATATTTACTGTGTGCTAAATATACGCCAGGCACTTTTCCAGGCAAAAGAGATACATAAAACTCTGAGGAAATAAAGACCTCTTAAGTATATATTGTAGTGGAGGAAGAGACACTTTACAAGCCTAAGTCTAAACATATTGTACATCACAAGGTGATGTACTCAAGTGCTCAAGTGAAAAATTCAGTGACAGGCATAGAAAATGTGGAATTGAAATGCGTGGGAGCTGACGATCAGAGTACACAGAGGGGTCTCACTGAGAAGCGAAATTTGAATGAAGACCTGCAGGAAATGAGGGAGTAAGTCATGTGAATAGAAGGAAGAATATTCAGGAGGAAGAAAAAAACAAAAACAAAACTGGTCCTGAAGTGGAACTATGCCTAGTATATTCTAGAATCAGGCAAGAGTTCATGGTGATTGGAGTGACCTGAACAAGAGAAATAAGAGGATACTAAGTACGAAGTAGTGTGGTGGGCAGGAGAATGGGTGAAGGAGTAAGGATGGTACATGTGTCATTATAGGGACTTATGTTTTTATTTTAAACTGGGAAGCACCAGGTTGTGAACAGAAGAGTGATATGGTC
Source organism: Solenodon paradoxus (assembly GCA_004363575.1). NCBI lineage: Eukaryota > Metazoa > Chordata > Mammalia > Eulipotyphla > Solenodontidae > Solenodon > Solenodon paradoxus. The sequence goes on along the minus strand of RJWH01000482.1, from coordinate 589,529 downwards.
TAATTTATCTTTTAACAGTATCTGGTTACTGTGTTGAGACTAGACTGAAGGCAATCTGCTAGAATAACACCGCATTGTAGGAGAGAGATGATGATAATCAGCACCAGAGTGGTAGCATCAAAGGTAGTGAGATGTGATCATATTCTGGATATTTTTTTAAGTAGAGCCAGTAATAATTTTTGATAGCTAAGGAAGAGAGAAATCAAGGATAATGTCCAAATATTATAACTGAAAGGATGGAGTTGACATTGACCAAAAAAGGAAGAACTGGGGAGAATGGAGAGATGAGGACCAGGTACTTAGCTACTACATGAGTCTGGAACTTAAGAGACAAATCTAGACTGGAGATAAAATTTCAGAACCAAAAGACAAAAGGCTAAAGAAGGTATTAAAAGCCACTTATGAGAAGCTCTATAGCAACAATGGGATAACCTAAAACAGAGACTGAGTTAGCAGAATAGAAGATAGCAAAGGGAAAAAGCAGAAATGGGAGAGGATGGATCATGATAGCTTGCTACAAGGGATTTCAGGGTCAAGAGGGCCCATTACAGCTCAGGGTCAAGAGGGCCAATTACAGATCAGCATAAGAGGAAACCGCCCATGGGTGCAGGGCTGTGAACAAAGATGTGCATTCTGCCTCCTCCTTGCCCATCAATGTGTCCTGATGATCTCACTTATTGTCAGTCCTTACACCTCAACCTGTTCTCCATTGTCATTTGAGGAACACCTGCTTGATTATTCAATCCTAAAATAATTTTTCTTTTGAACAAATAACTCACTGAAGGACTTACTATTCAAAGAAATTATATAGAAACAAGTTTAGAAAAGAAACTATCCATTCATTTATCCATTCCTTTCATATGCAAAAAAAAAATCACGCTTATATTGACAGTCAGTTGTGCTTGTTAGGAATCATTCCATTCGATTTATTCAAGCAAGATCCTGCAATGAGTCATCTCTGGTTTTCATAACAGCTTATGACCCCTTGAGCCTCTGGGACTTTTTTACCCATACTCTGCTCTTGGATAGCTTTTCCTTCCTCATCTCAGGAACTCTCTTCTTGGTGTCTTCTCCTTCTTATCCTGCATTCTGTCTCTGAGTGCAAACTCCCAACGACCATCTATACCTTGTTGCCGCAGTTCCTCGTTTGTCCACTGTTCTTGAAGCCCATGAAAACACTAACGCCCTGGGCTTCTCTCATCTCTCATAAACATCTCGAAAGCCACACATCTCAAGCTGTTATTTTCTCTCCAACCCCCTCCTCCTTATCCAGAATTACCTCTCCAACTTCTCCCAAGATACACCATCATTTACAAATTATCCAAAATCAGAAACCTAGAAGCGACCCTGCACTCTTTCTCAACCTCACATCCAAAAAGTTTGATTAACTCTATAACTTAAATATTTCTTCCTCCCCTATATCAGTTCTTCGCTTTCTGTGTACTTTTATCATTGTATACATATCTACACATCTATTAAAAATTAATATATACGTATGTAGCGAAAGATTGAACAATAGTGCAATTCAGTGTCTGTGTCCCCTATTAACCTGTGAATTCTTTAAGTAAGGATACTGAATCTCATCGCAAAGGTGCATTGTCTCATTCCAGCTTTTAGCAGAGTGAAACTAATTGGAAAGGGTAAAGCTGAAGACATCAGTGACTGCAGCAAGCAGCACCGAGAAGAAAGAGGCTGGCTTCTTGTGATAGTAAAAGACATTGTAGAGTTGACATTGGATGGTGCCCCCAGAGTTGTGCATACACAGCCCGCACAGTCACATGCAGAGGTTCTGATCAAATACATCTGAATTCATGAATGAGAATGTACCAAATGCCTGCTATGTAACTCCATTTTAATAGGCACTGGTGGGGAAAAAGAAATTATCAGACACAGTCCTCCTTCCTTCCAAGAGATGTCCATCTAGCTGGAGAGGTGAATGCATGAAACATGACAGACCAGAATTAACTGATTTACATGGGATAGACTGTGTCCTGGAAGGGAAACAAAAAAAGCATGGAGACTAGTTATGAAAGGATCCATCAGGAGGCAAACTTGGGAAGGCTCTCAAGCATGAGTAAAATCCAGTAGAAAAGAAGACTATGAAAAGGAAATAAACACATACATTCTGGAATGTATTCCCAGGATGATTAAGAGACTAGCCCAGGCTCCATGTTGTGGGAAATCAGATGGAGTAGGTGAAAGACTGAAAAACTAGGCAGAGGATGGGTGTACAAAGTCTGCAAGATTCTTTCATTTGAATAAATGATAAATAAAATTAAGCCCTTATTTCTACTTTGGGCTCCATTCATTTCTTAAGCCTCCTTACACAAGAAACACATTAAGGGATTCAGCAGTTTGCAAAATGAAGTAAGGGAGAGGGTGTGCTTCATGTCAATCGTCGGAAACATGTCAGCTGATCAAAATGGGTCATTTTTCACTTTAAAAGGAGACTCGTTTCCTTCTAGGGACTAGAAGACTGATTACTTCAATAGAAAATGCAATATCAAAAGGAATTGAGCATGTGGGCAAACAAGAGCTAGAATTCCACAGTAGAACATAAATTATAGACTATAAATATGTGTTTTGCTACAGAAAGAGCATTTAAAGGTGAATGTGATGGAAACAGAAGATGTGAGTTTAAGAAAGGACAAGAAAGGAAATGAAAGAGAGGTGTGATTTTTGTCAACCCTATCCCTAAGCACCGTCTCCATTTCTCAGTGACTGCACTGTAACTACCTATCATGACAGAAAACTCATCGTGAAACTCGAGCCAGTGGCAAAGCAGAATGAGCAATTTCATAGAACAACAACGGACATGAGATCTGCAAGAGAAGTACAAAAGGAAGACAAGTTAACTGTTAAACCTCCAACAGTTATGCTCTGCCTAGTATTAGGAGCAACAAAATGTAGAGGCCATAGATTCTCAACTTGAATGCCCAGATGTAAATATTTTCCTTTTATAAGCTTGCTTAGAGACTGAGCATACTAGACTCCTAGAGATTTTTTTTTCTGTAATTTGTTGTGCATTATCAGCTATTTACATAATTACTCTAATTAAGCTAGTTATAGCAGTTCCTGTAAATATGTGAAAGATCACTGAGACATGTAATTATGTCCTTATATCATTAATTAAACTCTATCAGCTGGGAAAATTACTATAAATATGTCTGGAGGTGTCATTAGTCTGTGTAATGGAGACATAGAATTCTTTATTGAACTACAATAAAGTGCTCTGCACTAATAATCCCTTTAAAACACCACTTGTGATTTTTAAAGTTTGAAATCTCAGGCATTAGAGAAAAATTTAGCTTTTGTATCTATAATGATTTGAAAAGCAGAAACAGGTGTTAGAACATCCTTTATTATCAATTTGGGTAGAATGCAAATTGACAAGTGGGCCCAATTCTTTAGTGGTCATTCCTGGAATTGCAGCAGAAATGGGCAGCTATTGAGGCCCTGAGCAAATCCCCTGAGGAGACTACAGGCTTGGCCATTGAGAACATTTGTTTCCCATGCTGGACCCGCCCCCAACTGTTCCACCTGGATTCTCACGTACCTACCAACCAACCTCTTTTCTCAGGGTTGATGTGTAAACAGCTGTCCCAATGCCCCAAGCCAAAATATTCAGTAATAACAGCAGACTTTGCAGGTAAGACTGCATTTTAAAGGACACAAATAACCGAAGTGTGAAAATGTCAAAGTATTTCATTTGTAAAGACAGAATTTCAGACATTGTGAGCTTGCTTTCTGAGGTTGAAGATCCAGCCTTTATTCCTTCAAATCAACAGTTTTCTGCCTTCCCCTGAGTCTGGCCCTACAGTCAGCATTTGGAGGTACTTCAAGCCTTTTACCAGGAAACAGTAACCAGATTCAGTGAAGAAAAAAACACAGATCACTCTGCCTTGGGATGGCAAACAATGGCCACAGAGCCCTTATTGGTTCAAAAGATGCTATTTCTAAAGGAAAAGGCAGGACTGAAAAGATGAGGGGATCCCCAGAGCTTCAGAAAGACACACAGGAAACCCCCTCCCTCAGAAAATAACAAACAGAGAAAGCTTTCAGTTCTTCAAGTGCAAAAAATAAAAGCTTATGACTAGAATTCTGATCCTTTTCAGTTTAATGTTTATTTCTGGGGAGAGGAAAAGATTAACTCTGCTCTTACACAAAAATCTTCTACAAGTTTTTATCTTTTTGTGGAAATCAACAGCTACATTTTAAAAGTTCCTGTTCTTTGCAGTAAGCATATCTCAGTTTTGTGAGAAATAACATGATCTTATTTTTACTAATTATAAAACATGACTCCCATGTGTTTCTTATATTTGTATGTAGCAAATAACACACTTGACTATGGTTCCATCAAATTCTCATTAGGCCTAAATAGATATTTAAAAGCTAGATTTAAATTAGAATGTCTAACTTCTTTCCATTTCATTCCCTGATGCACAATTAAACTCACTCTATAAATTAACACATGATAATACAGCCCAATTTTGGGGTCCACCAGTGACTTAATGAAATCTAATAACTCTAATAAAAATTATTCCCTTAAAAAATAAAAACTTGAGCCTCCCTCTCTGTGGCTCAGGTAAATAACACACAGGCTGTAAAAACCCAGGTTTTAAAACCAGGGGCCAGGGTGGAAAAAAAATATATTGAATATATTTATTAAAATGTATATAAAATTTTTAAGTGTCTGCTCCCTAAAGTCTATTCACAGATCCAAGTTGGGAACTTCAAAAATATACTTTGAATTTTTAATACTTGAATACTTGAATTGTGAGTATTTTCTTTTAGGAATTCTGGAGTAAAGTGAAAACCCAACCAAAAACATATAATGAAAGAAAATCATGGCTGTTCATAATGTATAATACACAACACTGGAGATACTGTAATGTAAACTCTGATCAGGAAATGAGTCCAATATTTGTATACAAATACCGCCAGTTCCACTCCCCCATCCCTCCTTCTTTTGATAAAATTTTTACAAAGGCTCAGAATGTTTTATGTGCATAAACTATTTTCCAACATATTCCTGAGGTAGCATTATCTTTCTGCTCCTGAAGGGTTATCTTAACTGCACACCCCCAACCCCACCAAAGTGAGGCAGCTTCAGCAGAACTCTCAGCAAGCTCCAGATTGTCTGCTGCCATCCTTACCTCAGGATTCACCTTCCCTCAGGAGCAATCTGGTCTTCTCAAGGCAAAGGAGGCTTCCAAAGGCAGGTTCCTTTCCAAATGAACCTCAATGAAGACTGTGAAGAGAAGACAAACTAGGAGAGGTCCTACTAATTTTCTGGATTCTAGAAGCATCATCTCCAAAGTTATAACTTGCTAAACAAAACATTTTGTAGGAAAGATACTGCACCCGTCCAAAAGAAGGAATATGAGGCTCACAGTGCAGTTTCTCTTTCACAGAGTGAAGTCCAGCCATGATCTTATTTGCAAATTTTCGATTAAGCTCTGTGATGCTCTCTTCAAAATCAACATTCTCATCGATGGATGTTGAGATGGAAAAGCAAAATGAAAGTTGTATTTTTCAAATTGACCTGAAGGTCTATTCCTTCTGGCAGGTAAGCACATGAGCAAATTTTTGGTTAGCCAGAGTAAATAAGACTTTAGGATCACGTGCCCAGCCACATAGTTCATCTCAGGATAATGGACTACAAATCAAGTACCTAATACCATCAGTGGACGAACTCACTTCACTCAGCTGGTAGTTGTTCTCACATCATCGTTCAGGAGACTCCCCACCAATTGTTTACAGTATAAACGCACAGGCGCACACACAAACATATCCAACAAGTAATTTTTAAGAATTTAAAGGTATCCAAAAAGAGAATACGTCTTTGAAGAAAAATACTTTTTAAGCAATTTACAGCATGTTGAATATTATGTGCACTCTACGGGTACTTCATTGTCGATGGAGTAAGATCTCACTAAAACTGAAAAATCCAGGTTAACTTTAGCCTTCTTCTCAAATCCACTGAATGGGGACACCCACTAGGATTTATCTCCTACTTTATCTAATGTGGGCCTATTCTTGACCAAACTCCCAACTCAAAAATGAAACTACACTAAGAGGTAATAGTTATCAATAGATATTTTATAAGATGGTCATTTAATTTAAAGCAATAGTTTGAGCAGGCATCTGAAATCAGCATAGTTCTATTAAGCGTCAGGTGAATGGAGAACACATTTTCAGACAGGTTAGTCTACTGGAAACATAATAAACTGGCTTACACAGGACAAGTCCCCAGCAACATCATGTCTGGTTGTTTTATAACAAAGGGTCTACAAGGAAGATCTTCAAGAGCTCTTTAACTAAGCTCTCTCCCACAGAACTTCGTGTATCTTGTACAGTAATTACTGATGCTGACTGGTCTCCCCCACTAAGCTCCTTCAAGGTAGGGACTTGTCACATTCATCTTTGTCATAAATATCTTTGTGACAGAAAGACTTGTTGGAGGCCACCTTGACCTTCTGCTGGATCACTCTTCTACTGACCCTGCTTCTGCTCACAATGAGGCAGGTGTTCGAGGCCTTCCGGTGGTGCTGCCCTCATGGCTGTCTGGGGAACATTCTGAGGGGGGCACCCCAGCCTATCCAGATGCCCAAGAGATAGGCCGGGTGCTGGGGCCATGGAGGGACGCTTCTGAGGAGGTGACTGATGGTCTCCCAGTCTTCAGTGGTCAGCACAGAGTAAGCCCTGAATGAATGTGTATTAGCCTCCAAAGAGATGATATGATGCTCTACTAATATGAACATGACCCCATGTTAAATGTGAAGCATGAGAATTTTTTTTTATTCCAGCAGAAAAAATAAAAGACAAATATAATGATTTCCTACTCTACCAAAACAACGACTTTTGTCTGCAAGCATATTGCTAGAGCACATTGATTCAAATGGGGGAATCAAAAGTGCATCTACATATGTAAACATAATTAAACCCTTTTCCTTTTGATTTTGGAAACAGTTGACTTCAGTGACAGTCACCTATGATGGTTTGAGTATTTGATGATGCTCTTTATTCTCTGAATATCGAATCATGTATTCCATAAAAGAAAAGCTTTTAGATTGACATGAAACCTGGCTGTAATACTACTAAACACCAGCTATTTTCTTTAATGAGTGTTTGCCTAGTCATTGCCAACTAATTCCTATGACTCCAGGCAGGGCTCAAAGCCAGAAATGCCAATAATTGCCAACCTAAGAAAAACTCAAAACCTTTCTCTGGGAAATTATCTGGATCAAAAACTGATTCAAAAATCTCTGCGGAGATTTCTCATTCTCATACTCTGCTCTATTTGTCACGGGTTAATCTTCTAAATGGCCTGGGGTCACACAATCCCTCTCAAAAAGAATTATATTCTCAACTCACTCATTATTCCCCAAAATCCTAATAGTATTATCTTGTTTCTTTACTGAAAAGAAATCTAGGAATCTTAACTTCAGGGAGTGGGAGTGGAAGTACAAAATCTAAGTAGGCCTAGATTCAAATCCTGACCGAACTTGAAAAGTCCTATAACTTTGCACATGTACTTACGCACAGCTGCTCTGTTTCCTTCTACAATGGTAACCCTCTCATCAGGATGCGCCCATATTTGTGTGCTTAAATTACCCACAGTTTATGAAGCACTTTACACATACTCCCCACTTGCTCCTCACTTTGATTCTGTAAGGTCATGCATAGAACAGGCACCATCTCCATTAGATAAATAGTTATAAATATTAAGCATTATGTTCAAAGTTACATAATTTGTCTGGAAGTGAAGGCAATTCAGGGACCCTGACTCCAAATCAGTTCTGTATCTGTGTTCATGCTTCATTTCACTGACCCAATCACTCTGTTTATACAAGGTAAAAATGCTTATATTTAAGAATTGAAGTAAAACTCTAATATTGGATAAGGAATTTTTAAGATGTGATCTTAACAGAAATACGTGCTTGACTCCAATTTCCTGGCTTGACTAACTGAAAGGGCGGCAATGCCATTCACTGAGAGAGAACATCTACCACCGGCCTCTTCTCATTTCAAAACTCTGCTGGGCATCTTTTGAATGACTCATTCTATGCAAAGCCCGTTGCCAGTCTTCAAAAGGAAACAATTAAGCCATAACGTGCCAAAGACAGTATGCCATCACTTTGCAGCACCATCAGGTTTTGCATTAATAGCATTGGTTCCCATGTTACATTTTCAAAGAAAACTATTTACTATTCACAGCAAATGCTTTGAGGATTTTAATCCATAGTATCATCATGAAAATTCTGATATTCACATATCTTTAAGGGTGACAATGAGATTTGAATATTTCTAAATATTCCACGAGGCTATCATTAACTCCCAATTATTTAAAAGAAGAAAAAAAAAAAAAGAACAAAGTGTTTTCAGAGAAGAAACAATAACAAATCTAGACAAAAACAAAAATCAGAATTTTATAGGAGAACTTTGCCCTAACTGACATTTTTCAAACAAAATTCTGCCTTTCACTAAAATAAAATCAGGTGCCTCCCAAGCCCCCAGGAAAGCCAGCACTTCAGAGTGTTTCAAATTTTTAATATAAATGATTATAAATACTTTGATACAGATTCTTTAGAGACTGTTTTCTTTACAAAAAATGTTTTGCTTGACACAAATAATTCAAATAAATTAAGAGAATTCTGAGAACTAATAGTTCTATAGACTATTTGTACTTATTTCCTAGAACTAAACACTCAATACTAACACTGAAAAGTAAATCAGAATTAGAAATCTCTATAGCTATCACAGTTTCACAGTATTGGTTTTACATTTCCACAAACTTTTCTATTTCTAGCAATAAATTTAAATGGAAAAGTAGTAACTTTCTTAAAACTACTTTCTTCTTTTTGTTCTGTTGAAGTTAAGAACTTCATTTTCTTAAAGTCTGGATTCAGGTGAAAGGGAAGGAGGGAGAGAAAAAGAAAAGGAGGGAGGGAGGGAGGGAGAGAAAAAGAAAAGGAGGGAGGAGAGGAGGGAGGGAGGAAGGGAGGATGACAGGCAGGCAAGCAGGCAGGCAGGCAGGCAAGCAAAGCCATTTTAGTAACTGAGAAACATGCCAGTTCTTACCAAATGATTTTCACAAAGACTCAGAAAGTTTTTCATCTTAGCTGGAATTAGGCATGCATTCATTCATTCATTGTATGACTAGTCTCAAAATGGGTGACTTCTTGAAGTAAGGGAAAATAATTCATATTATATAAAGTAAATAAGGGGAAATTAACACGCACTCATGGAGTAGGAAGGGAAGAAATGAGATTCAGTAAAACAGCATGTTGTGATAGAAACAACTTGAGTCAAGTTTCCAAAAGGACAGCAGTCTATACCAATATAAGTAACAAAGCAATACTGCTAAGATTACAGTGATGGTGCTGATACCATTTGAAAGGTTATCAGCCTTTACCTGAGTAAGAAGCAAAGCTATTTGAGGGATTCACAATTTCATAGCAACTACAAACACATACAGTGTAGAAATGAGAAGCTGGAGGTTATGTAGATTAGCGGAGCATAAAACCTGGATTTAATCAATCCCAGGAGCTCAGTTTATTATCAGTGTGACTTTGGGCAGATCAATTCACCTGTAACAACCTCAGTTACCCTATGCCAAGCTGTGAAAAATAATATGAGGGAGGGGAGCAGAAAACAAAGCAAGATTAAATGAGGCAACATATGATAATGCTTACCATAAACTCTAAACCCAAATGTAGGTGTTATTAAATATCAAAACACACACAATCTCCATCTAATTCTTCATCGATTATCAATAGCACCATATATATTTGCATGCATCCTTCTGCTCAAAAACCTGCCCAAGGAACTGAGTATGTACTCAGGTGAAGGATACTGTCTCCCAATGGTAGAAGAATATTAGAAATTTGGCGGTCAGTGCACTTTACCATATATTTGATCAAGAGCAAACTCGCACATCTAAAACATATATCATGCTGTAAATCAATGTTACCTCAATTTTTTTTTCTTTTGAGGAAAGGTGCAGGTAGGAATGAAACAAGTAAGCAGGCAGCCAGGAAGCCTTGAACCTGGGCCATTGGGATGTATGTGAGCTACATGCGGGCTAGACCACCAGGGTGAGCCTGTTACCTCAGCTTTAAAATACTGTCTCTCCTCTCTGACAATCAAGAGTCAAGATGAAAAAAGGTACATTAATTTAAAAGGTAGATTGAAGATGGAGGGAGGGAGGGAGAGGTGGGGGGAGGGGGACATCGTGCAAAGGAAGATGATACAAGCCATATGATCAAAAAGGCAGGGAAAGTAGTCACAGGTGGGAATGATGACAGTGGATGAAGGAAGTCTAAGACTTCAGAAGGAAGGCCGGGCTTCAGCCAGTCCTGAAGGAGGTGGCACTTATGTAAGCAGAGAGGAGGAAGGAAGGCATTGCAGATGGGAGGCATGGTGTAAGCAAAGACCCTGAGATTGCCAATGGTTTTTGGAGAGGAACCAGGGCACAGCAGGAGATAAGGTTGGAAAGCAGGTTGTGTTGGAAAGCATAATGACATTCAACCAGTGTGCCCCTGTCATGCTGTACAAGGTGTCTTATAGTCAGACTCATTCTGATTGGCTGCAGTGAGCCACCAATGATGACCCTGAAGGTAAGCTTGTGCAAGAACAGAGACCAGAACAAAGTTCAGACAGGGGATGCAAAGTGAAGGAGTTCAGGTCTTATCTTTTCAGCATTAGGGGAATCAGCTATGGGTTTTTAAACATAACAAAACTGCCAGAGGTGGTGTAATGAGATGGATCCAGCAGTGAGCTGAGAATGGGTGGAGGAGAAAGAGGTCACATCGTGGGAAATTAGGGGGCTGTTGTGGCCGCTCAACATCAAGTGATGATAATCTAGAACAAGGTGTGATAATAAGAATGGAAAAGAAGCGCTAAATGTGCAAGAATCATCTAGCAAAAGGCTCTGTTCTTTCTACAAGACCAGTGCTGAGTAATACTCCCGGTGTATTTATTTATTAACAAGGGACTAGAGAAGCATTGTCAGGTACATAGAAGGAAAGTGGGGCCCCTCAATATCTGGGGAGGGAACAGAATATAAAGGCTGGAAGTATCTTTAAAATTTTCTACTGCGATTCACATTTTGAAAGTTTCGAGTATAAGGCCCAGGGACGCTGCGCTCTGCCTATGCATTTGATAAATCTGGCTTGGGCACCTTGCATTTTGCCACTCCAATAAGACCCTAAGTGTTATTGTTGTCATTGTTTCAGTTAGAATTTCTATTAATAGAAGCTGCTATTGTGTTGACTGGTTTGGAAAGCTGCTATTTTACATTTGTAACATATGTGGAGGAAGTGTAGAGAGGGAGGAGGAATTGACTAAGAAAAGTTGTGAGAAGAGATGGGAAAAAATTACTTCTGCAAACTAGTTTTGAGGACTTTGCCCCAAAGCTTTGAAAAGATAGAACTGGCACTTAGGAAAAAGTTGGTGATTGTAATAAAGCACATTTTTCTACAGCAGAAAGAGGTAAGGCCTTCATTCTCTCATTCTTTTTCTCTATTATTTTAAGGAGGCAATCAGGAATGAAGGCAAGCAGGCAGGAAGGAAGGAAGAGAAAGGAAGAAGAGTCTTTTATTTACTTAGCTGGGGTTTTCTTTTGTTGTTCGTTTGTTTTTTTGGTTGTTCTCCACCAGCTCCAGGTCACAAGCCCAGGTCTCTTGGTTTCACATTAGCCACAGCTACAGACTTAACATGTGAGACACCAGGGTATGCATTAGAGTGTTTTTCACATTGTGAATAACTACCTATAACCAGGGCAAAAAACACAGCGTGGGGTTCCTGACCAGAATGTGCAAATTAGAATGAAATAGAATAGACCAGAACAGAACAGAATAGACTAGACTAGGAGGTAGCATAAATTTATATTCCCAAATTGTTACAACCTCTTTGGAAAACGGTATAAAGATTCCTCAAACAAATAAAGATGAATCTACCATTCGCTCCAGCAATCCCACTGTTGGGCATATACCCAGAGGACACAAAATTAGAAAAAAAATTAAAAAATAAGAAAAGCTATCTGTGTCTCGATGATCATAGCAGACCAGTTCACAATGTCCAAGACACGCAAACAACCTAAATGGCCCCAAACTGATGACTGGGCAAAGAAGCAGTGGCATATATACTCAGCGGAATTCTCTGAGGTTAATAAAAAAAAGAAGAAGAAATTATGTCCTTTGCAACAATCTGGATGTAATTGGAAGGGATTGTGTTAAGTGAAATAAATCAGTAAGAAAAGGAGAAATACAGGATGGTTTCACTCATATGTGGAATATAATGAAATGAAACAACTAAAAGGATAAACCCCAGCAAAAACTCTCAGGACACAAGATGATAACTTCCCCGGAGGGTGGGAGGAGGGAGGGAAGGAGAGAGGGGAACAGGCAGTGGTGGTAAAGGACACTGGAACTCTAGTGGAGGGTATGGTGTGAAATACAGATTTAGATACAATGTCCATATTCAAAGATGAATGTAGCATTGTGAAGGAAAGAGATAACAAATATCAGTAAAAATGTTTTAATTTAAAAACAATAGAACAGAATAAAATATTACATTGTGTGATTGGTGAAGTGGGTATTGTTTTTGTAAAACTTCTTTTTTAGCTCTGTATGTGTATTTGTGTTGAGATGCGATGTAAAATGGGTTTCCTTTTGTGAATTACAGTCAAACACATTTGAAAGCCACTGCCCAATAAACACCTTTTCTCAAAGTTCATGAGAAGTTTTTTGAAAACAGTTGGCAATATTCAGAATTCAATTAAAAGTATAAAAGGCATATATGTGTGTGTGTGTGTGTATACACACACACACACACATATATAAAGAAATCTTCTTTATACCCCCCACAGTTCTCTCCACCTGCTCTTATCATCAGTTTCAGCTTTATCTTTTAAACCTCTTAAATATTCTCCCCCTTTCCTTTGTCATCTCTCTAAGCAAATACATATTAGAAAATCCATGATACAGTACAATTATTGCACTCATGCAGATAATTCTTAGGTAGAGCATTTATCTACTGTTCTCTTGGTAAGCACTTTACAGCCCTAATTTTTGGAGGGGGGGGCTCTTTTTTGTAGCATTTCCCACTTTCTGTGGTATCAATACTCCAACCATAGCCAATTTCAGGCTACCAACATGACTTCACTGAACATAAAATTGGAAATATGCATATGAACACACTTCGTATAGATTTCACTTATGCAGATATAATGGAGATACTCTCCAGAGCATGAATGATAGTAAGAAAATTAGGAAATTATGAAATCTGAATATGTATAGCTTTCAAAACATTTAATTTTAGGCTTATATAACTTAATGTTTAATAATGGTTGTGTCTAACAACTGACACAAAATTTAGCTCTGGCACCCCACTGTCTTCGCTCTGCCTCCCAGCAGGCTCTCATCCCACATTCTCTGCCACCTGCTGGCAACTCTACCTCGGATAGCTTCCATAAGAAACCACAAATTTAACATACCGAAATCTAAACTCACTTTCCCCTTTGAATCTCCTTAGAGCGCACTTCTCTTTCCCTCTCAACTTCCCTATTTCTATTAATGGCCACCTCCAAAATCTATCCAATCAGTTGTTAAATCTTGAAGATTCTGCCTATGCTATGCTCCTCTAATCTGCTCCCTCATTTTCATTCCAGTTAAGGTCAGTATGCTCCAAACAGATTAAGTGACCTCTTTCCCCTCAGTCTCTTCTCACACCAATCTATCTGATGATACTTTTTGATTAATCTTCCAAATGCACAGCTCTGATCATTAGCTCTTCCATTCAACACTCTCTCTCTCTCTCTCTCTCTCTCTCTCTCTCTCTCTCTCTCTCTCTCTCTCTCTGTCGCCCTCCCCCCACCCCTCATCTGGCCTTCAAAACTCCCCTTGCTCCAGACAATCTGGATAACTCATTCCCTGTACTTGATCATGCCTGGTGCTTCACAACTGTGCACTTTGCTCATCACTTACACTTCCTCTAGAATGTCTTCCCTTGTTGTGGAAAAATTCATAACTCTTATTCAAGACTCAGTTCAAATGGCAATGAAAATATGTGGGTTGGTTGTCCTGGAATAAATAAGTTTCTGCGAATCTAGAGAGACAAACATTAGGTACCAAGCCCAAGAATCATTTAAAGTGTAATTTATTGGGTCACTATCTCATAAGGGGGCTCTATAATGTACTTTGCAGTAAGGTAGCACTTGTCCCCATTGTTATTACCAAAAGAATTGTTGTGAGCCAAACTGAGGTTGATCTCCAACCTGCGAATTTCAATTATTCATACTACAGCAGTGATTAAGGAACTAAAATGATCAAGAATTATCCATCATCTACTTTAACCATTTGGTTTTTAGGAAAATTATTTCCCTTTTAATGCTCTGAACCAAATCGGGTTGCGGGAGTAGGGAAAGATGGGTGGTTAGAGGCGTGGACCCTGAAGCCTGGCCTATCATCGATAATCATCATTCATCTTGGGGACACTGATCACAGATATAAAACAACTACTACCTGCCCAGGATTTCTCAGCAGAGGGGAAACAAAACAGAATTTGTTTCTTTTATATATCTTCATTCTTTTAGTCCTTAACCGCTGTTTAAAGTAAAAATAAAACAATTTATGTGCCAACTTTCTAGAGAAGGAAAATCATGATGATGATCAGCAAGTAATCAAGGTATTTTGTCTCTTTCCTGTTTCAGCTATGAGGATGAAGTTTAGTAGTAAAGGAAAAAGGGTAGGCTGTGGAAGCCCTATAGTCACTGGTAGTAACTTTCCCATGAACTTAAACTCTTTAGGGTTATTGAGAGCATGAACTCCTAACCCAAGAGAAGTCAAAAGAAACTGAATTAACAGACGGTGGTGTGAAACAAGTGACAAAGGTAAAACCAGTCTGCCCTCACTTTAATACGGACATTGTCAATAGTGGTCTCAGGGGCCTTTCATGAAAACTATTTGGTCACCTGTTAAAAATGAGGACTCACAGGCTCTACCTCAGATAAAATGAATCAGTTTCTAGGGGAACTCTGTATTTTTATGGGTACACAGTGATTCTAATACACACTAGAGATGGAGGACCACTGCTTTAGCATTGGACAACTAAGGCCTGCAGAATGGATATGGCCTTTGAGGTAAAAATTATTTTCTTTTTACATTTTTAGTGGCTGTTAAAAAAAAAAAAAGAGGTAAGAAGAGAAAAAGAAGAACATGCAGTACAGACCACAAAGTCTAAAGCAGTTACTATCTGGTCCTTTACAGAAAAGTTTGCTGAACCCGTTTAGCACGTTGCAAATACAAGGCAGTATGGGAATTTAGCCTTATCCCAGCTTTGCCCACAGTTAAAATAACTGAAGCAGCAGATCTTTAAAAAAAGAAAATTGATTGATGAAATACATAAAGTTATTCTCTAAAAATGCATTTGTAATAATTATAAGTAGAGGGAGGAAATGCCTAAATACAGTTATAAGCATCCTACAATGTCTTTGAAAATATTTCTCATTCACACAAGAATTTACGGTAACTATTTTACTCTTTCCTTCCATATACTTATCAGGCAGCAAAATAACTCGTTAGCCTGTAAGGATCATTATGTGCACACTTTTTATTGGACTATGCCTATTTCTCAAAATACTTTTGTCACACGCATATGAGGAAAAAATGTATACCTATACCCAAAATGTCTGGGGACAAAAAGTATTATACAGCCTCAAAACAGCATATAGGAAAACAATGTACTAAAGTGAATAAAGGAAGCACAACAGAATTTGGTATCTTTCTACTTTAAAAGAGTTTAAGAATCATAGAGCAGTTCCACCTGAGAAATCTTGACAAAGAGGCTATAAACTCACTTTAGGAAGGATTCAGCCATTTTCATTGCGCAAAAGCAGCTCAGCACCTGGGAATTATGCCATTCATAAGGTAATCCCAAAGACAGAAAGCAATTCTTTTATGAATATCGCTCAATTTTTTAAAAATTATTTTACATGGAGAAATTTTATTATAGAGTCAAGAAATAAATGACTATTAAAATATTTTAACTTGCAAGTGACCTGTCTTCTGAATCATGAACTAAAATATCTCACGATAATTTTGTTTTGGAGTTTTTTTTCCTCATGAAGAAAGGAATGTTAAAAACTTACTGGCACATAGACTCATAAAAAGTGAATTAAATCAAGCAATAGGTTTTTAGCCAAAAAATTAAAAAAAAACACCCAAATCAGTGGATCCAGAAAGAGAGGGCAGATGGGTGGGAAGTAAACGTGGTGGAGGGGGTTAATTTAATTGTAAAGTGAAGGAAAAAAGGAAATAGTGGTAAGCTTACTACATTACATACAGATGTAAATTTACCATCATACATAACTTAAACCTAGTTAATATATCACACACATTCCTTCAATAGAAATCAATTTTAAAAAACCTCACTAGCAACTAACATTCTTTGACTTAAACTACAAAAATCTAAATTACAATTTTTAAGAAACAAAGTTTAAAACACCAGATAAAGTCTTGAAACCTAGTATGCTTCGCCATTTAATAAAATTATGACTCATTTCTGTAAGAAAATGCTTTTTTAGTAAGAAAAATGCTTTCTGAGCTAAGTTTAAACTGCCGGGGCACATGGGACACCCACAAACGCAGTAAGCAAAAGCCTCAAACTCCTATAAGATTAAAGGAAAAATAAATTAGAGTGTACAGAGAATGAAAAAAAAAAAAAAAAAACCTAAACCCGATGGTATAAATCAATAAACGGAAGTAAAACTAAAACTCCCCTAAAATCCCCCCAATCATCAATCCTTATAAATTCAACACTTAACCTCTCTTCACTTCTTCGGGACCCTAAATGAACAAGGCAGTCTTCGATTATGTTTGTCTCCTAGACCAGAGTCCTCAAAGTACTCTAAGCACGGAGACCATATCAAACTTAAAAACTTTTTAAAACTCGCAAACGTGAGGTGTCTCGAGCGCTGCTAGGGGCGGACTATTCGGAACCAGGGTATTTTAGAGTGTGTGATCCAGGGCGCGCGCTCCAAGAGATGGGCAGGAGCGGAGGTGTGTGGTGGGCACCTCCTGGCCGGGGCAGCGTGGGTGGGGCCGGGCGTGTGCCGGGGCGAGAGTGAAGGGCATGTGACTATAGGACTAAGGCGTGTCGTCTCCAGGATCCGGGAGAGGAGTGAAAGCTCCACCGGGGGTGCCACTTAAGTGAATCGTGATAGCTGCAGCCCCACTGGCACTTAAGTGTCCTTTGTCACTAACAAGTTAAATTATTTGTATTTAAAATACAAAACCGAGGTCACCTAATCCACCTTCGTACGAAAACTATGTTGCCATCCCCTACAACTCTTACCCCCTAGCTCCCTCCAGGTCCAGAGTAAAGTTTTAACCACTGCCTAAAACCCAATCCCGAATACGGGAGTTCCCCGCCCTCCTCCCGGCCCCCAGTCGCCCCCGCGACAGTGAGTCAGAGCTGGGAGAGCTCGGGTGCTAGTGGCGGTGAGCACGCCAAGTGGGGCGACGGCGGTGCGGCTGCGGAGAAGGAAAGGAGGCTACAGACGCCGGACGTGGCGCGTGCCCGCGCGGCCGCGGCCTGGGAGCGGGGTTGGTGCAGGAAAAGGCGCCGCCGCGGGCCCCGGCTGCCCCTCCCCAGGCCTGGGCTCTCCGCCCGCGCGCCGCCCAGGCCTCCCGGCGCGCCAGGGACTCAGCGGCGGCGCGAGAACCGAAGGGGAGCGGCTGCGGGGCTGGCCCGGCTGGCCCGGCAGCCCCGCGGGCTGCAGCCAAGGCGACCGCGGAGGCGGCGAGCTGGGCGCGTGCGCACTGCAGGGGCGCCAGATTTGGCGGGAGGGGGAGTGTCCAAAGCTCTTTGTTTGATGGCATCTCTGTTTACAGAGTTTACTCTTTAATATCAACCTGTTTCCTCCTCCTCCTTCTCCTCCTCCTCCGCGACCTCCTCCTCCTCCTCCTCCTCTTCTTTCTCTGGAGAAACTTAGCCCCGGCGGTGCGGAGCGCCGCTGCGCAGCCGGGGAAGGACGCAGGCAAGCGGCGGGCAGCGGGAGGCTGCAGCCCAGTACGGTCCCCGCGGCTCTCGGTGGAGCCCGGCGCCCGCCGTACCATGGCCCGGAGACCCCGGCACAGGTAACGGGGACCCGGGACCCGCGGGCCAGCGGGCGGGGGCGCGCGAAGTGCTAGGCGCCAGGAGAGCAGGTGGGATTTCGTACCCGGATCTCTGGCGGGGCTGTCAGATGCTGCGAGGACCTAGAGCCCCTACCCCGGCAGCAGAAACTGCTGGAGAGACTATGGAGTGGAAAAGTCTATGCGGGAATTTATCTGCACGTTGGGAAACACGCCTTTCGGCTCATTTTGCAAGTTGCTCAGGGACACGTTTGTCTCCAGGGTGAAAAAGCAACACGTTGCAGCCAGGGGCAGAGCTGCGTCCACCAGCGACAGGGAACCCACTGGGTTCCAGACTTGATGCCCGGGGTGTCTGAGAGGAGCCTCCGCGTAATTGCGGGTTGCATTGCGTTATGTTCGGACTTGGAAGTGCAGAGCATATGGCAGATATAAGGGAAATGCCGGATTGTTTAGTAGCTTCAGGTCGTTCATTTACATTTCATTCATTCTTTATGGAGGCGATGTAGAGTGCCAGCTGACAGGCTCCTGGAAAGAGGATTTTCGGGGACAAAAGGGATCTCTCGATGTACTAATTGTTTTGAGCTCTGGTTCTGAAGGTTCTCATCTTTATTCTTGGGAAGGCTTTTTTTTTTTTTTTTTTTCTGTGCAAACATTGCACCGGCAGCCGCTCGCACCGGCGCTGCACATGTCACCGTTCTTGGGGAGACTCACCGCGATGGTGAGTGAAGTCCCCTTATTTTGGGGCGGATCGAGGGGAAGAAGGCGCAAAGAAGGGAAATGCTTCTCCGAACTGTCAGTTGCCGGCGCGCCGGCTTCCACCAGTCTCAGGACCTCGGCGGCTGGACGTGCTGAAGTCCCTCCCGCAGTCGCGTGCTGGGGCTACCTTGGCCCCCGCTAAGGTCGCCACTCATAGGAAAGGCGAGCAGCACCCCCAGGCCGCTGGGATCTCCCTCCGGTAGAGGTCTGGGCGTAGCGCGCACACGTGGACGCTGCTGAGGTCGCCGCTGCTCTGAGCACCCAACTCCCGCCGCCTTCGGTCGCCCGGGCGGAGGAGGGGTGACCTCATGGACCTTCGCGAAACGATTGTGGGGGAAAGTCCTTGGAAGCAAAGAGTAAATCTACCCTCTTTCCTTCAGGGTTGTTTGCTTTTCTTGAACTTAAGTGTTTGTGAACCGGCGGTCCCTGGTCCCCGCGCGGCCCTGGAAGTTGCTAAGCGCGTGGGCGGGGGTCCTGCAATAGCGCCCTCGAGCTCGGCCAGATCCGGGGGCTGCAGCGTCCTCACTGGGCTGCACGAAGTAAGAAAAAGGGAGGCCACTTCGGGCGCGGAAGACTGTGTCCCCAAGCCTCGCCCAGGGCCAGACCCTGCAGGCCTGGGGTGCGGCTCCTTGGGTGGGGGGGTTCACCTTTACTTTGGGGACTTAATAGTTCTGCAGCCAAATCCATTTTTTAAGGAGGGGCCCAGAAACTGGGAAGGGGAAGAGGAGTTGAGGGAGCAAGGAAAGGGGTGCTGGGAGGAGGTGCGGTGGCTGCACCGCGCCGGGAGTTCTCGGCTGCCTCTCGGGGCGGGGCCGCGCAGGTTCCCTGCGGCAACCAGGTAGCTGAGAGGGGAGGTGGCCTGCAGGGGCGGGAGCCTTGAACCTGCCTCAGGGGGAAGAGAAACCCGGCTGCGGGCTCGAATCCGTTTCTTGCTAGGCGAGCGTCTACTCAGCAGGCATTATGAACCAGGTCAGCGAAATGAGTCTGAACCCCTTTTCTAGAATCACAGTAGCGGCCACAAGGCACTTCCTCCCGCTCCCCTCCCTTTTCCCAGCCCCCAGCACCTCTTTTCTTTTTCGTTTCTTTGCACGGTTTGTTTCCTTGACAGAATGCAATATTCACAGTTTTACTCTTGTAACCACACCAGGTCTGGCAGGTGGGGAGTCGAGTGCATCAGGCTGAAATCAGCCTTTGAAAGTCTTTGGACTGTTGGGTCTGAGATCTTGTCAGAGCAGACAGAGGAAAAGTTATCGCGGGTCCTTAATAGAAACTGATGGTGCTACTTAGGCGACTGGAACTTAGGTGCAAGAAAATAGCCTGCAAAACTAAGGCGAGCGCCGGTGCCAAGCCTACCCTTGGACCCACGAACGGACCGTTTGAGCCGCCCTGGGCTCCTCGCTCCCCTAATGGCCTCTTCAGGACCTGCAAGAGTCACACACCACGTTTTCCCCAGGACTGGTTTTGCCTATCTCTGCTTCTGCGCTTCATTTTTAAGAGGCGCCCTACACGTGAAATCATCATTTATTAGCACCGGAAAGTACCTTAGAAATAGAATCCAAGTTCTTATGTGCAGGCGAGGAACTAAAGTCCGGAGAGAGAGGAAGTGATTTGTTCAAGAAACAGAGCTAGGTGGAGGCAGAACTAGGACAGGCGCTTTTGCCTCCTGAAGCCCAGTCCTAGTTGATGCGGCTTCTCTCTCACCTGACGTTGCTGCCCCCTATGGGTGGCTGACTGTGTTGTTTGTTCTTGAGTATTGAACTGTTTCCAAGAGAAAGGTGCCTAATAACTGCTTTGGAAAATGTAGTCCTCGCTTCTGAAAATGTCTCCGGATCCAGCCAAACGTAAAAAGTTAAACTGAGTTGCTTCTATGTCTCCACTTTCAGATACTCTGCGTCTCTTGATACACTTGCTGTTTCACAGGGTGCTGCTTCATTTAGGGGCTTTCCAAGGATTTCCCTGTGACTCTTTTAAAAGACGGTGACCTACAGATGGGTTGGCTTATAACTTTTTTCCACCTTATGAGGCTTTGTTTTTATTAAAAGGGAACTATTATACTTATTAATCAGGAGTTGTTGAACTGGTTGACAGTGGGGAATAACATTAGGTTCTTGTTTAAATGATAGACACTAGATGGAAGAAGTGATTATAGATTATACATACAGTTTAGTGGCCTTTTTGGGGTCATATTTTAAGTTTGGGCCACAGCCTACTTGTCACCATGCATCTAGCACCTTCCAGTTGTCGCCCAAAATAATAGTTTTAAATTCTAAGTATCTTAATTCAAGCTAAGCACTTTTGCTTGACTTTTAGGGGGTGAGGTGAGTGATATTCATGTGTGAGTTAGTGTGAAAACACAAAACCTGACCTGAATATAAATTTCCCTTTTAAAAATAATTTGCATTATGATTTTGCTTTATGCCATTTAATTAGCTTACTGTGATGGATTTCTCAGTATTACGATGATAAAGTTTAGTGAACCTTCTAAGATAGCATAATTTATCCTCCTGTCATAAGTTTTATAAGTAAATTTATAAGAAAAGCATACAATGGCTGTAAAATTGCTCTCATCTATTCCATATATGATGAATAAATATTAAATGTAGAGTTCCTTCAAATGTTGTCAAACTAATAGTTTTGGTCAACTGGGTAAAAGAAAATGCTGTTTTGAAAACAGTAATGTTATTTTTAAACCCTTCTGGGGGAATCCCTTTGTTTTCAATTAGGTTCATTTTAAGATATTTCAAATACCATTCAGTCAGAAATAGAAAAAAACAGAAGAGTAAGTAAGCTTCTGACGATCAAGTGACCTGATTATGCATGTAGTTACCCGGGAAACTGATGATTGCAAATGTGGACCCAAGTTGGTTCAACCAGATCTAGAGTTTTGAATCATCTGATATTAAAGGTATTTACACAGCAGTTTGAACACTTGATGTTCTTATTCTTCTTCAGGTTTTTTAATCCTTTCCTCTTAGATTCTTAATCTTCTGATCTTTAAGGGATGACTATAATTATATTGTTGGGTGAATTCCTTCTCAGTTTTTTTATTTTCTTTCAAACACCAGCCCCATCGGAATAACATAATTGGACTGTTTATTGTATTTGGGAAATATTACTTCAACGATGAGGCGTGTGCCAAAGACTTTGAGTGTGTACTTATATAAAGGGCAGGGGGTTCTTGTTCCTTTATTGTCTTGAACATTAAGTTTTAGACTTAACCTCCATTGGTTGGAAAGTTGCCACATGTGTAACTTGTCACTGATCTAACAGTAGCAGCAGGTTTAAACATGCAGAACAATAAAAAAGTGTCAGCTCCTTGGCCGTATCTGTGGAGACCAGTAACAGCAGAACCAGTTTACAACACTAGAGCAAGAGAGAGCAGAAAGCAGTCTTGCTGTGCGCCTTCAGTTTTATCCTCATACCCTTTGAAAGGATTGTTGAGTTTTGTGTGTATTTTGTAATCCAGTCGTTTAAATTCTCTTGTTTCCTTCCACGATTGCCCATTTTTATTTCTGCAGCATCTACAGTAGTGACGAGGATGACGAAGACATTGAGATGTGTGACCATGACTATGATGGGCTGCTTCCCAAGTCTGGAAAGCGTCACTTGGGGAAAACTAGGTGGACCCGGGAAGAGGTAACTAGTCATGTGATCAAAACATAGAAAAAAACTAGAGGGTATCAATCTACCAAAACCACATTTTCAGCTCCTCTGCAAGGTCTCAAGCTCATTAACACACTCTTGGAAATCTTATTCTGTCCTGCCCGTAGCATCTGCTTACACCCGCTTGGGTTCACAGGCGTACCATGCCCTCCACTTCCCAACTATGTGCAGCTCTTTGCATGTCCTCTCCTCATCTGTTTCCCTCGCATATTCTATCTTGGGCCTTTTGTCCCACAACTTCATACGACTTCATTAGCTGTGAGGACATCACCACTTCCGTGAAGCCAGTCCTGGCTTCCCTAGACAAGGGAACACATGTTCTAACCACTGGATACACATTTTATTTATTATTGCTGTAACATTTATGTCTCATCCAGTAGATTTCGAGTCTTCTGAGGCTAACTGTCCATTTGTTTTTGTGTCCCCCTAGACTCAGAGCTGTTTGACACAAAGTGAAATACAGTAGTCCTCCCTTTTCTGCGTTTCACCTTCCACAGGGTTTCAATTACCCAGAGTCAATCAAGTCTGAAAATATTACATATGATGTTCAGAGAGGGGGAGGTACATTTATATAACTTCTAATGCATTACGTTAACAATTGTTCTGCTCTATTATTGTTGTTGTAATCCCTTACTGTCTACATTAAACCTTACTATGAGTAGGAAAAAGCATAATATATATAGGATTCCATTACTAGCCTTTGTGTTAGACATCCCTTGGGGGTGCTGGAACATATCCATGTGGATAGGGTCGGGGAGGGCTACTTTTATTGGTAGTAACATTTATATTAGCAAATGTTCCCTGGACAAATGAATGAACTGCTGTTTCTAGAAACGAAATAAACAGAAGACTAAAACAAAACTCATAGAATTCATCTGATTGTAATGGATTTATTTTATATTCTTGATTATTTCATGGGGTCATATACATGGCTGTCTGTTCTAAAAGCATCCAGTAATGGAGAGAGATGTATTTGCTTCTCATTTCTTTTCCTTTTAGCTTATCAAAAGCTTAATCATTGTAGGAATGGAAAAGTAAGGAGCAAAATTATTTTTACTATAATTATTTTATTATTTCTTTTGTTTAACAAAGTTATTGATGCTACTTTTTCTTTAAAGCTCTCAGAAAAAAAAATTGCAGCTAATTTTAGAGGACTTTATGTTAGAATAAATGGTATTAACCCATCTTCAGTTTCATTCCACTCTACTTAACCAGAACCTCTGTTAACAGGCAGATATGATTTCCATTGAGATCCTTAAGAAATGCATAGCTTACGGGAATTTTGCACTTGAATTATCCTTAGAGATGCAGAAGTTCTTCTATGGTTCTTCTATGGTCTTCTATGATCATCCATGTGTGGGTCATACCAGGGACTCATGTTGTGTGTGACCATTGCCTTTGTAGAAATATGAGGACTCTCATTTACTTGAAAGAACATGTTTAAAAAGATACTGTGAACTGAAAGATTTCCTCTTGATGTTTAGTGTCTCTGTATTCTAATAAGTTTAGCTTAATTTAAACTTTGAATATCTGATAGAAAAATTAAATTATTTTCTTGCATCACAATGCCTTCAAGATTAATTAATAGAAGTGATCTTCCAATTTTTTGTATGAAAGAGATTGAACTCTGTGATGGATGGATGGTAGGACTGTTTTGTTTTTTGTTTGTTTGTTTGTTTTACTCAAGATCCTATCTATTGCCATAGTTAAATGTCTATTGAATCTAACATTTGAAGTTCATTGTTTTTTTCCCACAAAGTAAAACTATTAACAGTTAGTCATATATTAAATACTCACTATACCAAACATTATGCTAAATGTTTCACACAACTACCTCTTTTAATCCCCAAATAACCCTGCTGACATGAGCAACCTCACTGAAGAGATCATAATACTAAGACCCAGAAAAGTAAAATGATACACTCAGGCTTCGAGAACTAATCAATAACTAAGTCAAAACTCAAAACTCTTTCTGACTCTAAACAGATCTATCCTCTAAACCAGTATATTGCTGTACTATTTATTGTACTTGGATGTTTTTGAGGTTTTTTTCTCCTGGATTGGATGAGTGTATTGCTTCTATTCTTTAATTTCAGTAGAGTTATACATTAAATAACTGATATCGTAGGATTACCTTTAAATATCTTAGGATGAAAAACTAAAGAAGTTGGTGGAACAGAATGGAACAGATGACTGGAAAGTTATTGCCAATTATCTTCCGGTAAGTTGGTCATTTTTTTTTGTTTCTGTAAAACGAAATCTCCCAAAGACTTAAATAAGATATTGTAGGAGAGGCTATGAAGACATTACACACTTGCTCACATGTAAGCAGTAGGGGGAGAAACACTTTATAATTATAGCTTATATTGTAATGCATAAAATTGAGCTTTCTAAGTCAATTTTTTGAGGATTTTTACTTTTTTTTAACATTTACTTCTTAGTTTATCTTTCCTTTTATTGCAATACTATACATTAGAATATTGACAACTTGACTTGTGATATTTTCCCCAAGTCATTTTCTTTTAGATTCCCTATTTTTTGTAAATAGCTATGCTTTTGGTAACCTGGTTTCAAATTTTAGAGTCCTATCAAGGTAAACAATTAAATAAAATGAATGAATGTCTCTTTTTCCTCCCTCTTTCTGCCTGCTTGCCTACTCACCTTCATACCTGCCTTCACCTTTCTTTTTAAAAATAAAAATACTTTATGGAGTCCTTCTACACTCATCCCACTCCCAATCCTCTATATCCAAGAAGTTACTAAGGTATCCTGAATTCATCTGTTGTCCATCCCTTCTTTTCATTCTTCTCACGGTTCCATGTGTTGGACTCTCTTCCCTCTTTTCTGGACTCTTACAATGGCTTTGTTACTGGCTTCCTTGATGTTTTCTACTTTTCCATCAATTCCAAACACAGTTGGCCAATGGCGCTCTGTAAAACTCAACTGTGCCTTATCTTTTCAAAACCAATAACACTCTGGGCTTACAGTCTCACAAATTATGTAAAATGACTTGACCTGACACACAGGTCTCACAAAGGCCCCTTTCCATATGGCTCCAATACAACCCCAGTCTGTTCCCTACTTTGGTTGAATTCATTTCTACTTTCTCTCCCATGGGTTCTTATTCCTGATGGTCTAGAATGTTCTGTCACTCCTTTTAAAATTCATACCAAGAGCTTCTCTTAATTCCTCCTCAAGAAACATAATTATTTCCTCCTAAGAAAACATTCCTTTTCCCACCCCAATAGTATTTTTGCTTTGTTCTTTTCATATGAATCAAATTCCATCTTCTGTAGTTAATTATATATTTGTCTTTCCTTCATATAAGATTACAAGATTCTCTTGGGTTGGGCTTATCTTTATCATCTTCGTCCCTTCTCCAACTGTGGTTTCAAATTGAAGCACCACTCTTAGTTTAGGGGAGACACAAACTTGAGTCATTTAGAGGGAGTTTCCAGGAAAGTCCAACATTTATATGGACCCTCTAACATGTCTTAGTCCATGGAGGTACCTTTACATGCAACAGACTGCGGTTAAGGTTAAGTTAAATCAAAGGCCATATGTTGGTCCTTTAAGTCACATGGCAAAATGGTTTCCTTCAGGAGACAGAGCAATTTATGTGTAATTTTAATGTATTCTTTGTATGTCTCTAAAAAAATTTTTTTATTGAAGTAGCATTGGTTTATAATATAGTTTTCAGGTATGCAGCATTATAAATCCATATTTCTGTGTTCTTTAGCTATAAGTAATGAGGGATTGTATGGGTTCTACAAACATGCCCTAAATGTTTTTTAATGTTTTCACTATATGTAAATACAGTAATATGAATGATTCATGTTATAGTAAAGTCTTCGTGTACTTATTACAGCATGTCTGTATGACAGTTCTTACTTTATGTTATTCATCTAGAACCGAACAGATGTGCAGTGCCAACACCGATGGCAGAAAGTTCTAAACCCTGAGCTCATCAAGGGTCCTTGGACCAAAGAAGAAGATCAGAGAGTAAGTTCATTCTTCATCGGTATGTGAATCACAATTTAGAGTATTCCCTAAACATCTCTGTTGAATGTTTCCCAACTCAAGGTAAACAGGTAAAGTGTGCAAACAGGAAGCAGAGGTCTCTATTTCCATATTCCCAATGAATGAAAGCAGATTTTTAGAAATTTTCTCAAGATCTTGTAACACTGAAGAATGATTACACTGACTCATTACATAACATTAAAATATAGGTTATTTTTGTGTGTTTGTCTGAAGGTGATAGAGCTTGTACAGAAATACGGTCCGAAACGTTGGTCTGTTATTGCCAAGCACTTAAAGGGGAGAATTGGAAAACAATGTAGGGAGAGGTGGCATAACCACTTGAATCCAGAAGTTAAGAAAACCTCCTGGACAGAAGAGGAAGACAGAATTATTTACCAGGCACACAAGAGACTGGGGAACAGATGGGCAGAAATCGCAAAGCTACTGCCTGGACGGTAATAATATATCAAAAAATATATTGATGGGGAAGAATGAGGGAGTGGGTATTGCACATTTTGTTTTAAATGTCTGGTGAGTGAATTATATGCCATCAATCCTAAGGGTTTCATTAGATAAATCAGATCCATAACTTTTAGAACTGGAAGAGGTCTTAGAGTTGATCTGGTTGAGGACTTCCTGAATCCACCCAACAGGGAGCCTTGGGCCAAGCCATTGAGCTTTCATTTCCTCAGCCTTCATTTTTTCCCCATTTGCAAAATGACAGATAATCTACTTCACAGGAGTAATGTTAGTATCAAGCAAAATGAATGTCAATGCACTTTGTAAACTAAAATTTCAAAACCTATTGAAGGAAACTGAGGGTAGACGGTCTCTGGTCTGCATTCTTACAACCGATGAAGCGGCCAGAAGGAACTCGGACGCCAGTGTTTGTTTCATTATACCACCTGGCTTTTTCTTTTTCTTTTGAAGAAAGCAATAGTATGCTTTTAGAACTATCATACTGCTTCCAGGTTGTTAAACCATGTCAGTGTAATGCTTTCTTTTTCATGAACAAGGCAGGAAAATGACCTCAGGAGGGATGTGGAAGCTCCTTTTTGCCCCACTTTGCCGACTTAAAACAGTTTATAACTTATTTTCTTAAATTTTATTATAAAAATTACATAAAATAATATAAGAGAGAAATTATTTAAAATATTTTATTCTTGAGTTTTAAAACCCAAAAGTAGAGAAAAGGTCCTTTCAAAGCCCACAGTTCTGATGGTGCATGGACTATACTCTTGTGATGTCCCAAAGCATTTCCTCCCTCATGATTCTATGTAAGCTTAGAGAATTCAGCAGGCTGATAAAAGCCTTTTCTTCTATGTGGTCTGAGAGGATATGCTGTTGATTTGTCTAAAAATTTGAGGGGCAATTGAACTTCCTCTTTCTTTAGCACACACTCCCCCACCTCCCCGTTGAAATAGTAAAAGGGAGGCATAAAACGGTTTTTTGAATTGAGAAACTGTTTTCCTGAGAATTGACTTTAGTCAAAGTGCTATTCAGTGTGAAAATATTTTGGAGCTTAATATCTTTCCCATCTGGATCCCATTTTCCATTCTCACCCTCTGTCTGGTTATAGAATAATTGGTGTGGTTTTCAGAAGGTAGGCATTTTTTAACTCAGTGCCATCAAGATGAACAAAGGATAGTGAGGCAGAAATAACATCATGATCAGTCACCAGACTTTACTAAGTGACTGTAGACATCACTAAGCCAAATATAAAGGAGGAATTTTCTGGAACAGCTGGAAATTGAAATTGTTACAGAGTTTTGTTCCGCTGTCAGAATTATTGAAGGGATTAGGACATACGAAAGGGGTTGTATTGAAGATACTCTTAGCAGAGAAACTAAATGGTTTAAAGGACTTCAGGATGTATGGAAAATGACATACATGCCATTTTATGTAATGAAAGAACATCTGTGGATTTTTTATTAGGCAACAGGGGAAGCATGATTTGAAGAGGTAAAAAAGACGGAAACAATTAAAAAGGGCTAAAAACATTATGAATGAACCCAAAGAAGAGGGCTCTGTTAGAAGCAGTTTTCTGTCAATTAACTGTAATCTGAATTGAAATTTTTGTTTGTAAAATTTATACGTGATATATTTCTGTGCAGAACTGATAATGCTATCAAGAACCACTGGAATTCGACAATGCGTCGCAAGGTTGAACAGGAAGGTTATCTGCAGGAGTCTTCTAAAGCCAGCCAGCCACCAGCAGCCACCAGTTTTCAGAAGAACAGTCACTTGATGGGTTTTGCTCATGCTCCGCCTTCTGCTCAGCTCCCTCCCAGTGGCCAGCCCACTGTGAACAGTGACTATTCCTATTACCACATTTCTGAAGCACACAATGTAAGCCACTCCTGAGAATTTGGTTCAGGGGAGAGATAGTTATTTAACTCAAGGTAATAGTAGCATGCAGTCACTTTCAGAGAACTTTCATAAAGCTTGATCAACATCCTCATCTACAGACAGGGCAGGTATTGTTAGCCCTGGTGTGTAGCCAGAAATGAGAATGTGAAATGATTTGTCCAGGGTTCCACAGCTCGTAGAGATAGTCTAGGATCCAGGATGGTTGTTTCTAATGGGCTGCCTCAGATGTAATCTGCAATGAGCTTTTGAATGTAAAGTTACGTATAACAAGGTACTGCTAAAGATGAATGGGGAAATGGAGATGCATCTGTCGTCTTCATATTTTTCTCTTCCAAAATGAAAACTGGATGTAATGTTCCATTTAAAGAAGAGGTAGTTTGACACTGAAATTAAACACATAAACTCTTAAATCTGATTCCAGTAGTGATCTAGCAGTAATGTCTTAATTTACTCATTCATTCAGTGCTTGCCTTCTTACTCTGAGAAAATTTGTAACCTGATTTCTGATGTGTTCTTTTATCTCCTTTGGGTCAGTATGATTCCTTCTTCACTTCTATATATTTATATTTAGGGAACGAAGTAGTCAATAAGTGGAAAAATTAGAATACAGAGGAAAAAAACGAGAAACTTTAATCATAAAACTGACAATAAATGATGAAACTCACCAGAGAATACAAAGTTTATATGCAAATTCAATGCAAAACACATTCATAAATAGTTATCTGTCTGTTCATTCATTTGCCTAGAAAGGTCTTAGGTGAATGAGCTGTTATAAGAGGTTCTGTGTTCTTTATTAAAATCATAATTATTTCCAGAAGCACAGTTTTTACTTAAAAACAGCTAGTGCCAAATCTTCTTTTATTATATTCTTAAATGTGCTTTAGATATTTTCCACTGTTTTTCGCAAATGCAAAAATACTTTCTATCAAGACTGATGAGAACTTTAAATTACCTTCACTATGTTGTTTTAGCTATTTGACATTTTTAAAGCCCTAGTTAAAAATTCACATTAGAATTGTTTTGTTTTTTTTTAATTGATCAGTGAATGCAATCAGTATACGGTTTTTTAGTTTATTTTTTTCCCAGTCCTAAAACAAAACTTCAGGAAACCAAGTCCCTGAAGCACATGTAAGCCATGACTGTCTTTATGCTTTGCTTTTTGGATCTAGGTCTCCGGTCATGTCCCGTATCCTGTAGCGTTACATGTAAATATTGTCAATGTCCCTCAGCCAGCTGCTGCAGCCATTCAGGTAAGATGAGTTTAAGATCATTCCCTGAAGAAAGTCTTTAGCTGTTCAAGTTATAGCTTTATTGCTTTCATCTAAGCACTTCTTTTCACTTCTTAGAAGTGAAAGCAAAAGGGAATTATGGAGAGGGCGGAGTTCTGGCCAGCAATTGTCAGTCCACACTTCTAGAGTGAATTTGCTCTGTATTTCTCTGGTACTCTGATGTTCTAAGTGAAAACAACGGGTCCCTCAGCATCCACTCCAGGCACTCCCTGGTCGAATAGCAGATACGTTTGCCTGGTGCAGTCCACCTATGTCTCAGGGACCCAGGTTCAAGACCCAGGACTAGGGGAAACAAGCAAGATGAACAACCAAAGGAAAATAAAGTTTCTTCCTCCTCTCTCTTCTTGCCTGCCTGCCTGCTCTCCTTCATTCCTGCCTACATCTTTCCTTTTAAAAAAAGAAAAAACAGAAAAGCGTCCACTCCAGCCTCAGATGAGGCTCCTTGGGGTCTCTGGGGTCCTCCCTGAACAGCAAACATTCTGTTTACAGCTTCCAGTCAGACCTTTCTCTTTTCCCCTTAACTTTTCATTTCAGCGACACTATAATGATGAGGACCCTGAGAAGGAAAAGCGAATAAAGGAATTAGAGTTGCTGCTAATGTCGACGGAGAATGAGCTCAAAGGACAACAGGCGCTCCCAGTAAGAACATCGCTTCTGCTTGACGAGGGACTGTCGCTCGTCCTGCTCTTCTGTGTCTTTTTCCTTCTTTTCTAAGTATTCCATTAATATTCTACCTCCCCACTAACAATGCTTCCACACCAGAAGTTCCCTGTAATAAAAAAGCAGTTGGCATCAGAATATATGTTGATTATTTGGACACAATCCTAGTCCTTTTGTGTTGCATGAGAAACTGAATATCCAGTTGTCTTCAGAAGGACTGTAATAAATTCAAAGATAAGCAAGGATAAAATGAATGAAAATGTGCCTTTTCTACAAAGCTAGGTGTCTGTGGGGTACCTATTCATTGGATTCTTTTCTTTTCTATTATTTTTCTTAACCTAGAGTTTCATGCTTTCTCATTTCAAATGTGACTTGATGCAGTTCACTATATACATATAAAAATCATATGTATATAGAGATGTATGTATATATATATATATATATATATATATAAAATCTCTCCATAAATAATACTTTGCTCCCTTTGGTTTGAATGCATCAAAGATATGTGGACCTTTACTGAATGTTGACATCTTTTTTAGTGATTGGGCAGCAAACTGGGAAAACAGCTTGTATTTTGTAACATATATAATGATCCAACAAAGAGAATAAAAGAGATGTGATACCCAGTAGGTATTCTTAGGAATACATTTCTTTGGGGTTAAATAATAAAATGATTTTGTGCCTGTGTTTGTTCAAGAACTTTTTAACTTAAGTTAATGTTTTGCAATTTCTCCTGTTGCATGGTCATGCTGAAAGACTTCTGTTAATTTGCTCTTCTGCTTTCCTAACCACGTTGATCTGGCAGCCTTTCGCTGCATCCGTGCAATCTGGAGCATTTGAAAGAATATGAATCAAAAGCAACAAGAATATGTGCAGATAAAAGCAACTCTAGTTCTTACATTCTCTAGCCTTTTTGTAGGTTAGACTGGTATTAAGACAACTCATAATTCATAGTCAAAATCTGTGGTCCGATTGGAAATTAAAGTAGTTTTTTAAGACACTTCATTGTAAGAGCTGCGCTTGGTAACATCCCCTCTGTTTGCACTTTGACCAGAAGAATGACCATTAGGGTAATCATGCAGACTATACCACCATTAAAAAGCTAGGTCTTGCATTGATGAAAGGAAACATCTTGACAACAGTTTCATAGGCGAGAGTTTTGGATGATGCAGCTACTTTTATCTTTCCTCCAACAGCATCTGATACCTTGTGCAACTTCATTGCTAAGTTCCTTCTCCCTTTCTTCTCCCCGCTCTTTCTTGATTCCCCTACCCCCTCCCTCCCTAGACTCAGAGCCACACATGTAGCTACCCCGGGTGGCACAGCACCACCATCGCTGACCACACCAGACCTCATGGGGACAGTGCACCTGTTTCCTGTTTGGAAGAACACAACTCCACTCCATCTCTGCCAGTGGATCCTGGCTCACTTCCTGAAGAAAGTGCCTCTCCAGCCAGGTGCATGATCGTCCACCAAAGCACCATTCTGGATAACGTTAAGAACCTCTTAGAATTTGCAGAAACACTCCAATTTATAGATTCTGTAAGTAGAATTTTTAAGGCAAGTTCATGTATTTGGAAGAGGATTTGGGAAACCCATTTCTTAAATCATTGCAATTTTCTATAGCAAATATGTTATTAGCCTAGGTGAATGTAAAGGTTAAAAGTACCATTTCAGTCTCTGTGCATGTGTTTTGTTTAAAGATCTGATTTCAAAAGCTACCCAGAGAGAAGGTAGTTTTGTACACTTTTCCTTCAAAATGGATACTTTTGAAACTAGTGAAGTTACCATCCTATCAAGAGAGCTTGATTATGGGAATGATGTTTGAGTTATTTCTAAAATTTTTTTGCTTTGTTTACTTTGGCTTCTCTAGAAGTGCACTTTACTTTTGGATAGTATATTAAAAATTATGTTTACTCAGAGCTTAAAGCAATGTTTCAGTATATTTGAAATAGTAATGAGTTTCATTGCTGGTGCAGGGCTTTCTCCACCAAACTTTGATCATTAGTTACCAGTCCCAGTTGGTACACTGAGACAGGTCTTCAGTGAAACGAACTTGAGTTCAGCACCTCAAAAGCAGACACTCAATTCATTTCCTTGGTTCCCCAGCTGGTTAGGAAGCATCTACTGCCTACTGTCGGGCAAGGAATGAGCATTACTGAAGTGTGCCATCCAGAAAAGGGTTTTCTTCTGCTTTGGGTTACATGCAAATGACAGAGTACTGGGAGGTCCCTAAATGCTCCCTAAATGCATGCAGGTCAGCGAAGTGTAGACCATTGTGATACAGTGTAACCAACCATTGTTAATCCTGCAGCTGTTTCTGGTGAAGTCAAGAGAGCAAGCCAGGTGTTTTCTCTGCATTCAGCATCTCTTTCTCAGTGCTGTGTTTCAGGTGATGGCACACATCATGCATACACTGTCTCAAAGATCTGCGCCTCCCACATTGTTTCAGGATTCTTCATCATGGTGTGATCTCAGCAGTTTTGAATTCTTTGAAGAAGCAGATTTTGCATCTAGCCAACAGCATGCAGGCAAAGCCCGCCAGCTTCAGCAAAGAGAGGGCAGTGTGAATAGACCTGCAGGAGAGCCTAGCACGAGGGTGAACAAAGTCAAGTTGAGTGAGGGTTCACGTGACTCGCTGAAGCCCTTCCCTCCTGCGAGGCACAGCACAGTGCCACTGGTCATCCTACGAAAAAAGCGGGGCCAGGCCAGCCCCTTAGCCACTGGAGGCTCTAGCTCCTTCATATTTGCTGACGTCAGCAGTTCAACTCCCAAGCGTTCCCCTGTCAAAAGCCTACCCTTCTCCCCCTCGCAGGTAGAACACAGCTTCTGCACAGCTCTTACTAATTTTAACAGACACCTGAGCCTTAATAATCTAGAAACTAATCCTTTGGAACAGATGACTGATTGCTCTTGCCTTCACTGATTTCTTTTCATCGTTGAATCTAGCTGTTAAGTGATACTGCCTCCTGAAGTTTAGACTGTGTAGGTTAACGGATGATTTTGTCAAAATTCTCCCTTCTTTTGTTGATGGTTGGTTGCATGGTATGCCCTTTCATTCCCTTCATCACTAGAGTTTAACATTTCTATCCCTTTCTTTTCCCTCATCCCTTCCCTCCCTTTAAAGATTTTAACAAGATTTTTTGCCTCTTTGTTCACATTATGTGATTCACTCACCCAGAGGAGAGAAAACCAAATGATGTTAAGAAAACATCTGGATTGCAACTAGAACTTTTAAAAGTTCCAATCCATCTTCAAATAGGAACTTTTGGAGAAAGGATGAGGAACAAATGCTTAAGGAGAAGAGCTTATGTTTTTAATTTCAGTATCTCAACATCAACTCTTTTAGGTTGTGCCATAATATTTCATTAACAAAATTTTTGCTAACGAATACTCTTATTTCATATCATTTTAAAAGACATGGAAATTAATCATTCTTATCAGAAACTGTTTCTTTATTATTAAAATAATTGACGTTAACAGATAACTTGGCACTGAAAAACATTTTTCTAATTATGTCTGCTGAGTTTTAAAAATAGCTTTAAGTGTGAACAAATAATGTGCCCAACAAAAAAATCGTCATTTTTTTTTTTAATTGTGTTTTCCAAACTATGTCCTGGAAAATATTTGTTCTTGCAAGACTTCAATAAATTTTCCAGAAAAACATCCAAATATATAGGTATATCATTTTGGGAAACACTGAATCAAGCAAAGTTAAAAATTGATTTGTTTACTGTAGGACCTCTCAGTTTCCTAAACTTTACCTTGGGACTATCAGAGGAATTGCTGTTAAGTTTCCCAGAACATTAGTGTTCTTAATATTCAAGAATTTGTCACATAATGTAAACATTCTATAGTAATGGTTCCTAGATCATTAAAGAGAGAAAGAAAAACACTAGTTAATTTCCAAAAACTAACTTTGATACTTTTAGTGTTAATAAAGGGTTCATCTGATTCTCTTTAATGACAAGTACCATTTAGTAAGAATATTTTCTTAGATTTTTGCTTGTTTTAACCATTGACCCTAGATTTTACTTCTCGAAAGTCACCTTCTAAAGCTTGGGTGCTCAGCTGAAATAAAACAATATGCTGTCCCACATCATATGCTTGTTAACATCTTTATTGTGTCATCTAGTGAGTCAGTAAAACATGCTTGTTTTAGGTATGATTTTTCAGTTGGAGTGAATAAGAAGTCACTCTTTTAATGTAAGTAATTTTTTTTTTCTTCCTATATTTAGTTCTTAAACACTTCTAGTAGCCATGAAAACTTAGACTTGGAAATGCCTTCTTTAACCTCCACCCCTCTGAATGGTCACAAATTGACTGTTACAACACCATTTCATAGAGACCAGACTGTGAAAACTCAAAAGGAAAATACTATGTAAGTCTTTGGTTTAAGCATACATTTATTCGTCTTATTTACTTATATTTAATTAATGTAAAGTAGACCCCAGCGTCTGATGCCTTTGTGTTTCATGCCTGTTCCCCCTTTAAAGACGTCTGTCCTGGCTGTGCTACAGCTGCCTAAAAGTGGAATGTGGGCAGGTAAACTGAACTACTTTTTGTAGCTCACGTCAACAAAATTCCCTCTATATGCAGAGATGGTTTTCATATACCTTTTCCACTCACTTTTTTCTGTTTGTTCAATAAGCTCTTTCTTCTTCACTGAAAACAGCATTTTTCCAACTCCCTTTCTAGTTATAAATTCAAAGTAAGAATGATTGCAGTTTTCTACTTCATTTATATTTTTTAATCTTAGATTTTTCCTTTGAAATGTATCTATAGATAGGACCTCTTCTAGCATCTTCAGAAGTATTATACAGTCAGAAGCCATGGAATGATTAAACAGTCATTTATATTCGATAAAGCCTTAACCAATTCAAAGAAATGGCCAAAATCGTCAGGATGAATTATAAAAAACCTTTAAAAGAAATGCAGTCTCATTATTTCCAAATAGTACATTTTTGAAAGTTAATGTGTTTTCTCTTCTGGTCTTTATTTTAATGAACAGATAAAATGGATTTGTAAATTAATTACATCAAAGTGCTGGTGGTTATTAAAAAGACCTAGGGGCACTATATGTGTCTTCAGAATAACTAAAGAAAGATGAAAAATATTTGAATGCTCTTAGTCCTGAGGTGTAATATTTTTAAATATTTGAAAATATGTGTTGTACATATTATCTTTTTCTTAATACATATGAGTAATCACTATGAAACAGTTTGATTGTATTCAGTAGTAAAATATTAAATTTAATAGGGAGGACAGTATGAGAGAGATATGTTCTTTTATAATGAGCCAATACTTGTTTTCTTTTTAAAGTTTTAGAACTCCAGCTATCAAAAGGTCAATCCTAGAAAGCTCTCCAAGAACTCCTACACCATTCAAACATGCACTCGCAGCTCAAGAAATTAAATATGGTCCCCTTAAGATGCTAGTAAGTTTTAGCAAAGTTCTTGGTTTTACTTGGTATATTAGTACAGACAAAATTTTTTTCTCATGCAAATTTGCCCACACTTCCCTTCAGCCTCAGACACCATCTCATCTAGTCGAAGATCTACATGATGTGATCAAACAGGAATCCGATGAATCTGGAATTGTTGCTGAGTTTCAGGAAAATGGACCACCTTTACTGAAGAAGATCAAACAAGAGGTAAACACAAGACCCTTTAGCAGTAACAAGCTGTAAATCCTGCTGCCTTTGTTCCCTAGGGGCAGCTTGAGGTGTCTGGCATTGGCACTGCATATAAAGGCCATGTACACACGAAACGTTCTCACATGCAGTTAACAGCTACCATCAAACTGTAGGCGTGTGACTATTTATTTGAGAAGCTAGACTACTTCTACCTAATTCATGTTTCAACACATAACATGCTAAAAAGGATAGGGGAAAGAAAAGAAAGCCACTTTTGTGGCAATTTTTTTATAAGTGCTTGATATATGAATATTTTATTTTCAGGTATCATGGAGACTTGACATTTGAGTGAAAATAATACCTTTAATTTACAGTGTAAAAGAAAGGAAATCTAACTTGCAAAGATCAAAGTTTTAACTTGGTGGCAAGAAGCATTTTTAGATTAGATAGGCTGCTTTTTAATGTATTTAATATCTTTTCACCTATGGTTAAGTGTTTGAAATTGGCCAGAAATGTACCCTTTTTTTTTTTTTCTAATTTATTGAGATGTCATTGACAAATAAATTGTAAGATATGTAAAGTATGTATGTGCTGATTTTATACATATATATATATACGTATGTTTGTATATATATTTGAAAGGATTCTCTTCCATCGAATTAATGAACATTCATTCTCTCCCTTGTTATTTTTTTGGCAAGAACATTTACGTTCTACTCTTAGAAAATCTCAAGTATTTAATAAAGTGTTATGAACTGTAGTAAACATGGAATAGAATATATCCTCAGACCTTATTCACCTTACAGAAATTGACTGTAGAGTGTAAATGTTTCATGGAGAGTTCTAGGTCTGAAAATAACAAAGCCCTTCCTGTTTGCTTTTAGGTGGAATCTCCAACTGATAAAGCAGGAAACTTCTTCTGCTCAAATCACTGGGAGGGGGAGAGTCTGAACACTCAGCTGTTCACACAGGCATTGCCTGTGGCAGATGTGCCAGTAAGTACATGCCGGTGTTATGTGATGGGGCTGCCTCCTAGAATTTTCTGTGTGGCATCAGTGCTTTTTAATGCAGCATATTTCTAAGTATTCTCTCCTGCCTGCTTTTTTTCCTTAGGATTATTAATGTTGAATACAAAGTTGAGTTTTGCTTCTGTGTCGGCAATAGATTATGTTTCATTGCAGACTTTTTTTTTTTCATTTATTTTCTTAATGATTGGAGAGTCCTTAGCATGTAAAATAAACTGCTATGCAAATATATGTGAATTTTATGTGGAAACAGAAATTTTTCTGCAAACTTCATGCAAACATGGAGCCATGAAAACAGAATGTTGATTTTTTATATTTTCTTTTAGTGTATTTGTCTTCTAAATGTAGCATATCCTCCTTGTTGTCTCTTGTTTTGTTTTGTTTTTAAAGGAAAGGTGCAAAAGGTACAGAGACTTCCCATATGCCCCAGCTCCCACACATGTATTGCATCCTCATTATAAGTAGTGCCCACCAGAGTAGGACTTTTATCAAAATTGATGAGGCTACATTGAAACATTATCACCTAGGTCTATATATTAGAGTTCAATTTTGGTGTTGTACGTTCTAATTTACAATGACTTGTGTCTACCATCATGGTGTTATATTCAATCCTCTGTGCTGTACTTACTCATCAATCTTTGTTCCTTATGCCTGGTAATCACTCATCTGTTTACTGTCTCTATGTGTACTTCCTTTTCTAGAATGTCAAATCATTGGTGTCCTATAGTATGTAGATTTTTCAGATTGCCTTTCATTGAATAATATACATTTAAGTGTCCTCCATGTCTTTTCATGACTTGATGGCATTTCTTTTTAATGCTTAGTTGCCAAAATTTTTTAAGTTTGTAATTCATGAATTAGGTTGCCCCTTTCTCTTATGGTGAATCAGCACGAATAACAATGGCTACAATTTATTTATTCAATATGGTAAGCACAATTCTAAGAGTCTTAGCTGCTCATTTAATCCTTACAAAACTCTATAATGTTGATAACATTATTTATTTTCTCTTATACCAAATGAGAAACTGAGGCTTAGTATCTTGCCCTAGGTCATATAGCCAATAAAAGGTAGTTCTGGGTTAGAATTTAGAAAGTCTTATTCTAAAATTCATACTTTTAAATATTATACAACCATTAATTTGTAGCTCTAATATAGTTCTGTACCAACATTTGAAATTAACAGTTCTCTCACTAGGGTTTCATACATCTTTCATTTTAAAAAACACATATTCTCTAATTCATTTAGCAGATTTTTTTTTTTTTGAGAGTCTACATTGTACCTAAAACCATGTGGGACCCTGAGGCTTTCCACTTTGGTAGTGTTTACCACAGTGGGATTAGTGGAAACGTTGAAAGTACACAGTAATGTTCTCCTTTTAGCTCATTGGGAAGAGAATTACTGATGGATACCTACATATTTTTCATGCTAATTTTATCACCTCATAGTAAATTCTCCCTACAGTGTTAGAATTGTGTCAGCTTTCATATTATCATATATTAAAATTCAAATGATTCTCTTTCCTTTTAGAATATTCTTACAAGTTCCGTTTTAATGACGCCAGTATCAGAAGATGAAGACAATGTTCTCAAAGCATTTACAGTACCTAAAAACAGGTCCCTGGCGAATCCCTTGCAGGTAGTGACTCTTCTAACATTGATGTTTTAAAGTTGTTCAGTGGAAAGCTTTTATCTTGGGTTTTTTTTTTTTTTAATATTTCATTTTATTTATTTTTAATATAGTCAGAGAGCTAAGTAGTTAGGCTTTTAAACAACTTTTGATATCTAAGAAACTCCTCAAAATTGCTAATTGCCATTCATAAGACATGTGGAAAACTTTTATTAGTGTGGGTTCCCAGAATGAAGTGAAACAATTTTGACTGGAATGAAGATATAGATCACTTATTGACCTATGTCAATATCTCCTGCTTTGAAGTTTATAAAAAAATTATACTCTTATGGTTTACTTTTAGTTCCAAAATTTAAATTTTTATGCTGTCACTGAGCCAGCAAATCTTGACACTGTTCGGATTTTGCCTGAAGTTTGCAGAGAGCTAGAAAATAATTGCAATATATTTGACATCTGTCAATGCTGTGTGACTAATCTCTAGTTGACCATCTGCTGCAGCTTTTCATATCAAAAGAGATTTCCTTTGTAACTCTCCAGTAGGTGTATGTTGGTGAAATACAAGTTCCAAATTAATCCTGAGCCAAATGTAAATAAGTGCAAATTTGCTACTCTAAATTATTTTAAAGCCGTTTTCAACAATAAATAATCCAGTACCCAACCAACTGCAGAACCCCTGTATGATTTTGAGGGACACTTTTCATTAGCCAGTACAGGGAGCACCTGGGTTCAAAAGTGAAGAATCATTCTGCTATTAGGCATTACAAGACATACTAATGGGCTCATGTGCTTGGAAAATTTGCCCTTTAAAGGAAAGGAATTTCCCATCATTGTGATAAGGTTTCTCTCTCCAAATTGTGAGAATCATCAAAATTCCCCCTTTTTAAGTTTTTGTGATATTTAGCATTATTTTTGATGTAAAGCAAGTATTGCTGGGAAGGGTGGTATTCACATTTTATTTCTTAATTCAATCAAATGACTTTCCTATGACCTCACTCTGATGGCTTTCATAATGTGTTACGACTATCAATTAAATAGTGTGGGATAGGGAACATGAGTACTTGTGAAGAGTCTGGGGTCACTCCTAGGTCCTTCTAACCTGGGTAAGCCCCACATCAAGCAGACTCAATATCACAAAGAAGCAGGACATGAGGAAGAGATCAAACTCTGCTGAAGCTTAAGAGGGACACAAAGGGCATTAGAAGGATGTCAAGGCAAAGGTCAGCCACATCTCAAATTTTTACCTAGATGTGATTCTGGGTCCAGAAGGCAAACTCTCTTTGTGTTTTGCCTCTTCCTAAAATATGCAGGCCTTGGCTTTCAGAACGTAGAATTGGACTAGCGCTTTTGATGCTTTAAGCTAGCTTAGTTTTACATCTGTATTATAACCTAGTCTGAGGCCCAGCTTGTATTTATAGTATAGAAAATGTGCATCCTAAATTTCAGAGAGCAATGAACTAAATATATTTGGGGACAATTACCATTATATATGATTTTCCTAAAACTGCATTCTTAAAAATTTTTGGTCTAACCAAATAGTGTTTAGCCAAAATCATTAGAGCTAAACATGGTGCTGATATAAAATATATATTACACAAAATGTAGGAAAGAATATCACTATTTATAAAAGAGTGAGTAGTCCAACTTTTTCCCTTTAAGTTTTTAATGCTATTACTATTTTAAAAATCAGTATAGAACTTTATTATCAAGATACTTATATTTTATTTAGTGGAAATATTCTTTATATTTGAAATGCAAAATTAAGTAGTAGCTCTATTTTATTTATCTATACTTTCTAGTATATCTAATATATCTGTGATTCATATTTGGTAACAGACCTAAGAGCTCATTTTAGCTCATTTGCACTATATCATTTACTGATTTACACAGGCCAAGTATATTTTAACAGTCTACTAAATTAGGTAACTAATTCTAAATGAATAAATGTTCCATATCAAGAATCTACTTCATTTTGTGACATGGAGATCTAGATTCTGATACCATAAAAACAATGTGATTTCTAAAATAGTTCAAAATTTTGTGATAAATATTAGGAAATGCATCAAGTGATTCTAGATATTTTAAGAAATATTGCCTATATTTTTTATAATCTGGATTCAATGATATTTAGGTTTTCCTTGTGGTCATTTTGTTTGTTTAAACGTAATGCTTTATCATATATTTCCACCGATAATTTAATTTGACCCACTGAGACAGATTTCTTATACATGGTTTTATTGAGCATATGCATTTATCAAATGATCCGGCTATTAAACTTAGGAGTATTTTATATAATCTATAACTTTCATAATGTGTATTTATGTGTCACAATGTCAAGTGGTATTTTATCCAAGCAATCTAGACATTTTTGTCAAAATGTCCTTGATTAAAACAAATAAAGAGGATTCCTAAAATATTTTAAGATACTGATACTTTAAAAATACAGAAATTATTTTCTATTATTTTTCATAGGGAAATTAATCACCTATCCATCTAACTGCTGAAATAACTTGACTTAGGACCAAGAACAGTTTACACAGCAACTGTGCAATTCTGCTTTATCTTTTCAGCATCAGTCATCCCTAGCGCTAGTCATCACAGAGACACCTGAATAGAGTGATTATTTTTTTTGAGGCCTGTATTCTGGCACCTACGGTTCAGCTTAAAACGTACATATAAATGCATATGTTTACGCAGAAATATGTATGTATTACATTTTATACTTAAAATGAAAAGTGCAAAAAGGTATGAGTTTAAAATTTTATTAGTTACATTTCAGACATACATTGAAATAAAATCATAAACTGTGATTTAAATGTAACAGTTATCAACATTTTACCCTATTTGTTTTATCTATTTTTGCAAAGCATTTTAAAATAAATTTCAGACATTATAATCTTAGATTTTTATGTACTTCCAGATATATCTTTAAAAGAAAAAAAAAGACACTTTCACATATAATACTAATCCTATTACTGTACATTATTAGTAGTAATAATTCCCTTCTTTTTTTTAGGAGGAGAAAAAAGAATCATTTTATTTTATTTTTGTTTAGGAGTTCACGCTGGTTGTTTCCCCTCAGACCTGAGAATACAACCAGGAGTGTGTGGCCTGCGCTCCTTTGGAGGCAGTTGACTCAACCACTACTCTACCCGGCTGCACCTAGCTATAATTCCTTCACATTCACATTCCCAGATATGCTTAAATTTCCCTATCAACCCAACAAAGAATCTTCTAACTTATGTTTAATCAAATATCAAACAAATAATTTCACACCTTGCATTTTGTTAAGTCTCTTTTACTCTCTAGTTCATCCTATCCATTCATTAACTTCTACAATGATAGAAATATCATATATCCCCTGGTGGAGTAAGGGTTAAGTTTTTAATCTCTAGATCATCCTGTCCATTAACTTCTACAATGATGGAAATATCATATACTCT
Source organism: Solenodon paradoxus (assembly GCA_004363575.1). Classification (NCBI taxonomy): domain Eukaryota; kingdom Metazoa; phylum Chordata; class Mammalia; order Eulipotyphla; family Solenodontidae; genus Solenodon; species Solenodon paradoxus. Next base: position 546,901 of record RJWH01000482.1, on the reverse strand, counting down.
CTGGTGGAGTAGGGATTAAGTCAGCCATCTCTGAAGGAGCACAGTCCACGCATATCCCAGGGACCCAGTTCACATCTGGGTCTGGAGGGAAAAACCGATGTGGACAACTTAATAAAAATAAATAAAATGCTTCCTCTTTCTCTCTTTTCCTGCCTGCCAGCCTACTCACTTTGATTTCTGCCTATTCCTTTCCTTTTAAAAAGGAAAATAACATCTACTATGCTCCTACCCAATATGGTTGTCTCAAGCCATATGTGGCTGTTCAACATTTGAAATGTGACTATTGTCACTGAGGAGCAGAATTTCCGATTAAGTTATTTTAATTTAACATCCACGTTTCCTTCCTCTTTCTGGAACCAAGGTATCCTGATCCTTTTAGTAGGAAATGGTATGCAGAGACCGAAATCAGGGTAGCAAGTACGCCCCCTTGTTTTGTTAGTTGGCATTGAGAAGCAATGAATTTTAATAACTCAGAATTCCCCATATATCCCCTAGCCTATAAACCATAATGTTTTAATAGAGGTTATTATAAGCCATTACACAAAAATGTTTTATTTGGTTTTAAAATGCTTTATGTTTAATCTTTTTCCAGCAAGAATTTATGGTAGCTGCATAAGCTTATAATTTATGAACCTTTTTTTCCTAAGGTTGCTTTAACTTTAACTTTAAATTTTCAAAGCAAACAAGTACTTACAATAAAAATGCTTTGAGATATTTTTGATATCAGAAATGTTTGTATGTTTGATATTTGTGTTTGATAGAGTTGAGAATATGTGATACTTTCACATTGTACCATTTCTCCCAGGTTTTGTGGGGGCAGATGATGGAGTTTTAAACTTATATAATGATCACAAAAGAGAAAACAAACGTTCAGCCTAAAAAAGTGCAGTTTGGGCTAGGAAAGCCAGATACATTAGAGAAGTTCTGGATACCGCTGTTCAAAAGTGATCCCTGAGAGCTGGGCTCACACACAGCCCCTCAGCAAGGAGAAAAGAACTGCTTCTCACCTTCAATTTGCTTTCCATTTTGATATACATCAGGCTAATAAACATTTCTTAAGGTAGATTTTTCATTGGTACATTATAAACCTTCTGAACTTCTGTATTTTTCTCTTAAATTACAATTTCCTTTTATTCCTATTTAAAACTCAAGAGTAAAAGATGTGTTCATATGTTTTTTACTCACTCCCTTTCCTCTTTTTTGTAACCACAGAATGACAGCCTTAAATTTTAGTTTCCTGACTTAGCTTATCTTGACCTTACTTTTTTTTTTAAGTGAGTTTAATTTGAGTAAATTTTTCAAGCCATTATCATTTAAACATATTTGCACAATATCAAAGAATTTTAAAATACTGTTACAAGCAATGGAAACTCACTTTTTCAGTGCTGTGTCTTTTAGATTATGCCTATCTCCATATGAATGTGAATTTTTTCAAGGAATAGAGCAAATCCTTTTGCACACTGAAGGATGTAATGAACTAACATGCAAGCAACAGGAACCTGGGTTCTAGTATAGACTCCACCATTTTATCATTGCCTATCTTGAATTCATTAACCTCTTTAGACCCAAATCTTCTCATCTCTCAATTGGGGATCATAGAATATCCTCCATCATACAAGGTTGCTATGAACATCAATTGGGGATCATAGAATATCCTCCATCATACAAGGTTGCTATGAACATCAAGTGGATAGACACTAACTTTTAAAATGGCTGTACACTTGCCAGTGTACATTGATGGTATCTATTATTAGGCAAAGGCTGTACACTGTCCCTGTCCTGAAAAACACAGGCAAGGAGGTCTCATCGAAAGCCAGGTCTTGACTGTGGTATAGTAGTTCCTCTAGCATGGTATTTCTCATTCCCTGTTCCACTCTTCCAGAACTATGTCAGTAGGTCACCATGAGAGATAGCTGCTTCAACTGAGTCCTGAAATAAAGGCAGTCAAAGCTTCTTGGTGTTATGGAAATGAAACAACTGATTTACTGGGTTTGCTCTAATTTTTTTTTTTTTTTTTGCTGCTGTGTTGACATGTCAAAAGACATGGAAACCATCTGTTTACATGTGACATAGATCTTTCCAGGCATGTCTTAGTGTTCTGTGCTGGTTTTGACCTACTCCCTGGATACCTCTGTACTCATTTGGCTCTCCCTTGGGGGTCACTTTTTCCACTTGCCCTGGCAGAATTCACATAGCTGTCAATAGTATTTCAGTGACCTGCTTTCAGTATGTTGTAAATTAAGCAAGTTTGGCACGTACAGCTTTTAAGTTGAACTGAGAAAGGCTAATAAATGAGGGAAGAAGTGTTTTCCTCACCTGGGTTACATAGAATAATTGAGTCATTCTTAACTTACTCTCTGAAATACCGTTCATAGCTGCTTATTATTTGAAATAACAAAAGAAAAACATTATCATTTCACAAGTTGCTTTGTTTTTTATAACATCTTTTTTTGAGCAAGTTAATAGGCCTGCAAATTGTAAAGCACATGCTTTGCCACAGTTTTTCATATCAGCAATTATTGTTAAGTTGCTCTGTGAATATAGGAATAATAGTAGCAGTTGTTCTACGTGATGAAAAAACTATTCCTATTCTAAATGAAAATGTGAAGATAATCTAACTGACAGAAAACCACCTGTGCTCATAGTCTTGTCTCATTTTACTTCTGTTTTCTACAAAGGATCTGAGTATTTATTTAAAGTGCTGTAGCAGGATATCCCAGTTAAAACTTTGACAGTTTGTTTGCAGTTCACTTCAACCCAAGGGCAATTAAACTCACATTACAGGATAAGCAAGGTGACTCTCAGGCAAGAAGACGAGGCTGTTTAGTAGGATTATCAATGTTGAAATGTATCTAGAGAAAGGAACATGTCTGCAGAGGCACCATGGGTTAGTAATTTAACAAGAATTCCTGTGCCAAAATCTGTCCTTCTTATGAAGTCCTTGGTGTAGATGAAACTAAAATACAAGGAGAGGGGTAAAAGAGGATGCATTATAAAAATATATTCTTCCAGCACATCCTCCTTTATCAAAACTATTCTGTCTGCTTGAAAAGTTGGCCATGGGCCACAGGGGCTTTAAAGGAAAAAAAGAGTGAAACAGCAAAGGAGGAAGCAGCTGCCATTTGACTCTTGGCCTTGAGCATTCCTTTTCTTACCTGAGCACTCACCTTCTGCGCTGCCTTTACTTTCCCGCCAAGCGTGTGTCTGCCCTGACCAGTTTTTCCTCCAGTGTTGTAGCTGTGCTTGCTTGTGTTCTACTGCAGAAATGAGCTCACACCCCTTGCTTGTGCCTGCTGGTCTGTTTTTGCACGCCGTGGTTTTTGCACAGTGGCTGCTGTGTCCTGGTGTTTGTCCATTCTGGGAGGTTCCAACCCAAGTCTCTGAGCTTCAATTCTTGCATGCCTCTGAATGTTCTGCTTTCTTGAATGAATGGGAGATATGGCAAGACACAAATTCAAGATGAAAAATGTATTCATCTAATACTACTTAGTATTAGATGTCCTGAATAGATTTTGGGAAATCTAAACTAAGTAAGATATTACCAAGGATCAGAACTTAATCTAGAAGCATAGTAAGAGTCAGCATTAAATTTATTTTGACATCATATTCTGAGGTGCTTAATTTATGGTTAGAAATTAATTCTATAATTTTATGAAATTTTTAATTAGTGAAATTCATGTTAAAATGAATCCTATTAAGTCTACATCTCAAAAACATTTTTAAGAATAAAATAGAAACAGCTCTTTCTTTCCTGCTTATCCCTTTTATCTCCATTCCCGCTTTTATCCTCCTTCCCAGGCTCTATTTGCTTTTATGTTTTCTTTCAAAATATGTATTTTGGTTTTTGTATATATCTTTATGTAATTTAAAATTTAAGTTTGCATATATTTGCATATTAAGATATTTCATTCTGCTTCTTCTTAAGTCAATTTTTTGGTAAGATCCATGCACTTTGCTGTATGTGTATCATTCATTCTACTAGGGTGTAGTACATCCTGGTGAGCGTCCTCCATCATTAAATAGTCACCCTCAAATGAGAGTTACTTCACATTGCTACAGCGACAACAAATGTAAGTTCAGTTATTGAGATGATAAGCATTACATTTTATTTTTAAAATAGGTTTCTTGTGTCTGGTGGTGCCTCAGCTAAAAAAAATTCAACTACAATTTGTAAGCAATAGACTAAAATATGGAATTTGAATGAATGAATGTACACCAGAGAAATGTGAACATTTAATACTGGCTTGAAACTAGAGAAGCATCATTTATTCAGACCAAAGAATGCTGTAACTGCCATGGTGATTTTGTTTGAGAAAACATTAAATATGACTCAGTGGCAGAAGTCATCCCAGAACACCTATCATTTTTGTGATGCACAATTCCAGGAAAATATTGCAATATTCCATCTTGCTAGGTAATATTTCAAGTTATGTGTTGAGCCTGTGAATCTTCGGAGTAAGCGTATGTAAACTTGGACAGTGCTTTTACATTGTGGTGAGATGAAATGGCAGATTGATCAGAAGCCAGGAAACTCTGTTTGTGTCTCTGAAAGTTTACAGGTTAGAAATATGGCTGTCACTGAAACTTTGCTCCAGCCAGTAGGTGAAGAAACCCATCACCTTACAGATAACTGTGTTCATTTGAAATTATCAAACCTCTTTGCTTTGTGTGACTTCCACTCCCCATCTAAAAACATTTTCCTGAATTCCAAGGCCCCAATGTCCTGACCCCACAATTTCCCATTGACAGGTCCTCTCGTGGAAGTAGCGTCTTGTTAGACCCTGAATTCTGATATGACTCTAGCTGTTTCACATGTGTTCATTTTAGCTCTAAAGGACCCGTGAGGTTCTAGAGAGCCTAAGTCTCTTTTTTGTAGCCTTCTTTTCATTTGTCTCATGGGAAAAAAAATCCCTCTTAGTTATCAGTAACAGGAGTAGCTTTTTCTAAACCACTAGTTTAGTTTTGAGCTTATAGATACCAATCCTCTCTCTGCTGGTGTTTCCCTCTGTGCATTGACTGCTAGAGCACTCACAATCCAGCTTGAGATTTATGTCTTGCTGGTGTATTATAGTTCATGGTACAATATGGACAAACCATCCTGCATCTTCGGGTTTGTTTGTTTTTTCCCCCACATTTCTCCATGACCCTCCCTTGTCTACTTTTTCAACTCTGCTGTCTTGCATTTATTATATAAGCATCTTAAATCCTGTTAGGAACAAAAGCAGATACAAATGGCACTTATTTTAAATCGAGGCAACCTGGAGGGAGGCAGGAGCAGGGGTAGGGCAGGAAATAGACCCAGGTTCAGCAACACTCCACTGCACACCCGTGGAGCGGCCTCCATCAAGTTCTCTCCACTCTCCCCGGTCCCTTTCCTGTCTGACTGAAGAGGCTGCGAGTCTGCCTTGCCAGGTGGCTGTGCTGCAGCAATGAGATAATATATGAAGTGCCCAGCAATGGGCCTAGATCTGAATGCCTCCCGTGAGATAGTAGTGCCATCTTGTATTTCCCAGTGTCTTTAAAAAGAAAGCTGGCGCACCCTGCTGGCTCACCAGTTAAGTCTGCGACTACTGGGGTTTAATCCTTGCAAAGCCCAAGACCCACGTTCACCAACCCAGGTGGGGTTGGGGCAGGGGGACAACTGACACGAGCAACTAAATAAATAAATGCTTCTTTCTCCTTTCTCCCTACCTGCCAGCTGACTAGACTTCATGCTTCCCTCTTCCTTCAGATATAAAATTACATTAAACTAAAAAGTAAGCTCTCCTGGTGAGCGGATATTTCTAGTTCCAGCAGCTTCAGGAACTTCTTTGCTCAGGCAGCTCAAACACTCACCAGTTTGCTCACCAAGCACCTTAAATATCTGGGGAATTATGTCCATTCCTCTCTCCAGCTTCTTAAGTCAGCTGACAGACAAAAAGCACTCAGGTATAAAGCAGTATGTTCCCATGTTGTCTGGAGGGAGTTTTCTCTCTTAATGGACAGTTTCTGATCATTAGTGTCACTTAACCGTATTGATCCTCGAGTGTCAGAGATCGAAGTCTTGATCTTACCATGGTTCCCTGCTATCAATTACTTGCTGTCTGGAGATCAGAATTTCCTTGGCTGGCTCTGCTGGGACTGAGACTCCATTTATGCACTGAGGGCGGTGCACCTGTCTGATCTGTTGTTACTCTTTTCCCCCATAGCCTTGTAGCGGGGCCTGGGAAGCTGCCTCCTGTGGAAAGACGGAGGATCCGATGTCAGCTTCTGGTCAGGCTCGTAAATATGTGAACACCTTCTCCACCCGTACTCTGGTCATGTGAGACGTTTCCAGACAAGCATTATGGCTTTCCGAACACTTCAAGTTGACTTGGGATAGATCATCCCTCTACATGAAGCTTTTCGTGACTGGGAGAAGACGCTTACTTTTGTTGTGGTACAACAAATGACAGCAGCATCAAATGCACTTAGATGAAATCTTACCCGATTTCACCCAACTAGGAGGATTTTTTAAAATAAATAACAGTCTTACCTAAATCATTAGGTAATGAATTGTGACCATGAATTCATGAATTGTTAATATCCTAAATGCAGATTTTTTTAAACAAAATTATTTACTGTATTTTAGCAGATCCAACAAACCAGTATTTTTTTCCTGTGATGAGGTTTTTGAGATTTTACACACACAGGTACAAGATGTGCTCCAATATTTCACTTTTCTCAATCACTAAAACACAATGCATTACGATCAATGTTGCCTGAATGCCAGGGGGTAATGAATCAGGAGTGTTAAGTGCTCACTTAGGGTTAATAACATTGGAGGTACATTTGTTGTACTAAACCATTTTATGAGTTTGTTTTAGCTTGCTTTAAGAAAATTATTACTGTATGAAATAGTTTTATAAAAAATTATATTTTTATTCAGTAATTTAATTTTGTAAATGCCAAATGAAAAATGTGTTTTGCTGCTATGGTCTTAGCCTGTAGACATGCTGCTAGTGTCAGAGACAGTAGAGCTTCGGAGGAAAGAAAAGAAAGTTGTTATTAGGTGATTGACTATGCACTAGTATTTTAAACTTTTTTATTTTTATATATATATAAATACTTTTTTTTTCCTTTTGTAAACATTGGAAAACTTGGGAGATTTTGCCTTTGTTGTTTTTTTTGGTTTTGTTTATTGTTTTAGTTATTGTTGGTTTATAAGAGCATGCATTGCACTTCTTTTTTTTGGGAGATCTATGTTGTTGATGTCTGATGTTTTGTTTTGAGTTCAGCCTGACTGTTCTTTATCCAGGGTTAATGTGTTTAATCAGCATTCCCCCTGCTTTCTAAGTGTCTGACCCTGAAACTGCTGCACAGAACCTGTGTTTGCAGTTGGGGTCCAGAGACTGGCATCTACAGCCAGTTGCTGCCTTAAGAACATTTGGTGCAAGATGGCCAGCACTGAACTTCTAAAATGACAGTGTACTTGACTGCCTTGTAGTGTAATAAAGCTGTGCCCTTATTTTACCTACTTTTGACCTCTCTCTTACTTATGATTGTGGTCAGTAGTTCTACTTTTCTGAAAAAGTAGAGCAAGCTCAGAGCACTTTTGTCTGTGGATACTCTGCACTCCAGTCGAACTTCATATGAAAAAGCCAAGAATTGCTACTCTGGAGAAAGAAGGACAAACAAACCAAGATCGATCAATGGGTCACAAAATAAGCTTGCGAAGACTGGCAACTGGGAAGAATCTCTCAAATGTATCAGGGTTCCAGCCGTATTCCAGTTGGGATAATGCAAGACAAGTCCATTCAGCAGGGAACTGATAACACAGGCAGAGAGCAGGAGGACCAGGGGTTGTGCATTCCTCATGGTGCCAGGTTTGAAGGCTAGTGACATGGAGAGAGGGGAATCATGGAAAGCAGGAGTGAGTCCTTGGGAGGAACTTAACTTTTCAAGATGTAACAGGGAGAGAGCCAAGGGTAATCCCTAACTCTACTTTTGTTCCTTCCATCTCTGCCAAGGATCCTCATTGACAGAACTGACCAGAAACAAGAAACCAGGGAAGCACCAGGATGTAAGGCAGCCAGTCATCCTACAGCAGAGCCAGAGGACATTGGGCAAGGACAGGGCATTTCATCCTGGCCATCCATTCAATCCAACTCTTGCTTTATAGATTGACCCCCATAGATTCCAGCTCTCAGCTTGGTACTCTTTTCACTGTGCTAGGATATCCCTTTCACATGGATTCCGTACCATTTCCCTTAATCACTCTTTTCCACTATAGACTTGGAATTTTCATATGCATGTTGCACCTGGTGTTTCTAAAGCCAAAGATTTGTTAACCCTAATGATCAATCTTTAAGATGTTTAGTATTTATCCTACAGATAATAACACATCAACCCAGTGTCAGCGAGGTTTTTATATTCATGCACACTCAGTATTTTCCAAGTGTCCATGCTGTCACTTACAAGCAGTCTGACTTTAGACAAGTCAAACTGCACTTTTTGAAACTTTTTCTTAATCTGTGAAATGAATTCTTTCCTACAATGAGCTTTCATTAAGAAACGTACTATATAAATGTTTATCATTACTATGCTTTCCATAGTGAAGTGATGCAGGCCATGTAGTGTTTCCAACAATCAATCTGGTCAGCAATGTGTGCTTGCTGCGATCTCAGAGTCAAACTGAGTGGACTTATTATAAACTATTCAAATAATGGTAATGTGAACTCAGATTCTGCAGAACAGAAATATTTACTTCCCTAACAAATAATTAGAAACCAAAATGCACTAGTGAAACAAAATGTAAATTTAGATTTTATGTCACGCACTCACTCATTTCACACATTTTATAAGCATCCCTAAAACATTTATTTTTCCTGATCATTTTTTTGAATCCTGCTCACTACCACAGAGATTCATGTGGTAAAATAAATGATACTTATTAAGCCACCTATTACTCAGCGAACTTTGGTGGCTCAGCAGTTAAGTCTGTGGCTGCCCTGGTGAAGTCCACATAAAGCTCAAGGACTCGATTCTGGACCACAGGTTGGTGGGGGTGCAGGACAAGGAGGAACAACCAAGATGAACAACTAAATAAAGAATTAATTATTTCTCTGTCTTCCTGCCTGCCTGCCTACCCTTGCTTCCTTCCTCAAAAAAAAGAAAGAAAAGAAAAAGAAAAATCTACTTATTGCTCAAAGGAAAGTTTGTCCTATTGAGTTCTATGTGTAAGTTTTTGGTTGTTTGTGCACATTTAGAAAGTAGGAAAGACACTAAGATTAACTGGTTTCCTTTGTTATTCCTCAACTTGGCCTGGAAGTGTCCCTTTCCTCCTCTTTCCATCATTCTTCCTAAGGGGAGATATTACTGCTGCTGCTTTAAATACCTTCTTCATCTCTGACCCCCTTCTGGGATTCCAGACTCTTGTGTTCTATTCTGTGTTGACAAACTCCCCGCATAAGCATCTTCAGTTGTGTCTGAACAAAACACATAACTCAGTGCTTCTATTTTTCTCATTTGTAGTAAATAGTCCTAACTTTTTAATTAATTTCTTTATTTCTCAGATCAAAAATATGTGTCAACCTTCATTGTCCCTTCACCTTACACCTGTCGCTTCTTGTAACCTGAGTGCTCAGATCTTTCTGAGTTTGAAAACATCTTAAATGTCTTCTCTCTTTTCCATTGTAAATGCCATTCTTAACAAGAACACAATATGTATTAAATGATCACTATATGGTAGGGAAGAAGGGAGTGAGAGGGAAGATTCCTGACAGACGGACAGAATAATGGTGACTTTTGAGGACTCAGAGCAAGGAGAAACTGAAAGGGAAAGCTGGGGTGATGGGAAAGACATGAGGCTGGATAGGGGAACTTTGCAAATGCTCCTCAAGAGTGAACTTTGTCCTGAAAGATACGGAAAGTCAATGAATGAGTTGAGACAGGGAAATAAAATGATTAATCTATACCCGATGTATAGAAATTCTGCTCAAATCTCATTTTCATAGATCATATAAAAGTAGACATCAGATTAGCAGGGCCAAATGATGGTAGAGTCCGAATTTTATAACCATATATTTATTTGGGCTAGAGATAGTACATTTCCTTCTGTTTCTTAATTCCAAAAGAATGTGTTTGATCCTAGAAAACTTCTTGGAAAATATCTTTTGATCTAAAGTTCATAAAGGTTATCTCCACATTTTATACTACATAAGGTAATTTGATACAGAAAGAATGGTTTGCATAAAACCCTTTTCTCCTTTAAAGTAGAATGTTTTCAATCAATAACCAATAATTTATTTACAAACTTCCTTGTCATTTTCAAAAACCAAAAACCAAATCTCCCATTAACTAATACTTCGTAATCCTTGATTTGTCTGATATTTTGTCATTAAGGAATTTTGCCAATATTTGTTCTTGAGGGTGATTTCAGTCTACTTTTATGTTTATTTTACTTTATTCTTTAACCTACAATGCATTGTTATAGTCCAGTGGTTTTCAGATCTGGGGAACGAGTGGGCATCAGAAACACACTGGGAATTTATTTAAAATGGAGTTTCTTGACCTCACTCACAGACATTCTGATTAATAAGTCAGGTATAGACCTGGTATTGTTTTAACAAGTTTCCTGGTGATTCTAATTCAGGTGTTTTTGAAGGCACCACACTAAAAACTCTGCTTTAGGAAATAGTCCCCTCAACTCTAGACTTTTCTTCAAATACTTTCTATAGCTTTCAAATTCTGCAGAGCCATAATTCTTCATTAAAATACCAGTGGTTTACAGAATATTAGAAACTCACTGTTACAGATGTTGGTAATTAAGGCTGATCTCCTTCAGAACCACCTTTTGTTTGACTTTCACACACTTTTACTCGTAGTATATTTGAATCTCTTTAATAATATAGTTCTAGTGCACAGGATCTACAAAAGGAGAACTTATATTTAAAGAAGCAAACAAAGCAAAACAGAAACACTGTTTCCATTCAAAAGTCTCTGGCTCTAAAGTAGTCTCTAATCAACTTGCCGAAAACCCCAGTGCAAGTCACTTTAGACCTCTGTACTTTGAGATCTCTGTTTAAATGGAGGAAGCATTTAATCCTGTATATAGTTACAAAGCACTCAGGGATCCTCAGATCAAAGGCAAATAAAATTCAAAGAAAGCATCAATAAGCCAAAGACACTGGAATGATTAGGATGAAATTGTGAGCTTTTCCTACTAGAAAATGTCCCCTGAAATGAGTTTATGGATTAAGAAATCACCCTTAGCCTGTGTTTGGGGGCAGATATTAAGGACAGAGCTAGGACTTTTTTTTTTCAATTGAATCACTTTTCTAAATCATTTGAATCCATCCACCTATTCTTTAATTGTCCCATATATCTAACCATGGACAGACTTCACTGCCTTCCCTTCCTTGGTCAATTTGCAAGTCATTGCAAAATGTAACCAAGTGGACAGACACACACACACTAAAGACACTAGAAATGAGGTTATTTGCCAAGAACCTCATCATTTATTTAACAAATATCCATTGACTTCTTCCCGTGCAAGGCAGAATTCAAAACTGTACATAATTTCCAAGTTATTGACAGAGCTATATCAACCTGGATAACTAAAAGTACCTGTTACGGATCAGTCGCTTAATAATCATATTCCTTTGACTCGAGATGTCCTTTTTCATGTTTTAACATTCCTGACTTCAGACTGTGTCTATAACAAGTCTGATGTATCTTTCTTTGAAATGTGTTATTAAATCTATAATGTCTTTTAATTGATGATGCCATAAAATAAAGACTTTGGAACTTATAAGCAGAATTTTCAGAATTTGCTAGTTCAGTCCCCCTTCCCCACCCCCAAACTTTGTCCACTTCCCCAGGCTCTTCAGAGTGTCATGCTTAACTACAGCCGTGTGTCTAAACTCCTCCAGAGTGGGACGCCCCTTTTATCTCCAGTGTCTTAACGCAATGCCCAAATTGTAGTAGATGCTCAGTAAAATGTCTGTACACTCCATGAAAGAATGTACAGAAGCATACCTGTGTGGTCTTGCTCTACATCTATGTAACTGTGGTCAACCACACATCAGTATGGTCTGTTTTTACTCAGCTGAAAATGAATTGCAATAAGATCAGCTACAGGTGCACCCTGGTGACCTGTGATTTAGTTCACATACATCCCACGGTCCCTGGTTCAAGACCTAGGATATAGGGAAATAGTCAAAATGGACAACTAAATAAAATGTCTTCTTCCTCCTCTCTCTTCCTGCCTAACTACTTGCTTTCATTCCAACCAATACCTTTCCTTTAAAAGAAAAAGAGATCAGTGACAGACTCCTTCCAAGTCTATCTCTGAATAACTGAAACCAGTAGGATGCCACCAAAGAAAAAGTTCAGTAATTTAGAGGATTTATTTGATGCTTGTATTGCTCATGAAGGTAATTTAACTTGTATCTGCTGAATTATGCCAGCCCCTAACCCCCAAATATATGCTGGCATTTTAATGTCCAGAGTCTCCAAATGTGACTGTATTTGGAAATAGGATCAAAGGGGATAATTAAGGCAAAATACAGTCATATGAATAGGCCCTAATCCAATGTGACTGGCCTCATTATAAAAAGAAATAGACACATAGAGATCATGTGAAGACACAGGGAGAAGACAGCCATCTGAAAAGTCAAGGAGGGATACCTCAGGGAAAAAAAAAAAAGCCCTGCCAACACCAGGATATCTGACTTCCAGCTTCCAGAATTTTGAGAAATGTCTGTTGTCGAAGACACTCAGTCTGTGGTCCTTTATTATGGTAACTCTAATAAGTAAATATAACATTCACTAAACAGTCACATAAGGGAACAGGAGTTTCCACACTATAGGACTCCTCCCATCTCTGTCCTCAAGCCTCGTAATTGCTGCTTAAATGTGTGTCCCTTTATTCCCAAGAACTCTACATCTACAATACTCATTTGTATCACTTAGAGGCTATTCGATGTATGGAAGCTCTCTGTGTGTCTTATAGCTAATTTGTATAATTTTACTTAAGTCAACGAGTCAGCTGTTTCTTCATGCAAAAATCTTACACAACTTGTATCTAGTCTCTGGCATTCTTATAGAAAAATCCATGTCATAATACAGGGGTTAGTAAATTATGGCCTCTGGTCAAATCCGGCCTGTGCCTATTTTATACACACACAGCCACACCTTTTCATTTACATGCTGTCTGTGACTGATTTCCCATGATCATGGCAGAGATGAGTAGTTGTGAGAAAGATCATGTGGTTTGCAAAGTCTGAAGTATTTGTTTTCAGGCTCTTTACAGAAGTTTGTGATCCCAGCCCTTGAGAAAAATTAACTGAAAATCACAATAGCATTTCTATTATTAGTAATGAAGAAAATGGATTCTGTTTCAACTGAGCAGAGTTTATGATTCCTCCATTTCCTGGGCTCTTTTGTTGGTAACATTCCACAACTGCTTTTTCTTGGGAGTTAAGAACATCTATTAGAGTAAGTCATATACAGTTGGCAATATTTGACGGATTCTGATGTACAATATGACAACTTCATGTGACTGAATCTAATACCTGGACAACATCCTTCCATGTTCCCAGTTTCATGTCTATTTCCCTTGGGCTACTTAGGTTGCTACTTTGATCCTACTACAGCTGTCTTAGTCAGCTCAGGCTGCTCCAACAAGATAGCAAGACCTGGTGGCTCCCGAGAAATTTATTTTCTCACAGCTTGGAAGCTAGAAGAAGTCGGAATCAGGGTGTCAACATTGTCAGGAGCTGGTGAAGAGTCTCTTCCTGGACTATAGATGACCATATCACTGTATCTTCACACGACCTTCCTCACATGTCCATGTGGCGAGATCTCTTTATAAAGCCATATATCCCACTGGATTGGGATCCCACCCCTATGACCTCCCTCATTTCATCTTAATTACCTTCTAAAAACCCTATCTGCAAATATAGTAGCATTGGGGGTTAGGGCTTCAACGCTGAATTCTGAGGGGACACAACTGAGTTCATAGCAACCACTAACTAAAGACATAGACTTATTTAATCAAATGTAAAATTATAATGTCTCTAATATATCTAAGATCCTATTACTTCCTAGCAGGAAGGACATGGATGCGTGAGTGAAGATTAGATAGATCACTCCTTTGCTCCTCTCCCATGCATACAGCTTCCAGATTGCCAGCACACCTTAGGAGGAGGAAAGATCCCCATTCTCAGTCATTTGAGTTGCTGAAAATGTCAAGAAGGAAGACAAATTCACACTCAAGTATTGCGGAGAGCTAGAAATGGTTTTGCAGCTATTATGGCTCAAATGCCCCAGAAGTCTTCCATTTCTATGACTCCATTACTGTTCCTCTGGGCCACTCTGTCCTATGTGCATTTCCACATGAGTGCTCCCTTTAAGTCTGTCCTCTCTCACTATGATTGTAGCCTCCTATTATTTCCATAACCAATAGAATGATTTTTTTGGTCTTGGGTTTAATTTTTAATTATCTTATATAAACTACGATTAGAGATCCTCATTTTGAAGCAAATTTCCAAGTAATTTTGTCCCTAGAGAAATCCATGAATAGTAATCATAATAATAATGATACACTCATAAGGTAGAATCAATTTTTTCCTTACTCCTCATGCTGCAAGACTGTTGGCTAGGTTCATCCAAAATCCCCTTTCCCTTTCTCTCTAATCACTCCTCTCTGGGTGCTCTCCTGGTAGGAAGTAACATTTTGCAAATATCTGTTTATCCCAAAATTGGGTAGCTGTGGTTTTGGTATCAGGAGAAGGAATTACTTACTAAGAAAGCCCCTGCAGCTAGAGTCAAATAGCCACAGAATTTTCCCCATTCCATTTACAAAAACAATGAGTATAATTGGAATCTGCAGGGTTCCTAAAGCCATAAGTTTCTAATCCATTTTTAAGACTGGTTCCCTTTGGTTCAATACCAGCAGAAAATGAGTGAAGTAAAGCATGAAGTAACATGCTCCATGACAGAAAATCAGTTATCAGACTAGGTGGGCATTGTGGTTTTAAACAAGTAGTGGGATATTTTCAGGACCTCTCTTCTAGACCTCTGTAGCACATATTGATCACTCTTCCTCCTAACATCTAACTATGAAACTCTACTAGATTTGCTTTGTCTCTTATCTTCATCACCTGTACGTGTTCTCCCATGTTTTGTGCTCAGTAGACTTGATCCTTAATCTTATGTACTTGACCCTTTTGATAGAATCACCAAGAAGTTCCCTACCCTTAAATGCACCACAATTCCATGCTTCCTTTCCATGTCTTTTAGTTTTGTTTATATCACTATTGAGAGAGAAGTCCCAGGAGCAAGGAAAAAAGAAAAAAAAAAAAAAAAAAGGTCCAAGATATGACTCAGAATCAGATCTGAAGTAAAGGAACATTCTCTGGGCCAGTGGGCAGGAGTTGCAGTCTTGCCAACACTTGCTATGAGCAGGCAGGCAGTACCTCCATTCAGACTACGTAAGTCATTTTGAAACTGATTGCAGTTGGTGCTTTTAGCGGCATCCTTCCTTTGAAGCTGACTTTCACATCATCAGTGGTTTTGTCTGCATACCCCGGTGCCAAGGTGAAGTAACAAACCTGTATTCACCAAACAATATTCTTAACAGTGTGTTGTTGTGGGCTACCCAACTGTCCACTTAAAGGTGAGTGCAGAAAAACTGGTGGATGGAGAGGACGGGCTAGATGGGTAGATAATATGACAGAGTAACTGTTGTAAACTGCTAATTAATTATAGAAGCTAGATAATGAGTGTATGAGTATTTGCTTTCAAATTCTTTCAACTTATGCATGTTTAAAATAGTCATGTTGGGATAAATAAAATATTGGGAAATACAATGTTAGCAGTGAGGTTAGGTTAGTTGTAGATTATAAACCCTTGAAAACTAAGACTATAGAGACAGGTTATTATTATTTTTTTTTTAATAAAAAGATTGTTATAGCTCATTATTTCCCTACTCAATATTTTTTTAATGAAAGACGTGGATGTTATATAAGAAGTGATTAACATTTTGAAGGCCTTAAATGAAACATGCTATAAATTCCAAAGCAATGGTCATTTACTGGCATATGGAAAAGGCTTGGAGCTGGGCGTTGGATGGTAATTGGAGTATGTTGTGCCAAATCACTTAACCTCTCTGAGCCTTAGTATTCTCATTAGTAAAATGGGCTGGAGGTGGGGGAATAGTGCCTACCTCTTAAAGTTATTAGGTTTTAATACTCTAAAAGATAAAGCATCTTATAAATAATACTTCCAAAAAGAAATCGGCTATCAGAATTGAATAAAAAAGCCTATTTTTGTTCAGATATTTCAGACCTGATTCCTTAAAATTGACCATTGCTAGGTGAATCACATCACTGGAGCATTTTGAAAAGCTGGAGGTCCAGGAGATACCTAATTAATTTCCCCTTTTTTCTTGAAGCCCTTCAAACTCAATCTATATGATATGAACTTTTCACTCCGAAAAAAAATGGACCTGCCCTGGTAGAGGAGCAGTTGGGTCCACAATCTCCAGCCAGCATAGCACACATGCACTTCAAGGATCCAGGTTTGCATCCCAGGGCTGGATAGGGGTGGGGGCAACCAAGATGAACAACTAAATAATATAAAATGCTTCTTCCTCCTCTCTCTTCCTGCCTGATTCCTTTTGAGGGTGGGGAGAGAAGATAGAACTAAAACATTGTGAATTTTAACTGTAGTTCTTAAGCAAATTACATGAAATTGGTGTATGCCTATCACAGAATATTTGCACATTATTGAAACAAATGATATTTGTCATGCTTGCAAAGTTCCTGTAAGAAATCTTTGTCCCAGCTTACTGTTTAATGGTGCGACTAAAGAACAGTGGAACTTGTCCTTTCAAACAGACTCAGAAGAGAAATGAGCTTTGAAAGTGGAACAAAGCAACCCCAAAGTTTGTGTCTTGAAATAACAGCCATGAATGATTTCTTGTGAGCCTACATTTCTGCCGAACTCAGCTGGGTTTCCTCAAGCACCCCTTGATGGGAAACACTACAAAATCTCTTTGCAGAGAGCCATGTTTTCAGTCTATCGAAGCAGCCACTACTTGGATTGTTTTTATCTGAAAGATGGTACTGAAAGTCTGAGCCTCTTCCTCTTTAAAGCAGATGTGCAGTGGTGGACCATAGCCGCTGTTTCAGGCCCATAAAAAAGTATAAGTACTAAAACAAGGATATCTTATGAGCAGATGGAGAGTCAATTTGAAAAATCTGAATATTTTATAGTAATACTTTGAACAAAGAATAAAATAGCAATAGAGCATCTGTTGACTAGTCTCTGAGTCTTTTGATGGAATGGTTTAAATAATCAAAATTAGATCCAATGCAGAAAACAGAATTACTCCTGCACTGGACAGGGAAGTAACTTTCATGCATATTCATATGTTATGCATATTAACACACTTGTTATAGTGGGCACTCAAGCAGCATCTTGATAAATGGCTGTTCTCTACGTGAGATAATGAAAGTTCTGGGATATCTGGTCTCCACAGGCCCTACCTCCTGAACTGACTCCCATGGAATCTTCCAGATTCTTAGCTGGAAATACTCTTTCTCCCTCTGACCTCACGAAACATTTCATTTTATCTCTCTTTGACACTTAACAAATTTCTCCATTATCTCTTACATACCTAGTCCATCTTCCTCACAAGATTTTTGTTAGATCTTTTTGTATTAATCTTCATATCATCTACAGCCCTTTATAAAGTGCCTTCTAGATATTAGAGCATAGTAGAGCTGCTCTTTAGCTGCACTGGACAGTCAGATTGCTTGACGGCTATGTGCTACCATCAGTAAACAAGTCCACACATATGCACTGAATTAAAGAATCAGTTGAATATAAGGGATTAATATATTCTAAAGTACCCTCCCATTACAACATAACTAGAGCCTATATGCATTTCAATAAACATCGTCTTGGTGCACCTTAGTGGCCTAGTGTATAAGGCCACTGGACATAGTCCACATACATCCCAAGGACCTAGAGCCAGGGGAACCTAAACCATGATGAACAACTGAATAAAATATTTCTTCCACCTCTCTCTTCCTGCCTGCTTGCCTACTCACCTTCATTCCTGCCTGCACATTTCCTTTCGAATAAATAAATTCTTAAATATTTTTTGGCTTTACAAGAAAGTGGGAGGAATCTCTAGCACAAGCCTGCCACCCACTCAATTAAACAGAGAATAATATAATAGCAGGCCATGTCCAAACTGTAAGGAGTAAATAACTTCGAAAGTGGAAGCTGCTGTGTAAGAAGATACTCGTACCAGCTCTACCAGTAATACGAAGGCTTCCACATTAATCCAGGGCCTACGAAAGGGCCTCAAAGTGTTTCTAGAGTGGATACTATAGCAGACAGGATTCTAAAGATACACCCCCACACCCCAATATTTCTGTGCTTCTTTGTCCAGTCAAACACTAATCTAGGTGCTGTTATGAAAGGTTCTTCAGATGTAGCTAAAGTCCTAAGTCAATTGACCTTAATATATAGACCACTGGTGAGCTTTACTCAGCCAGGTTAACTCTTTAAAAACAGAGTTTTCTCTCTAGAAATTAGCAGAAGAGGAAGTCAGAGATTGAAAGTGCGAGGGGAATTCATGGCTATGACTGGCTTTGAAAATGTAGGATCTGCATTCAAGGGACAGAGAGAAGCATGTGGAAATAAGAGCTGCCCACCCCTGACAGTCAACAAGGAAATAAGAACTTCAGTCCTAACCAGCCACAAGGAACTGAATTCTGTCAACTGCCTGGTGAGCTTGAAAGCAGATTCTTTTTCACACCTTGAGATAAGGACCCCAGAGGCTAGCACCTTGACTTCAGCCTGCAAGGCCTTTAGTAGAAGGTCCATCCAGCCAGGCACTCCTGGACGACTGGCCAATAACTGTGAGCTCATAAATGGGCCTTGTTTGAAGTTACCACGGTTGTGGTAATTTGTTGTAAAACTCAATGCATGACTATGTCATTTCAAGGCGTGAAATTTAAGAAGAGAGAATATGAGTGTCTATTCTTGGAACTGGTCATAGGAAAACTATCATCAGGTAAAATCCAATTTTTAGTTCAGGCACAGAGGTGAGATAGCATTAAAGTTGAACATGTGCCTGTCAAATGAGAAGGGGATGTGATGAACCTAGAGATGCAAACGAATGTCATTATGAAGTAAAGTGTCTTCATTCCTTCCCTCCCTTGTAAAATCAAGGGATGTATAAATATGTCTTATGTTTTATAATGACAGCTTTTTATAAAGCAAAAGATAGCTAACAGTCAAAAGAAGTAAAGTGTCCTAAGTTCCAAAAAGTTTCCCAAAGGTCATAAAACTAGAACTCTAGAGGATAATTCCATCTTAGAATGTTAGGATTCTGCCAGGCATGAAGAACTCCCTGGTCCCCTCCTGACTCTGCTTGCCTGACACTTGTGAAAACCCTGCCTCCTTCCTACTCACCAGGGGCAAGGAAATAGTGCAAAACAACCCCGGAATGTTTTTGAAGTTTGCTGTGAGATGAAGGGCTATGAGGACAAGTGCCTCTAGTGCCCAGCTGGCATGGTGGTAGGCTGGTCTGGGGCCCCAGTCCATTGGGGTTCCTTGAAGGCAGAGGAAGACAGCAGTGTTCAGAGTATGAGGTGTATCTGAGCAGGGGCTTAGGGCTAAAGCATGGAACGTGAGCCTTGTACAAGGTGCTACCACCATGCTTCTGGTGGTGTTGAAGCATTTAATCTTCCTGACAAAATGTATGAAGGAGGCATGGAGACAGTGCTTCTCAGGGGTGCAGGCCAGGCAGCAGACAGGAGATCTACTTTCCTGAGTGAAGTGGTCTTTTCAATTGGGCATACAAGAGAAATGAAAACAATGCACAAAATCTCGTAAAAGAATTATTAGTCTCAAGTCATGGTTCTAAGGATGTTGTGCCATTGTAAACATGTGTTTTCCTAATCAAAAAAATACTACAACCGCATAGGGATTGCTCAATGTAAGATGCCAGTCCAATGATCCCATCTTTCCCTGTTTGGACCACTGGCTTTCAGGATCCTTCTGTTCATATAGACATTTGCATAGCTTTGCTTTTGCATTCTGCTCTTCACATACTTTTTAAAGCTTATTTAGTGACAGGATCAGTTTATTTTTAAGTTGGTAACTGTATTTATTTGGGGAATACAATTCCCAAACAAAAGTCCTCATTACTGTTTTTCTCAAAAATTTTCCAAGAGTCACCAGCAAGAAAAGCACTGTTGCCTGGAGGAGTTGTGGACAGCTCTGTGAGTGTGTCCTCCCCATAAAATCCGAAGTGCACATAGCATGGTAGTATACGTGGCATTAAAAATTAAAACTCCATGAACGTCACTGTGAACTCCTGAAATTATGCACACAGTTTGTTGTAACTGTCTTCTTTTCCCAGGGAGAAGGTGTTCAGAGTGTGAGAGCTCTCCACCTCCAACTTGTTAGTTGGCATTTTCTTGGATGCAAATGGCAGAAACCAAAGTTAACTGTCTCAACCCCATTTCTGTCTCAACCACACCTTGGAAGGCTGGAGACTGACAAGCCAGGGTTGTTTCGGCTACTTCCTGTGGGTCAAGGGTCATTCTCTCCACCACCAATCCACTTACCCTGACTATCTACCTCCCAGTTCCAACAATGAAAATCTCGAGTTGAGAATCATTGACCCAAGTGGAGTCAGTACTGGTTTTGATCAGTTTATCTTGGAGTAGACCCTGTGAAGTGGCTGTGTGTTCTAGTCTTTTATAATGGAAGAGCTCCCAGGAAAAAGGGAAGAGGGAAGAAACCAAACAAGAGTGCTCTTTCAGACAAACTTTCAGCTTTAGCCTGACCCTGTAGGCAGCTCTGGTGTGCAAATGGTGCTCAGTTCGTCCAAACATAAGGCAAGTATGCAGCGCTTTTACGTTCCCATGCCAGGTAGACATTGGCTAATGGCTTCCTTGAGAAGCATAAATTTCAGATACATCTGACTCTGCGTTTGCTTGCAGGTGACGTGTGAAAGCAAAGCCTCCCCAGTAGCCTAAGATAGGCCTCAGAAGAAGTCACAGATGTGAGCTTTTAGAGGCAAAGTACATCAAAGTCAGTAGCACAGACATACAGAGACAGGTCCCTGAGGGGATTAGTATAAGAAAGCAGGTTATATTCTTTTGCACATATTCAACTTGTTACCATGCAAAAATTAGGCCCGCTTCTGCACTACTGATGAGGGGACATCATAGCTATAGGGGAGGATGCAGATGTGTGAGTGGGAGAACTGACTGCTGGCAAAACCTAGGACCTTAGCAACTTGTATCTAAGGAGACACCCCCCCCCACCCACCCACCGGTTGCTCCCTGGGGAGAACTCCAGGCAACTCCCAGGAGAACCCCAGCTAAAGCTCCAGGAGCACTTACCAGCTCTCAGCTCTCAGGAGCAACTCCCCACCCTGGCCTATGCCCATAAAGGAAGCTACACATGAACTGCCATTTGTATAGAGAATCTCTCTCTTCCGCACGCTTTGAGCAATGCAACTCTTAGTTTCTCTGAGCTGTTTCCAATAAACTTGCCATGTGGTTATGGAATAAGATGTCTCTCCTTGAATTCGTTCTGGGATGAACTCCGTACTCATCAGTCTTATTCACCAGCATCACAATCATTAGAAGGGAATTCTCAAATTTTCTTTACTATTACTCTCTGTCAATAATAATAATAATAATAATAATAATAATATATATGCAATGCCAAGGAGACTGTTGACGCAGTCACAACTCTTCTAGCTATCAGGTTGCCCCATTTTTTTTTATTGTTTATAGAGAGTTAAGACTATCTTTTACTTGACACTGAAAGTTTCTGGAATAGGGAAAACACAAAAAATAGTAAAAATTAGAGAAATAAGCCTTCATTTATTTGTTTAAAGCCAAATGTCTAAGAGCATCCACTTTCTGCTTACGCTTCCGAGACATTTTTCAGGAAAGTGGTGGCTCACATTTCCTTGCAAGCCTCAAAAACTGCTTGATAACATTTCCTGAACAGGAATACTGAGTCACTTATTGGAGTTTTGCTATATTAATCATTACCTTCCAATAAACCATTTATTAGTCATTTGATTTTACATGCTGTCTGCTTGGCCTTTTTCTGATAACAATACACTCCACCCAAGTTTTACAGATACTTTTTCTAAGAAAATGGAAAAATCTGGCCTTGGACAGGCTTTCTCCTCCTCATCCATCTTACACTTGTCTGATTGGTTTGGTTTCCACTTTTGGTTCAAGGAAGGAAGAGACTGACTGTCCTGCTGTGGGTTTTTCCTGCTGATAACGAGGAAGAGGTGTTCCTTTTGAATGATTAATAACAACAGGGGGCAACTTTTTCTCTCATTCAGTTATCATTCTAAACTTTCCATTGCTGTCAGCCTAGCAGACAAATAAAGCCCCTCTAATATCCCCGGAACCAACTGCCCTGGCCTGGGACCAACAGGCTGTAATGTTTCTGAGCTGACAACATTGGGTGGAAGAGTTGTCAGATTTATAATTACACCTGCCTTTCCTTCTTCCATTGTGATAAGTTCCAAGTGCCTGTTTCTTTTTAATACTTAAGCCCAAGATTCTAACTTAAGAAAAGATTTCTGTTCCCTGCCTCCTACTCCTATAGTTGCAAAACTGTCTTTTTGACAGGTTACTAAAATCTTTATAGTTGAGATTTGAGTATTCTTTTTTTTTTTTTTTTTTGCTTTTTAAGTGCTCACATTGATGTTTTGAGAATATCTTGAAAGGTGAGACATGATTCAGCTTCCTGAGAATAGCATTCATTTGTGTAACTCCATCCCTGGTTCCCAGAATGCCACTGGGCCCTGCAATGGTGATTCTAGAAAGGAGCCGGGGAGAAAGCTGTGATAGTTAGCATGGCATTACTGTAAGAATTATGGTATAGTTTTAGTACAGTTCTGACTGAAGACAGACAGATCATTGGCTGTTTTATAATATGTAACCGATATGATTTGGTTCTTGGTGAAGAATTCATTCCTTACTGGACATTGATATGAGCATTATCAATGTATCAGAAATTAGAACAGGGCAAGAATTCTACGTCCAGTGCTGCAGTCATGGTTTTTTAAAATCCATATACACAATTAGTCAAAAAGATGTTACACAGTGTTTTATATAAAAAATATTGGAGGCAAGTCTTTATCTGCCTCACTGATCAATCTTTTTTTATAGTCTTTTTCTCTCTTTTCCATATGTGAAAATAAACCAGGTCTTTCCAGGAAATACGAAAAAAATTCCAGGTGAAATTATGAATTCAAAGAGAATCAAAAGTGCTCTTAAAGATGTCTTTAGATCCACATAAACGTTATTACACTCTTAGAGCCAACAAATTCGGTTTTCAGAGCCTGACCGCTGGATGTGTCCATGACATGATATCTTGGCTGCCTTTACTGATGGTTCCTTTGGTGAGGGCTGATGAGTATCCATCTTCACTTGGGACCCTGAGATGTTGACTCCACTCACCTGTATCTGGCATCCAGGAACCCAGCACTCCTTGAGGAAGTACCAGAGGAGAAGCCATGATAGTTCAGAGTCCCAGAGCCTGTTTGCTGATGGACCTATTTCCTGTCTAGTTTATGTTTCTGTCTTGATGTAGCCGAAACGAGTGGGTACAGGCACTCTTGAGGTGTGGCGTCTGTCCAGAAAAAAATCAAGGAGAGATATGATGTCAGCACCATGGGCAAATTTGTTAGATGTAGCAAAGAGAAACCAAGCTCTCTGTAGGTAGGAAAGCTACTGAAAAAGAAAGTACGGACTAAGAAAATCCCTTATATACATGAGTTGGAGGGTGGAAGGGGTGTAATTCTTCCTTTGTTGGGTGTAACTAAGGGAACGGTTATGAGTTACTGGGGTCAGTAAGCCCCTTCCCAGTAGGCCTGGCATTCATGTGGGAGTTGTTAAGCAGTGGTTAAGAACAAAGTGACTAAGGAAGCATCTTTTCTGTAAATCCATGTCCACTCAGCCTGGGCTATAGGTGGTCTTTGACTTATCTGGGTGGGCATGGCTTATTTTAGTATGACCAGTTAATTAACTTCCTGCTTATACATCTGCAGCCCTGCTTTGCTGTTTTTCGGGTGCCCGATTTCCCACTATCCTGTCCCACATCATAGCCAGGCCTCAGTTTCTTCTCCTATAAAATGGAAATACTAACTTCCACCTAGTGGTAGAAATAAAAATGTTCAAATGAGTAATTTCTTGTCAATGGAAAGGCATAAACAAACAACTAAAAATATGAAAAAACTATCATAAACCGCTTAGGTGGAAAATCTGTTCCATATTTCCTCCATGTGATTGCTACTCTCTTACACATCTTGAATAGAGTTGTAATAGAGTCCAGTACATGAATTTAACCTGATCGCATATACTTAAACCTAGGATCACTTGGCTTAACATGGAAGATTATGTAAAATTTCATTTTATGACCACAGTCCAGGTTCCTTTTGATTTTTAAAAGTGTATGTGCAGGATTCAGAAAAGGCTTAAAAATACACAAAACCTTCTTTTCTTATGCCCACGTCTTCCCATTTCCTCTGATACTGCCCTAGACTAGTCCCAGGAACAAAAGCATATCTTCCCTGACAACCTCCACCAAGTCTGTTCTCAGCTCTGGATTATGAGACCATCTTTCCAGTAAACTAGACCTCTCTTCTCCCCTTCCCTCCTGCTAACCAAAACGTAGTCTCCTGCCCTCAGATTTGCTTTTGCTTTGCTTGTTTTACAAATTTTACAGAGTTGCTGGGATTTAAAAGTATCTCATTCTTTGAAAACCATTTTGATCTCAAGGTTAAGTTAGATGGAAAGTGAATGAATTTTGTATTTTGTAATCAGTTCTGTGTTTTTCAATGCTTTTCAGTGTTTTATTTCATCAGAAAAAAATATTATTTGATTTTCATTTTACTTTACATTCAGATTCTCTTATCAACAGTTAATATGATAAACAGCAAAGAGTACAACATATGAAGGCTAATAATGAAATACTATTAATAATACATATAGGATAATGGAACTGACATTCTTATTTCTTTGTACTAGTTCTAGAAAACAGAGACTAGTTTCAGTTCATCCCCCAGCATTTATGTGGGACCCATGTAGGCAGAGTTCTATTTTGGTGACAGTGGGAAATCACCAAAAATATGGAAAAAATGACCCCTGCACACTGAGTAACTCCTGTAAATTAAACAGGGCGGGGACTTTCAGGATTTTATTTTGTCCAGGTTCTCTATTTCCAGGTTTATTCACAGCGAAATGTTATCAGTGTGTCAATAAATAAACTGTGCCACTCAGTTTTCTCATGTCTGTGGATCGGGAGATGCTAATACTGAGGATCACATAGAATTGTTCTGCAGTGAATGAAGAGTCAACGTGCGCACGTTCGTGCGTGTCCTGTGTAGTAGTTAATTATGGGTCTGCATAACTTCCAGCCTCATTGAAAGGAGCTTCTCCCACCTCTACCCTGGATCAGAATTTGCTGCCTCTCTTGGATCAAGGGGCACTCACTGCCTCAGGGAATTAAAGGTATGCTTTTCTGAAGCAGGTCAGCTGGTGAGAAGGATTTGGCTTTCTGGTGAGCTCCTTCCTTTAGGAGTGAGTCTGGAAGGCCAACGGGACAGCAGACAGGGTCAGATAGGTCCCTTCCGGCCAGAGAATTGTGTTTATGTGTGTGAGTGGGGAGAGGGGACGGATGTGGTGGGGGACTCCCAGAAAACAAGCCATGCCTCCTGTAATGAGATGTGACAGGGTTCCCACTAGTGGAGGCCACCGGGGAGAGGGCCAAGAAAGTGAGGGTAGTTAGGAAAAAGATTTGCATAATTACATTCACCTGAGGGACTCCATTTACCCAACAATGGGTCTCATTGTGGTAATGCCAGCAGCTGGCCAGACAGAACAATGTGAGCTGGGGCCTGGTTCTTCCAAAACAAATGCTTAGACTCTGAAAAGTGACTCTCAGTATTTGGAAGAGTATGGAGTTATTACCGGTACAACTGTCAGCATAATGGGTCCAGGTCACAAGGCGCGTAATAATATATATACTGTAATGTATATATTACATATATTGCTTCATACTCTAGCAAGACTGTATGCATTGTCTGTTTACAGTACATAGTATGTATGTATTTGAGACTGAGGTGTTCAAGTGTCCAGAACAGAGAGAGATGACTCTTAAAACAGGTTCTTTGGGGACACTTGGTGAAGAATTATGCATTACAGGTTTTCCCAGACTAAAGCGCTGTCTTGGTTCTGGTAGTGCTTTTGGTTCTTTGACTTGGAGAGATGTGAATCAGAACTTGGGGAGCCGAGGGGGGGTACTTTATGGAAGAACCTGCAGGGTCACAGAGGGCTGGCCTTGCTCCCGGCTGAGGGCATGTTTGCCTAAGACTTCAAATAGACAGAGTGGAGATAAATAACATGCTCAGCTCATTTCCTGGTATTGCCCACATTTACATTAAAAAGGGAGGTATAGGAGGTGGAGGTTGGCTTGGTTAAGAGGCAATTACTTTTATTACGCCCCGTAATTGTTACATTTTGTTCCTCAAAGTTAGAGTACAGGATGCTTTTCCAAGGGGACAGAAACCCCGAGAGGGATTTGCCTATTCTCACTTTAATTAAGTACACATTTTAAATAAAATTTTGTAAACACGGACGCATTGAAATTTCTTTTCAGTGTTTTACTAAAAATGTGGGAAATGGCAAAGCACTCCAGTGGTGGAAAGAACCCGGGTTCTTCTTTTGAAAGTGAAGCTGTGCGCAGCCTAATGCAGAAAGGGCCGCTTGCCTGAGCATCCCATGCTCTTGTCGCTGTAGGAGCCAGAAGCTAGCAAGGTTCCAAAGCCAGGGTTCAAATACCCTGTGACTGATAGAACAGCGTCCCCGCAGAAAGGCACAGGTGATGCTATACTGTGTGTGGCATTTGGGCGGGAATCTCCATTGACTTTTGTCTCAGAGTTTCCTGGAGTCAAGTCCTAGGCACTTTTCTCAGTCTCTTCTGGTAAGTATCTTCATTGTTTTGACTAATGTCTGTATTAACATCTTAATGAATTTCTAAGCAGACTCTTTGCCTCCGGACTCCGAGTGAATACCAGCAATGCCTGCCGTGCATCTGAAAGTCCATCCTGCCTCCAAGATGCAACTACTTCCAGCCCCTATAAAATAACCAAGAGTCCTTCCCCTACTGCTGGCCTACTCCTCTACTGAGCCCACCCACTTCGAAGGTCCAAAATAAGCTCTTTTGGATAGTCGAAGCATTTCTCTGGGGCATTCTTTTTCAGGATCCTGAACTGAACCCCAAAGTCCCCCATATCTTTGGGGAACCTAACAGTGACCTTGGCTTTGGGGGAGAAAATGGCAACGTGAGTGAGATGACTGTAGGGGTGACAGATGGAATGACAGTAGGGATATAAGGTGCGTGCCAGCAGGAAGCCTCAGGAGGGGGCAGAGGCCAGGCTGCCCTCAATTCTCATGATTCCAGTCCCTGCCCTGTCACCCAGTCCACCATCACCCACCAAGGCAATCAAAATCAAAACACTCCTCCGTGAAACCTTCTGGGTCCTCAGAGTCTATAGCAGCAGCCCCCAAGCCTGGTGGCACAACAGGGCCATTTAAGCACACTACACCCCAAACTTTTAGAAACATAATTCTCATGAGGGTTAGACAAAGGAAATCCATATTTGTGCTTTACTTTTCAAGCCCTCTGGCTTTTTGGAAAGAGAGAACTCCAACCACAAGAAAGAACTCAAGCTTCCACGATAGATCTATCATCTGTCCGTCCATCCATCCATCCGTCTGTCTGCCTGTCTACCTGTCTGTCTATCTATCTATCTATCTATCTATCTATCTATCTATCTATCTATCTATCTATCTATCTATCTATCTATCTATGTATCTCCAAAGGAGTATCATCACACTCCTAAAATGCCCCTGAGGATTCCTGGGCTATAGGGAAAAGAGGGCTCTGGCATTTTCCTTGTTTTTTTCTTTATCCCATTATCTCAGCTCAGTGCCCCTGTCCTCGACCTTGCCCTTGATCAGTTTGGTGGACTCCCATTCTGTCTTCAGTTCACTTGACCCCCTCCTTCTTTCCCTGTGTGTCACCAACACCAGGCTGATGATAATTGGTGATTAATAAAAGTTAACTAATGACATGGGGGAGACTAAAGACAGAACTGAATAGAAAGCAAGACGTGTAAGACACTACTTTTCCTAAGATAACTTGGTTCTTCCCACCATTAGAGAAATAACCAGATGGTACTAGCTGTCCTTGTGCCCTGGCCTTATCTGACCCTTTCCTCAGCATTCCTTCTGCCCATCTTCTCTCCTCCCACCCCCACAGTTTCAAGTCCCTTCCGCTATTAAGTGAATATCTGTGTCCCTTCCTCCCCAACCCTGTTTATCTGTTAAAGCATTAAACTCTGCTGAGATGAATATGTATTTGAAGGAGGGGCCTTTGGGGGTGATTACATTTCAATGAGGTCATACATTTGGAGCTCCTGAGATGGGATTTGTGTTTTTGTAAGAAGAGACCCAAGGTTTCTTTTTCTCTGCTCATGAGGATGCAGCAAGAACGCATTGTCTACACACTGAGAAGAGAGTCCTCGTGAAGGGCTGAATCCACAGGTACCTTGACCTTGATTTCCCAGCCTCCAGAACAGTGAGAAATAAACATTGGTATTTAAGCTACCCCGTCTGTGGTAATTTGATAGAGCAGCCTAGCCTAGACTGACCAAAGATGGCTGCCCTTTCTTTGAGCCCTCCAAAGCTCTCCTATTGGGGGTCTTCTCTGGGAACCATCCTGAAAATACCCTAATTGGAGGCATCTCCCTTGGTTTCTGAGAGACCTGACTTCATCTTACAAAGCATCTTAGCTCTTTTTCCTATCAGTCTTCCCTCCAGTCAAGCCCCTGGGCCTTGATTTCAAACACAATATGTATATGTCCCCAAAATAACAGAAAGACTGATGTCTCTGAGGAGAAATTCTGTAATCATCCCTTTCCTTTCAGACTTTTAAAATTTCACCTTTCTCACTTCTTAGGGCTCTGAAAAGCTCTTCAGATGATTTTAATGGCACTGGTGGCCTGAGCATGTCTGAGAACCAAAACCTTTCCCACCACAGGGCGTCCTGTCATCTTGAGGGTTTCTGCTCACCACAGAAGAGAAATGACTTCTCTGCTTTATGCTCTAGGGAGTTTTGCAAATCTATCCAAAGGAGCTTTTCCCTCATACCACATTTTTCCACAGCAAACCTGTCATTGTGTAGTGAGTGATAGGATTTGCGTGTTGTCACTTTGGACTCCCATACTGGTCTGAGGGCAACTTCAAGGCAAAGCTTGCTCTGGCATCCCATGGGCAAGGCACAGAGTGGAGTGCTTTGTGTTTACTGAATGAAGTCAAATGTGAAGTGATAAGTATCACTTGGATTAGGCATTTAGGTCATTCGTGACTGTGGTCACTCCAGAAGAAATACTGCTTGTGGACAGGCTGCCCTTTGGGCTGCTGCCTACGGGTGTGTGACTGACCTGTGCACAAGAGTCAGATGATGGGCGGATCTGTGTGTGATGAATCCCACCCTCCTTGCACAATCCTAGCCACGTGCTTAGGCATTTGTCCTTGGGCCCAGTGGGAGAATGCCACTTACGGATCCACCCAGAGGGTCACAGTCTTGCAGGAGACCCTTTGTGAACACACGCTGATGCACTGTAAGTCCCACCTCCCGAGACTGTCATCCATGACTGGAACGCCACTGAGTCATTTCAATCATCTCTTTCTGTGAAGGTGAAAACCTAGTTAAATGGAGAACTTTAGGAGGGCCATCATTGCCACGTATTTGGAAAATTTTCAAAGGGCCTGAGGTGTTTCCACTGGCACCTCACACTCAGCATGCTCAATATGTACAAACAGAAGTCATCTCCTCATCTCCTCTCCTGGGCAGACCTGCCTTCCTTCTGTGTTTCCTTCAGTGGGCACCTCTGATGCTCAACGAGAAGCCCTCCTGAACCCCCAGCCCTTCAGTCTTCCCACCAATCCTCCCTTGAAACAAGTTCCCAGCTCAGAGGGCAGATCCCAATCCTCTCTCCTCCATTCTTTAACCACTGCCCTGCCTCAGCCCACCTGCCTCTCTTGCCTGGGATTTATCCATTGTTTCCTGCCATCTCTTATTACATCTGCTCTTTCCTCCTAAGTTCATCCGCCAGCTATCTTTCTAAAATTGGGTCTTGGTGTGCCCTGTTGGAGTAAGGTTTGGGAGGAGTCAGCATTCCTAGGTCTTTGATTTGTGACAGGGCCAAAGGGAACAACCAGGATGAACAACTAAATAAAATAAAGAGTTTCTTCCTCCTCTCTCTTCCTCCCTACATACCTCTCCTCGCTTTCATACCTGCCTGCAACTTTTCTTCCTTTCTTTCTTTTTTAAAAAACTTTTATTCTCCACTTAGACCCCTTGCATATGTCTCTACTCTCAACCCACTGGCTGCATCCAGAATCTCTAGCTTGGCATACAAATTCATTCACTTCACCACAACTCTACCATTCTGCCCTCCTCCCGCTGTCCCTCCTGGTGTATCGGTCATTCCTGAGGGGGCATGCTCTTCCAAGCTTCCTTGGCTTTGCACATGCTGTTCCCTGTGCCTGTGCCTCCCCACCTTGTCTTCTGGTCTCAACTCCAGCTGAATCTGAAGTTCCCTCTCAGTGCTTCTGTCCTCTGTGTAACCTGCACTCCTCCACTGGAGCACTTTGGGGTTACTTCAAATCATCTCCTCCATGGGAACTGACTTCATCAAAAAGGAGGCATTATTCACTTTTCCTTCCCCAGGCATGGATCAAAGTTTCCAGCACTTATTTTGTACAAACTAAATATCTGCTCAGTTGAAAGCCTATTAACAGAACAGCAGCTGTACTAAGAAATAACGTGCAACTACACAGAAGAATTATTAGATCCACACCTATTGATTATAATTTCAGGGGGATAGGTACACTATATCCCTGTTTTCTGTAAATGGTAGAAAAGTATCGCTTTATATGTTTTTGCCTTCTGAACATATCCAAGTGGATGGAAGAAATCCTAAATGCCATCCTTGTTGAGTGAGTGAAATTGGAGGGAGAAGGGGAAGGGTGATTTTTTTTGTTTTGTTTTGTTTTTAATAATACCATTGTTATAAAGGACTTCTGTTGCTTTTGTAAAATCAATTAAGAAAAATAAGTGGTTGACAGATGAGTAGATAGTCTTCAGGAAAGAAGTTTTCAGGAAAGGAGAAATGCTGCTATTGTTGTGAGAACCCTAAGAAAATCTGATGAGGAATATAAAGCCCCAAAAGGTATAATTAGGTTGGTATTATTATTTGCTGTCTAAAGGATTTTTTTCTCCACAGAGAAAAAAGTCCCCACGGGCTTCTTTCTTAAACACACCTCCACTCAAGTTCTTCCCCTCTTGTTGACAGATTATTAACTTCAGGACTTGACAGAGGGTGGGACAGAGAAAGAGAAAGTTTCAGCAGTCGGTGCCACTTGAAGATCAATCAGGAATGAAGATAAGCTCCATTGATATTATGTCATTATGAGGGATATTATTGCATTGAAAAAATTCAAAGTTCACGCAGTTTTCTGGAGAAAAGGACCCAGGGGTTGAGGGACAAGAGCAAGGTGTGTGGCTTTGGGGGATGGGGAGAAAATGCAAAGCAATTGACTTAAGACACTTCAACCAATAGGCAGCTACCCTACCCAAGTCCTGCATTTACTAAGAAAGCAAATCCTTTTCAGGAGTCTGCCATTAGTTAGAGAAGAGAGGTGGAGGGTGGTGGGCAGAGAAAACATAATAAAAAAATAAATAAATCAAAGAGTGAAAATTAGAATAGGCAGCCACCATGAAAATCAGTACAACACTAAGAACGCTGTATCAGGAGAAGGCTGTAGGCTTCTCTTACACTTTAGTGTAAAGTTGAGGACAATGAGAGCCACTAACTCATTTTTAGTATTTGAGAGAAGAAAAAAAAAAATCACTTGGTGTGCTTTAATGACTGATCACCTGTCGCTAAGGGACAGTAAAAGTATTTTTCTATCAAAAGTAGTGAAATCAGTCCATAGATGTCTTGGGCTCACACCCACAATTTTTATTTAATCTTTTTTTTTTTTAAAGGAAAGGTGCAGGCAGGAATAAAAGTGAACAGGCAGACAGGCAGGAAGAAAGGAGAGGAAGAAGCACTCCATTCATTCTTATTTAGTTGTTCACATTGGTTGTTCCCCCTGGCCCTGGGTCTTGAACCTGGGACCTTGGGATATATGTGGACTGCTCTGAGGTGTACTAGACTGCTAGACCAGCAAGGCTCTCCCACAGTCTTTATATGAGAAAAATCTACTTAAAAACAGTAAGCACAGGCTGAGGTAAGAGGCACCTTGTGGAACTACACTTGACATCTCTGAATCACTTACACACAAGCAGACTTTTTGCAAAAATGTCAGATAATAAATATTTAAAATATTTCAATAAATATTTTAGGCTTTCTGGGCTGAGATAAAATTTAGAATATTATGTAGGTCCTTTTATAACAAATGTAAAAAGAAATTCCCTATCACTTTTGGGGGGACCAATATCAAAACTTTATTCGCACATAGCGAAATTTGAATTTCATGTCATTTTCAGGTGCTGCAGAATAATATTCTCCTTAAAAATGTTTTCAACCATTTGAAAATGTAAAAACCATTCTTTGCTGGCGGGTCGTACAAAAACAGGTGATAGATTGGGTTGGGCTCTTGGACTATAGTTTGTTGACACCCAATCCATCAAGTTCCTAAAACTCAATGTGAGTTTGGGTGTGACCTTAGAATCCATCTTAGCACAGGAGTGCTCCAGGGAGGACAGCCATACGAAGCCAGGAAGGGCAGCCTGCCTGCCACAATCTGGTTGTTTCCAGAGTGTCAGCTCAAAGAAAGGTAAACACAGATATCTGCGGAGTTCTCCCTGTCTGTTCAAAGGTGGGGTCAATTGGTTCAGCCCTCCACCCCCACCCCTGCCTCAGGACAGTCAAACTCCTAGATTTTTGTTGCTCACCAAAGAGCCATCGCTTTTTCGGCATTAGGTCAGTTATTGCATTCATTTGTCCTTGTTATCATTATGGTTTCAATCAGACAGGCAATTCAATTACTTTAATATTGTCAATATTTCTCTAACAGGCCAGCATATTTATTTGTAGATTTGGGGAGACAATGGTGATTTACATCAATTTACATGGAGGAGGTAACATTATTTCCGTCACCATCCCAACCCACATTTCCAGACACCTGGCTTGTTTCATCAGAGACTTTTCATATATCTCAGTTAATTCTTCACAGTCACTGGAAATTGATTTAAAAAACAACAACCGTTATTCCATTTCATAGCAAATATGTTGAAGGGAAAAGAGACTGAGCTGGTAGTCATGCTGATTTTGAGCAGTCGGCAGTGCTCTTAGACACTAGTTCTCCATCTACAGTGCTTTAAAGGAACATCACACATACATGTTCTTCAAACTTCCTTTCCTTCCCTTCTGGGAATTCCCATTTCAGAACACCTCATGGAGCGTCCTGACTTCCTGTCATTTTTCTGTTTCCCTTCCACACCCATATCTTGCCCATCTCATCTCCCAGATTTCTCTCATAAACTCCCAAGGGCTTAGATACTATTATTTAGAGTAATTCAGCTCTTGGCAAACTGAGATCTAGAAGTCTTAGGGAAGAAATGCCATTTTATAGGAAGAAAAACTTCATGATCCCTGGGATCTGGAAAGATAGTACAAAGTCTATATGTAGAGAAATACATTCGAAAATGAGAGAATTTTCTTATTTTTCTGAGGGGGGATCAACAAATAGAGAAGAAAGGATGAAATCGAAAAAGGGAAGAAAGGGGAGCAGAAAAGACACAGGACTCTGACCGCTTAGTAAGTACTACTAGGCATAAATTGTGAGACTATGCAGAATGTGCAACATCATGATACGAAGAATTCAACGAAGATTGAAGATAGGAAATGAATGTGAGTTCCTCGGGAATTTCAAGAAATTCTATGGACTGACCTGATTGGATGTTTGACATTGGACATGTCACAGGACATACCAACGTTATCTAAATCTTTGGGAACAAGGTGAATTTGTATGGAAAAGTGTGAGCCTATATGGATGAGCATAATCCTCTTTGGGAGGGGAGAAGAGGAAGTAGAAAACAAATATGTGAAGAATGTAAAATGACAGTCATCTGAAAACCACATTAGAGATGACAGGAGTGAGATTCAAAAGGGGACCTAAATACAGTCAGGATGAGTGGGTGGGATAAAATGAAAGAGATGATGATATTGGTTGGGGTTCATATGGAAGAAACAGTGATCTCTCTAGGTATTTCAACCGGAAATATATAATTCAGGGAATTGGGTTTTTGTTTTGTTTTTTAAAGGAAAGATGTATGAATAAAGGCAAGTAGGCAGGTGGCAGGAAGAGAGGGGAGGAAGAAGATTTTATTTATTTTATTTGTTTGTCTTGGCTGTTCTTCCTGGCCTGAGGTCACAAACTCAAGTACTGGGATGTATGTGGACTACAATGGCCAGAGATGGTGACCTTAACCACTAAACTACCAGGGCACACGGGGGTTGGGTTCTTTCAAGCCTTTTTGGAGAGTGAAAGAAGCAGAGTCCAGGCAAACCTCTATGAATGAAAAACATTTGCACAATGGTTTACCTGGAAATTGTACCCTCAGATCAGTAAGCAAAGTAGGGAATCAAGAGATTACCTTCAGCATTTTCGATTTCAGGTAGAGCCTGGCCGAAAGGAGTGGTTTTCTGTGACAGGAGCTGCTGTCACTGCAAGGGATGACTCTAGAGCTGTGCTGTGACTTCTCCACCTGCAATAGCAAAAACGTGCATGTCCCAGTTTGCAGCCCCCATTGCAGCAAGCGACCAGTGCTGGGACACAGTTATGCTGGCAGCAGAAACCAGCATAGAAAAAGAGCGTCCATCTCTTTTCTGCCTTCCAGATTTTGCACAAAAGCATTTTACTGCTGGAATTAATCACAGTAAGAGCCTACTGTCACGTCATAATGGAGTCAAAGGCAATAAGGACATATCAATCATACTATATTATATATATGTGTGTGTGTATATATGTATATATGTGTGTATATATGTATATCATATATGTATACACACATATATTAAGAAGAAGAAAGTAGGCAGGAATGAAGGCAAATAAAAAGGAGGAAGGAAGAGAGAGGAAGTGCATTTTAAAAAATTTAGTTATACATTTTTGGTTGTTCTTTGACCCTGGGTCATAAACGCTGGTCCTTGGTCTCTGTGTGGACTTCACCAGAGCTGTGGACTTAATGCCTGAGCCAACAAGACATGCCTAAAATTTTTTTATTTAATTGATTTTATTGAAGGACCATTACATCATCATTATGTAGATTTAAGGCGAGCATCATTGTAAATCAACATCTGTATATAATGTATTAAGTGTATCACCAACCATTCCAGTTCTTCCTTCACCATGCAAATTGATCCCATCTACCCAATTTGCCACCTCTTTACTTGTAACCTCTAATTTGATTTTATTGAATGGAAGTCTAATTTTGTTGGATTTAGTTTGTTTGCTTGGTTTCTCTATATATTACAGATGAGTAAAATCTTATATTTTGCTCCCTGTGACTGATTAAATATAATTCCCTCTAAGTCCATCCATGTTGTTTCAGTATTTCATATATTTCTTATTTTCAATTAAGTAGTATTCCATTGTGTATCTATACCACATCCTTTTTTTAAAAAAAAAAAAAAGCAAAGGTCCAGGCAGGAATGAAGGCAAGGGGGCAGATAAGCAGGAAAAGGGAGGAGGAAGAAACATTTTATTTTATTTCAATTTTAGTTGTTCACACGAATTGTGCCCTCTCACCCCCCCAGGACTTGAACCCAGGGGTATATGGCCTGTGTCTTTTGGAGACAATTGATGTGACCACTGCTCCACCAGGGAGCACCAGTTTGTAGTACATCTTTATCCACTCAACTTTTGATGGGCGATTAAGCTGTTTCTGGTTCTTGGATATTGTATATAAAGATGCAACAAACATGAGGTGCAGATGTCTTTTTGAAATAGTGTTGTTCTGTTTTTATGGCTGATACCCAGGAGTGGGGTAGGTGTATCAGATGAAATTTCCATTCACAATTTTTTGAAGAATCTCCAAACTGCTTTTCACCCTCTTACACTCCCACAAACAGAGTGAGTTCCCCTTTTCTTTTCCCCAACACTTGTTGTTTCCAGACTTTTGAATAACAGCTATTCTCACTGGTATATGGTGATACTGCATTGTTTTTTGAATTCCATTTCCCTAATACTGCTTTGCATTTAAATTTTTTTAAATATCCCATTAATATTTTTATTTTGATTACTGATGTTTATAGCATTTGCTTAAATTTTGTGCCCAACGTATCTTATGTGCCTCACATGGGCCCCAGCCCTGCTAAGAACTTCAGCTTCAAGGGAGTCTTAGAAATAGTTTTTAGCTTTTCGTCCTCTGCAGTACTGAAGGTGCACTGGAGACTGGGGTGGAGGCAAAGAGGCATCTGTGAGAGTTAATTTTATGTGTCAATGTGGCTAAGCTACAAAGCTCAGTTTAGCTGCTCTGGAGATGTTTTTCAGTTGTGATTAACATTTAAATCTTTGAGTAAAGCAGATTACCCTCCTTAAGTGAGTGGCCTCATTCAATTGTAGAGGCCTTAAGGAAAAGACTGAAGTCTTCAATGAAGGAGTCAAATGGTACAAACTTCCAGTTAGAAGATATAGGGATAGTGGAAATACAACACACTACATGGTGACTACAGTTAATAAAACTTTATGGTATATTTAAAAGTTGCTAGGAGAGGAAAATCCTAAACATTTTCATCAGAAGGAGACTTTTTTCTTTTTCTCTTGTATTTATATGAAATGGTGGATGCTAACTAAACCTATTGTGCTTATCATTTAAATATATCTATCCTATCTGTCTGTCTGCCAGTCTATCTAATCTATCATCTCTTAATCTATCAGTGAAATCATGATATATACCTTAATCTTATACATTGACATGTCATTATAGCTCAACAAAACTATAAAATAGAGACTAAGATTCCTAGAAAAGGAAGAAATTCTGCCTTTACAGTTGTGTGAGTCAATTCATTAGTTTTATATTTTTTCTTTCTCTCTCTATTTTTTTTTTTAAAGGAAATGTGCAGGCAGGAATGAAGGTGAGTAGGCAGGCAGGCAGAAAGAGAAGGGAGGGAGAAGTCTTCTATTTTATTTTAATTTTATTCAGTTGATCACAGTGGTTGTTCCTCCTTGACCCAGGACACGAACCCATGTCCTTGGGATGTATGTGGATTGTGCTCCTTCAGAGGCAGCTGACATACCGTTACTCCACCAGGACATACCCAAAGTTCTCTATTTTATATATATAAATATATATATACATATATATACATAATCTTCCTTAGATATATTTCTTTCTCACATATGTCATATATGTGTATATAAGTATATGTATATATGTAGGTATATCTGCATAGATAGGTAAATTGATATATCACAGCAACCTAAGTATTTTAAGCTGAAAGGGATATAATTAGAGAATTTAGTTCTTTCAAACTCTTTGCAACATCAAGAGAATAAGACTGTAGCACATCCTATTGATCCTATTAATTCTGTTTCTCTGGAGAAGCTTGGCTAATAAATTTGCACGAGGTAGGGATAGAGGCAGCGAGCTATTTACTATGTCTCTTGCTATTGGGGTTGAAGGCACCACACTAGATTATAGTTTTGACATAGGGGGAGAAAAGAGAAAGGAGGACGCTTAAATGAATTCCCAAGTTCCCAGTGAGGGTGGCCTGCTGCTGGCCCTGACCGCGATAAGGGAGACAGATGCAGTACCAGACAGCCCATGAGAAAAGTCAGCATGTGCTCATCATCCTGAGAAGCAGCTCGCATCTTCCCAAAGCAGTCACGTTCCACTGAATGAGGTTCGCTCTGTACTTGTCAAAGGTTGCCAGGACAACAGACAACATGGTGGTTCATTCAATTTCTCATCTTTTAAATAGCTATTTAAGTGCCTCCCCATGTCAGGCACTGTTCTAGCTATCAGATGTACAATGGTGACTAAAAGGGAATTCACTTTTTTTCACGGTGCTTTCTTTCTAATTTAGGAAGATATGATAAACAAACACAAATGTAAATAAAGGAAACAATTCAGTGCATCCGGATGGCTCAGGTGTTAAGCCTACACCTGACCATCGTCCATATGCAGCCTCAGGACCAGGGTTCGTGGCCCTGGGGTTGAGGGGAACAACTAAAAGGAACAATTAATTAAATACTTTTCCTCTTTTCGCTTCTTTCCTGCCTGCTGCCTGCCTGCTTTCACTCCTGCCTGCTTCCTTCCTCTTTAAAGAGAAAATAAAAACAAAAATAAAGAAAACCATTTCAGTGGTATGTAGAACGAGGATCATGAAACAGGACAAGGTGATGGAGAGTGACACGTAGTGGGCTCCCCCAGAGGTGGTTATTCAGTTCGAATACATTTGGAACCCCTTAGTATGAATTAGGAAAGGAGAGTCTTATGGTGAGGGGAAAGCCGAGCTGCCCTGTGTGTGACCACAATGAAATAAAAGTTGAGAGCTGCTGGCTTCTGTGATGAGTTATTAAAGGGTATCCACCACAATATGCGTGCGCATAATGCTCTCCTGCTGCCCAGAATGAAGAGTAGATAGTGAGTGACAGAGCCCCTATTTGGCAATGTGGGTCAAGAACTAGAAGACAAGACCAGGGTCAGGGTGGGATTGAAGAAGAACAGCCTGAGGATCCCCAAGGGACTAGAAGCTCCCTAGGGTGAAGGCAGTGCCCGGGGGTTGTTATATTACCCGATTGACAGTTTGGTGCATGCTGGGTCCTCTGTAAGTACTGGTTGACAAATTAAGCAATCTCCTGGTTGAAGATGAAGAAAGCCTTTGCCTTCTGCATGATTTATTCACACTTGGGAGAATAACTGCCTCCTTCCATAGCACAGGCCAGTCTCCCAGGTGGGAAGGA
Organism: Solenodon paradoxus; assembly: GCA_004363575.1. Taxonomy (NCBI): domain Eukaryota; kingdom Metazoa; phylum Chordata; class Mammalia; order Eulipotyphla; family Solenodontidae; genus Solenodon; species Solenodon paradoxus. The sequence continues at coordinate 507,824 of RJWH01000482.1, read as the reverse complement.
GGGGCTAGTTAAATGGCTCCAGTTTTCTTTCCTTGCTCTCACAACTTGCTGTCCCCTGGGAGTCCATGATTCATTTGTAATGATCCAGCCAAAGTATGGTCCCATACCTTTCCTTAGGTTTGTTACCCTGGCCCAGCTGCCAGAGCCTGGGAATCCCTGGAAGACTGTATGAAGTGCTAAGGGAGTAGAAAAGGCTCGGTGTTCATCCAAGAGAAGGCAGGAAAATAACCTGTCTGCTTTATGAGGCATACTTTTCTCATCTTTCTAGACCTGTTGGCTGTGGTGCTCACTGTGCAGAAAGGTTCGCTCACATCGACCCTGGAATTATGGGTACAATTTCACAGACCACATGGGTCAATTCTAAGACGGTCACAAACAGGGAAATAATCTCCCTTCCCTTCCACACGGAACTGGTGTTTGCCATTAAGACAGCATGACTATTGTAATGACATAAATAACAAATAAAAAATACAGGGTCTCTAAAACTCTAGTGATGGGTGTGGAATGATATTGACATTGACTGAGGTGTGAATCCAGTCTCCTGAAACTTATCTAGTGTTATACATTAATGAAACAACTATCAAAATTTTTTTTAAAAACGACCCCAGTTGCATTTGAATTCCAATAACAAGGTGTTCATCTTTCTTTTTTTTCTATCATAAGTAGGTTTCAAATATTGTATATTCTAAATGTTGCATGAGACTAGCATAATTATCAGGGTGGTTTGTTATTTATCTAAAATTAAATTTAACTGTCCTGTTTTATCTGGCAACCCTACTGAAGACTGAAAAAAGATGTTTAACTCTGCCACTTGCCTAAGGCCTTTTTCTACTTGATCAGCCCCTGGAGTGAGTTCTAGCCTGAGGTCTCCAGACCTCCCTCTGGGGTATGGAGGAGCTTTTAGGACAGCCCCACTTGGTATGCCCTGGTGGAGTAGTGGTTAGGTCAATTGCCTCTGAAGGAGTGCAGGCCACATGCGCCTGATTTCCTACATTGGGTCCCTGGGGAAATAATCAATGTGAATAACTAAATACAGATAAAATTCTCCCCCCCCCCCACTTACTGCCTGACTATTCCTCTTCATTCCTGCCTGCACCTTTCCTTTAAAAAACAAACAAAAATCTCCCTCACCTCACTAAATGACTTCTCCCTTTACTTGAGAGAGACCCTACCCAGTTCCATTTCTACACAAACGGGATCCTTGCCTGTCTAGACAGAATCACAGTATCTGCACATACAAAAAGCATGTCATTCACACAATAGGAATTACATATTCTGTCATAATTTTATCTCATCAGCACACGAGAAATTTGTACTTCTCTTTGGAAATACTAAGCTCAGTTCTCCAGTGACCACACTCAAAAGACCTGAGGACATTAATGCTTCCTGGATAGCTGCTGGATGTTCAAACTAGAAGCCTTCCCTTTCTCTAACATATCAGAGGATTAAATAGTCAGCCCACCATATGACATGCCTAGGAGCTATCTGCAACTCTGTTTGAACCTGTTGAACTCCAGGCAGTAACATATTTTTATCTTCTGCGATGCTTCCTTTGAGCCAATAAGTGTAGGGCAGCGAGGTGAAAACGAAATAGCAACTTTCAAGAAGACAATCTAAAATAAGCACCTGTTCAGTGATAATAAAAATATACAGATTTCCCTTCCTCCTGCTGGCGCTGTTAAAGCCCAAGCGCTTGTGATGTGTCTGCACGTGATGCACATTTAGCCACACGGCACTTTTCCATTTAACCTTTTAGGTCAGATCTGTTAGATATCCTCCCCGCCCACGTGATCAGTGCAGGATTTCTTGATTTCTCAACTGAAGTGGAGTGATACTACTGCTTGACTCTTAAAATATGACGGATAAACCCTTTATTCAAATAGATAGTCACATGTGCTAGATGAAATGTGTAAAGATTAGCTGGAATTTTTTTTTTTCTTTTAAGGAAAGGTGCAGACAGGAATGAAGGTGAGTAGGCAGGCAGGCAGGAAGAGAGAGGAGGAAGAAGCACTTTATTTATTTTATTCAGCTGCTCATCACTGGTTGTTTCCTTAACCTCAGGTCTTGAACCGGGGACCTTAGGATGTATGTGAGCTGCCTGGTTTAAACCACTAGACCACCAGGGCGTGCCTAACTGGAAGTCTTGTTCCTGGTTCTTTTACCAACTCTGGCTCTCTGGACAATGTTTAGAAGTGTCTCTAGTCACCTCCCTTTCTCCTTTGCTTTAGTGGGCATGAAGAGTGTGTCAGTTCCTCAATAGATTTCAAGTTTCTCGATGGCCTAGTCTTGTCAGTAGCTGTCATTGTTGGCTGGGGCTACCATCACAAAACAGCACACACCTAGTGCTTAAGCAACAGAAATGTATCTTTTTCAATTCTGGAGACTGGGGTTCAAGATCACGGTGCAGGCCAATTCAGTTTTTTCTGAGGCCTCTCTCCTTGACTTGCAGACAGTGGCCTTCTCTCTGGTCTTTCTAGTGTGTCCAAATGTCTTCTGATGAAAACATCAGTCAACGGATTAGCACGCACTCTAAGGGCCTCCTTTCTAACTTAATCACCTCTTTAACAACCCTATCTAGATACAGCCACATTCCCGCATCTGGCAGGGCAGGATTTCAACATATGAATTTTGGGAGACACAATTCAGCCCATACAAGAACCCCTCAAATTATTAATGCAGGGTCTGGCATTTGGTGAACAATAAATGTTGAGTTCATACAAGATCTTTGAAAAGGTCATTGATGGAAAGGCACATCACGCAGAGTTTTCTGTATCGGTTAATCCAGAGCAGCCTGTTGTTAAGCCTTCTGTCTCTATGCATTTTACTGGTCATTATGATTGCATTATGAAAAGTCATCTGTCCAGATGTACAACCTGTGACACCGCTTCCACAGAGATGAGGCTGCGCGTGTGTAATCACATCCTTTCTTCTTTGTGACAGAGCCTGTCACTTCCATGTCATCTCTGCCTGCACCCTGCCAGGCTGGCTACAGGGTCCGACTGTAAATGCAGTGGCAGTAATGAGTCTCCCCAGCTGTCATCCTCCAGCACCCTTCTCAGCAGCTGCTTGACCTCACCCTGTAAAGGCATGCATTTCCCAGCTTCCGTTACGTCCTCCAAATTGGGAGAACAAAACAGACTCCACGAAAGGTTTCCTGCTACTTTCCTGGGGAAAAATGGCATCTTACAACATATGCATTGTCTGTTCTGAGTTTGGCTCCTTTAGTCTTTCAGGTTAAAAAAAAAAAAAACAAAGCCCCCAAACTTTGATCCCTGGGGAGGTGAAGCGGAAGTTGATCTTCACCATTAAATTTTTTTATAGATAGCAAAGTCCATGCTTCCACCTGCATCCAAAGCACAGAGGCAGCTGGCAGAACAAAGCACCAGAGAAAAATAGCTGACCAGAATCTCTTCAATCGCCCATGTACAGGTGCAGCTTGTTTTTCATCTCGGTGGCAGTCACTAGTGATTGACAATGTTTTACCCAGAAGACTTAACCCCTTTTCCTCCTAGTTGAACCAAAGAACCAAATCGTATTTCTAGAAAACAGTTCCTACCCCTCTGTCTGTGATAAAGAAATTCAACCCAAATGGATGGTCCTCTCACCCATGGAACCTCCTTGAAAGGAGTTAAACAGAGATGTTTTGAAAATGTATTGCAAGTCCTCCTCAGCTTTGTTGCCCAAGCTGAGGCACACCCTCCCACACTCTTCTAGAATAGAAGTGACAGATGACGGATACTCAGCGTTCAGTCAGTCTTAAAGTGCATGGCCTAGAAAATGAATTCCTGTTTGCCCACAGCTTTTTGCCATCACGGTCAAACAAGTAATATCAGAGTAAGTAGCAGGGAAAAGAGACCCTTGAATGACTCAGTTTGTATATTTCCAGAGAATGTGAATTAGGCAATCTCACCTAGCAGGTTCCATGATGGTTTGTCAACCCCTCCCCACAAGGACATCCACTGTACCTCACCTGGCTTTTCATAAGTGTGCACAGGGACATTTTGTCATCTGGGGAGTCCCCCTGGAGGGTTGAATTGTGTCCAGACAGCTAGCTATCTATATAGTCCTCAATCAGATAGTCTTTGGGACTTTTACGGGGGAATGAATGATGGCGCGCAAGGGAAGCGAGATTTTCAACAAATGCATGAGCAAACATTGTGAAGGTTGTAAGAGTAGCTTTCAGAACCTCCCTTAGAGTTGCTCTCTGGGCAGAGGTTATGTGCAAGGAGGAGGTACCTCCTAAGGAGTGAGCCCTCCTAGTAAGAAGGGGAGTTTGTTGCTGCTGACTACAAGTTAACACCTGAGGAGCAGGCTCCAGAACCCCGGGGTGGATTCCCCTGGGTTTTCTTCATCCTTAATGGGGTCTGGCATCAAGGGAGAGATTGTTAATGAATCACATGTTGGATCAGATGACTTTGCCTTCTGGTATGTGTATTATAAATCACCTCCTCTTAGCATAAGAAACCTCACAGATGAACATCCTTGATAATGTTAAGTGATGAGCTCAGAGCATGACCTCAATAACTCTTACAGCATGGAGCAATGGTTTGACTTCTGAATGGAAAAAATGACATACAGACAACTCTGACACTTCCTTTGAGAGTCTCAGTAACTTTCCAATGATCACACACGCCCAAGAAGCCTCCCACTCTGTTTTGGCCTTGACCTGGTCTTTGAAAGGCATTCATGCTATGTTGAAAGCATCTGTTCGGATGTTCACATCTCCATCCTCCAAGCAGTTAAGCCGAGAGTAAAAGAACCAAAGGAACTATGTGGTCTGGAAACCAGTCTATCTGATTCATAAATGAAACCTTTTGAATGAGTCTTCATAGACCAATGTGGTCCAAAGCTATTGAATTAAATATTTCTGAATTTTCATTAATTGTTTTGATCTTAGACAGGGATAGCAGCTGCTGGTGATTGCACATGAAATAAAATACCAAGATTAGACAGAAATTATAGCCATGGCACCATGGTGATAATCTAATGAGGCAAAAGTCTGGATGCATGTCAACCAGACAGATACCATAGGAAGTAAAGCCTCCGAATGAAGAGTCTCCTTCCGGGTTTAGAGTGGATATATGGAATATACTTGGCCTCCATCTCCTTCACAAAAATTGCACAAGTGGTGAGAATACATCTTAAATTCTACTTCAATATTTGCCCCTTTGAGTGTCAACATTACAATCTGGAAGCAGAGAACCCACTGGCCCAGAGTGACCCGGGGGCAGATGAGCGCCAGAGATTTTCTTTACACTTCAGTCATTTGGCAAGGGAGAAACTTTTTCTAATCAGCACACACATCCTAACAGATGTGTGCACAAGGGGTTATATGGAAAGCTCTAGACTTTGGATATTCTTGGCCTTGGGGGAATCTTTTTTTTTTTTTTTTTAAGTTTATAAAGGTAATTACCATTATTTACAGTACTGAGGGCAAAGCCCCACCCTGGGCTTCTGGCCAGGGGATCTCAGACTAGAGTGGAGTGAGGTGAGCCAACTCCAAGACAAAAGCACAATTATATTCGCACACAAACCGGCCTGGTGGTAGTGGGGTGAAGGAAATGCCCACGCAGGGGCGGGATGTGCAGGGAGGGGCGTGCTTTGAAGTTTTGCATAAATCTTGTAAATCTGCCCCCTGCCCCCATAGTCTTGGGAATGAATATTCTCCTGCTTACCCTCTTCTAAAGGGGGCCCCAAGAAGTTGTCCTTCCTTCTTACTCGATTTGCCTATTTTTCAAACTGAGCTTTAAATAAAGGAATTTTGGAAGAATGAAGAAAACGGGAAATGTGTAATGTGTAAAGAAAGCTTTCTCCATTTCTTGGCAGAAAGGAACTCAAACAAAGACCAAAAGACTACAACATTGTTTTTTAAAACCCACTCCCATTTTCAGATATTTCAATTTACCCTCCTTTCTGATTCACATTCCCTTTTCACTTCTGAGCATTTCGAAGCCATGGGGTTAGAAAATGTGTGGCCACCGTATATATATATGGTTCTCTAGCTCAGCACAGAATTAGCTAATAACTGACGCACATACATTGTCTCCCAGTTAACTGTGTTACATATCTTTTATTGTTTTTTTTTCTTGCCAGGATTAAGGCCAGATCATTTGTGCTAATGTTCTGTAGGATTCCCTAGCAAGGAAAGCTTGCAATAGAAGTGCTAACAGATACATGGCCCTTGGATACATGGGCACTACAAGCTAACCCAGAAGTGACAGGGAGACTTGGGACCCACTGGGCACTCCCCACCTGGCCCCAGACAAGCTGTAATGCAGGAATTTCTCAAGGAGTGCCTGGTTTCCAACAGGGCAGGTGCCATAGGTCTATAGCATCATAGTTGAGGAGACAAGCCATAGGAAGCTGGATTTCCCCTTCAATCCGGGAGGAAAATTCTCCTTGGGAAACGGATGTGGTAAAGCCATTTCAGAGCATCAGCCTGCCCCTCGTGCAGTGCACCCGGAGGCGGGCACCTGACAGAACTCAGCAGTCAGGTCTGCACACCCAGCCCTCACCGCCCCGCAGTACGGAGGGAAGGGGAATTACATAGGTTGGACTTGAAACACTGCTGTGGCCCCACCTGACTTCCAGGTGCCTCAGGGAGTCCTTTCAACCACCTGGAATTGAGGTTGTTTCAAGGTACAGATGCAATATGTGTTTGTCTTGCTTTTGTTTGCACCTGAATACAAGTACCAGCTGGAAGTCAGAAGGTGTGGAGCATTGCAAACACTTTGACAGTAAATAAAGAGAAAGTAAGAGTTTAAAGGACTTCAGCTGTGGCTGAATCTTGGAGGAGGGGGAGGGAGAGAGAGTGGGGAGTAAGAAAGGAGTGGGGAGCATGGGGAGAGGAAATAGACTTACTACAGGAAATAGAAAAACACACAGAGAAATCTGAAATGGTGAGCAAGTGTTGCGTATTTTTTATCGTAGGTTAATATCCTGACATACAATTAGTCAGATAATTTGTCAGTGTATTGAAAATGAGCCTTTGGACTTGTGATTTGTCTTGCTCATATTGAATGTGCCTACTGTGTGCCAGGCAGGAAGGTAAATATTGGGAAGAAGTGATGAAAAGATGTCTTCTGTTGTGCCCTGGTAGCTCAGCTGTTAAGTCTCTGCTTGCAGTGCGGTCCATACAGAGTCCAAGGATTCAGTTTTGTGGCCCCGGGGCTAAAAGAACTACTAAAATGAACAAGTAAATAAAGAAAATGCTTCATCCCACTCTCCCTTCCTGCCCACTGCCTGCCTGCCTTCATTCCAGCCTGCCTTCCTTCCTCTTTAAAGAGGAAAAAAAGGTGTGAAATTGACTACAGTCACACAGCAAATTAACAGGAACTGGCTGTGATGATGGAGATGTATCCTGGGCCAGGAGGATAGAAAAGGTCATCTATGTCTCCTTTGGGTAGTAAAGGGAGTCTAATGGGACCACATTAAGAAGGAAGAGCTTACCTAAACTCTTCTTTCACACTCAAAACTGTAAGGTTTTTCTGGGCTCCGCGAGGAGAAAATTTCAATCAGACAGAAAGCAGAATAGTCAGGGCTTTATTGGACTTTGCGCTCCCGGGCGAAACTCCCAAGTCCGCAAAACGGGCCTGGGGAAGTCACGCGCAGAACAAAGGGGTACCGGCTCTTTTAAGCAGAGGAATTTCGCGGGCTTCCCATATCGCGATTGGGGATTGGCCCTGTGAATCCAGGTGTGGGGGTCGCATCCCTTATTCTGACGTCATCCACCTTTTTCCCGGGCTTGGCCGCTGTCCCTGCCCGCTGTCTCGTCTTTCTGAGCCAGCCTAATAAAAACAACCTCCTAGACATTTCCTACAGGGGCACTTAACACATTGGGAAGGTCCTGTCTTAGTCATTCCTTTTGGAGTAGGATAATGCCTCTGCATCAGTTTGGAAAGACAGTATTTTACTTAAATATTAAAGGCTGATCTGACTATCTCCAGGTCAATAGGCAACTCAGATTCATATTCGATCAACTTATTTTGTTAAAGATTATTCTGTAAAAGGTATTAGGAATTTGGAAACTGTCTGATGTTTAACTCATTCATTTTTTAAATACTAGAAAACAACTTTTGTCGACTTTGAATGGACAAAGCATTTTAAAAAAGCTATTTCATTTTCCAAGAAGATACAGTCTGTAGTTTGGCAGAGGGCAGTAACTTAATGATTAAAAGGGAAATTTTGCAATCCAACAAACCAGAGATCTAATCCTGATACTCCAACTTAGAAGCTGAGTGATCTCAGATGCACTGTTTAACCTTCCCTGAGCTTCAGGGTTTTCTTTTTTTTTTTTTTTAATTAGGGCAATAATAATGATACTATCTTGTAAGCTTATTTTGAAAATTAAATGAAATAATCCATTATAAGGTCCCTGGCAAGGAGCCTAGTACCCAGCCTGGGCTCAGCAAGTGGTAGCTATTATTAAGTGTAGTGTATAATCATACGTAATTATAAATACTTTTTCTTTCTCTGTTAAAATTGTGATCATGCATCGGAGAAAGTGAATTGGAATAATGACAATTCTGAATTAATGTCAACAGCCCATGAAAATGATTAAATTAATTTTTGAGTGGAATGTTCTAGTAATGTCAAAGAGAGACTCGTTCGATAGGACAGATGTCAGAAGCACATTTCCTTGGCTGCATAGACGAGGGAGAGTCACGGCGAGGTTACCCTCAATGCCCTCTGTTCTCCAGGAGCTGACCAGACTAACATCTATACCCAGGAGTAGTCATGCTGATCCTGAGGAGAAAGCTAAGATCAAAAAGTTGAAAGCACATCAAGAGTAAAAGTTAAAGGTGCTCGAAAGCATTTCTCACGTCAGCCAGAAATCTGACTACAGACTATCTTGACCATAAGCAGACCTGATACAGCTGAACCCAAGCCAAAAGGTGCTGAGTCCTCTCTCTCTCTGCTCCCATCAACAGGATTGTGTGTGGTTTGAACACTTCTGCCGCAGGGTCTTTAGAGGCCCCTGAAAGTTATAATGTAAATACTGTTGGGCTGGGTATTGGGCTTACTTGCTGAACAAAGAGTTGTTTGAAGTTCTAATTTTGTTGTAGATGATAAAAAGATGGGGGATGAAATGACTGGCTCCACTTACTGCTATAAAAACCTATCACATGAAGTCTTGAATTCCTAAAACTGGATGATCAGACTGTGACAGGGACACTGTGGACATTTGTTTATAAATCTACAAGTCTTTTCTCTCAGAAAACTTGCAATTTTAAGAAGAGTGGTAGGGTTCACAGGCACCATGGTTCAGATATACAAATTTTAGAAAGCTGTGGAAGGATTTTTACCCTCAGATGAATGGGAATGCAAACTATCATGCAAATCAAATTTAATCTTCTGGATTATTTGCCTCAATAAAAGAAATTAAAGACATAAAAGGAAGACCACATCCACATGCTAAGATTGCATTGTTCGATGTAAATAAAGTGTTGCTCAGAGTGCAGTGGGGATTTGGGTTACTGCTGCGTGGATTCTGGGGTTTCGGGAGCAGACAGAGAGGGCCATCAGGGACGGCTTTGATGGCCCCAAGTGGAATTCAGTGAGTGCTACTGGCTGATGTCAGATAAGGAGCAAGACCAAAGAGTCAGGAAAAAAGAAAGGGGGAGAGTATGAGAAAGTGTTCAGAGACGAAAAATGACAAGAGAGTTGTGCCCATGGAAAGGTGTGGTAAATGGCTGACACAGATGCCTTTTATAAGTTTCTCCTCTCCTATATATTTAGAGTATATACATATATATATATACACACATATACAGACACATACATATATAGATACCAATCTATATGTGTGCATGGGTACCTGAGACTATTCTGATCATATCATACTGAGCACAATTACAGATTTACAAGAATTATTTCAGGCACAGGAAATGTCACTACCTGTTGATACATCAGTTTCAATGTCATGCGCTAAGTGTCTTAGGGACATTAGGTAAGGGACATTATGGATACACTGAGGCAGATGAGAATCTTTGTGTATATGATGATTAAGTGATACTCTAGTTGTGCCCTGGTGGAGCAGCGGTTTAGTTTGCCACTTCTGGCTGGTGCAAGCCATGTACATTCTAAGAACCTGGGTTACATCCAGGTGCGTGTATGGGGTGGAGACAACCAAGATGAACAACTAAATAAAATAAATGCAATGCTTCTTCCTCCTCTCCCTGCCTGTCTGCCTATTTGCTTTCATTCCTGCCTGCACCTTTCCTTTAAAAAAATTAAAAAGATGATACTCTAATGGTAATATTCAGCACAGATTTTGGGGAAAAGATATTTCCAAGTGGAGAAAACAAGTCAAGGGCTTGCAGTAGGACCAACCTGGAAGGGACGTAGTGTGGCCTTGCTGCAATGAGAGCAGAGGCCTCCAGGTGAAGTCATGCAATGGGAAGAACAGCAGATGGCTCATGGAGGTCTTTGCTTGCCATGCTCAGTTGCTTCCATTTTCTGCTATAACCACGTTTCCTACTGTTGGTATCACTTCCTGGAGGACTGAATTGCATTCAAGAGTTTCCTTCGACATCAGCACAGGACTTATTTTATAGGAATTATTCTTAAATAGTGAAAGCTCAGTGGACTCAGTGATAATGGATGGAGGCATCAGTGAAGACTTCTAAGCAGGGTGTGATGTAACTAGGTTTGAATTCTATGAACTATTCTGTGGTATTTCCAAGCTACTCAGTTAATCTAACGAAGTTTGAGATCGAATGAGAAATGACCGTCCTTTAATAGGAAATGTATTTATTTGGAAACTTGAGCAATAACCATTTGGCTTGACTACACAATGCATGAAATGATTTTGTTTTCTTGGTTCATGAAAAAGTTTTGGAAAGGGGTCTCTGGCATTTCTGCATTGTCCTTTCTCTTCTGTCGACCAAACATAATGAATCAATTTTGTAGGGTGGAGGAAATGGGGGAAAGGGGTCAGCTGTATGGTGAAGAATGGAATGTCGTTTTTGGTGGTGTTCATCAGAGGGAAGAGCAAGGGGTGGTAGGAGTCCAGTGGGCAGTCTTGGACGAATAGTGCAAATCTGTGGTGGGTATGGTTTGTTATCAAAACCTGTCATCTCAACTTCTATTATTTTGTAAGTCAAAATCAATTAAAAAAGAGAAAAACAAGTAACATTGGCTGAAATAAAGGAAAAGCAAGCTGAAAAAAAAAAAAAAAAACCACGCCAAAAAACCAAACCACTCACACAAGCAAAAATGAAATTTTCTTAGTTGGACAGCTCACAGCACAGGACAGGACAGCGGGGCTCTGACCAGTTGCGGGGCAAGTCGTTTACTCTCTTTGTGACTGAGAGAGAACATGAAAGAAAACTGCCTTTTCTAACAAAGGTTGTTCTGAGATTCAAATTTGGTAACGTGCGGAGAGACTTCAGAAAACCACCTAACAGTGACCGTGACAATAAATGTGTGACAATTTCAAGGTGAAACAGAATGGAAAGGTTGAGGTCCTGGTTCAACTGTCCATCCAGCTTCTGTCCGACATCTGACAATGGTTTGCAGCTAAATAAATAAACGCATGCGCATATACACACTTAAAGAAAATCGGTGTGCCCTTCTGGCTCCGTCCATGTAAAGCCCAAGGATTGGCATTAGTGACCTGGGTCAGCAGAAACACCAAAAATAAAACAACAAAATGCTTCTTATTTCTCTTCCTTCCTTCTCTTATAAAAAAAAGCACATTAAAGTGTTAAAACTATTGATGACCCTAGATTATAAGAATTTATTTAGGGAGCGCTCTGGTGGCATTGCCGTTTCATCAGCTGCTTCCAGCTGAGCATGGTCCACAGACATCAGAAGAAGCCAGGTTTGCATCCTGGGGCCAGGCGGCAACCAAGATGGACAACTAAATCAACACAAATGTCTCTTTCGTCTTTCCATGCCTTTCTGCCCACTCATCTTCATTCCTGCCTGTATTTTTCCCTAAAAAGAATATATTTAGGAGTCATTAAGTCTAGCTATTGACCTGCAAATGTGTATTCAGCTGCCAATACAGTAAAAAAAAACAACTCAAAAACCAGTATCTCTCCATGAGTGCATAGAAATGTCATTTCTCTGTCTCTGGTGACTTCTTGTTTAATTTCGACCCTGACATATCCAAATTCATCACTTGTAAAAACTTTAGTTTGCAAGAGGAATTCATCTGAATGTAGATCATGCTCTGCAAGGACTATTTACTCTTAGCTGTGTATAAGGGTGAGAACCTATAGGACTTTCAGAAACAGGACTTAATGATGCAGATTTAAGTTATCTGAGAATGTTACCTCCTAACAGCTGTAGGAGGTGGAGCTCTGGAAAGGCTTTCTGTGATGCGAGACAGACTATCAAGTAGGTGTGTAAAAGGGTCTTCCTTTTATTTTTTGGACACATACATACTTACTCTCTCCCTTATTTCCTCGCAGAACTCCTTATGAGGGAGTTTTTCAGGTGGAAGACTAGGGGCACTTTCCTACATTACCTCTTGTACACTTTTCCTTGGTGCCACTCAGTTTGAGGTCCTTTTGGGTTCTGTATTTATTTTTGTATTTATTTTGGAACTTAAGACACAAGTAACACATTTCTCAGGTTCTCTAAGATAGGATCTGTTTTCAGTCATAAGGATTAAAGAGAAAGACCATCACTAGAGAAAATATAAAGACAGAAGTGTTCTCAGCCTTTGGTAACGGGGCTGGAGCCATGGCCCCTTGCATGGTCGCTTACTTCTGTTTCCACTGAGCAGACCCATCTTACTCTCCCCGACCTGGGACCTTTCCATTTTCACTAAAACTATGAGGATCCCACACTCCCTCAGGGTCGCCGTGTCTATAGTCTGAGGAGCTCTGACCTTCCAAAGGAAATAGGCCATTGTGATTACTGATACAACGTAGAGTTAGCTCACTTGATAAGGGTGGTATCCGCACTCCCGCAGCAAGCAGCAGTCTACCCCACTCCCACCTCTTCTTAACATCGAACACTACAACTCCAGCATCAACACACACGCATCAAGAGAGGATCATTCTTTACACAGATTTAAACTGATAAATAACTTACTGCTCCAGAGGAAGATCTATTTTGGCAAGAAAAAACTGTATTTTTTTTCCCTTCTTTGTATTGTAGGGGGTTGAAGTAAAGAGAATCTGTGCTCCGAGTTTACAAAATGGCTGCACTGCGGTTTCCAGAAGATGACATAGATGGAGGTGGTCTTGTGAGTTTTGTTTTCAGGAGAACCACGTGTTCAAGAGCCTACTGAGAGAATGGACCTTCACATTTACTGAGAGGGAATCCCATCATGTCTTCATGGAAGGGTTGATCAGACTGCATCATCCCCACCCACTCCCCTCCATCCAGGGCCTTCCTTCTTTGGGCAAAGACCACACAATGTAGAGAACGGACTAAACTCATTATCTCAGCTCAGCATCTTTTCTGTATTCTAGCTATTCTTATTTTGAAAAAAAAAAAAAAAAAAGACCTATCATTGATTATAGGGCACTGCAAATATCATAGCCCTACATTCATGTCTGAGAGAAAAATCTGCCTTCACTTTATGTGACTGCAGATCTCCAACAACTAGAGTCTAACAGTCTGTCGCAAGTGTATTGGATGTTTCAGTTTGCCAGAGCTGTCATGATAAATTAATTACAGGATGTTGCAGAAATGGCAAAACTCCAGCAGCATCTTGCATAGTTTAATATAGCCCCATTTCCCCATTTCAATGTATTTGTGGTTAGATAAATCCTCAGAAATTTACAGCTGCTATAGACTAGTTTATTATGTACTCTGCCTGCACACATGATAAGTATAATAAGAATTTGATGTTCTTAAAGTGCATAGATTTTACTGACATTTCTTTACCACTATGGAAATATTTAGTTACTAAATGTAGCATCTACACATCCTTCTGAGCATCAACTCTGTCTCACAGGCTGGGATGGTTAAAAACATTCTGAGCTTAACTGTCTTTCATTTACTCTAAATTGAAGAACCAGAGCTCGAAAGCTTACGTGGAACATTTCTATAAAGTGGCCCCATGAACAAGTTTAATTTAAAAAATTAACTGGTTCTCAGTTCACAATTCTGAAAAACCAAACTGAAGCTACCACACTTTTCTCTAGGGAACCTTCTTTCTTCATCTCATGGCTGCTTTTTTGCAAGTTTCAGTTGCTCATTTTCATTCTGGCAGCAAATTATTTCCTTCACATTCTTGATTACCCCCACCCCCCTTCTATTTTTTTTCTTATTTATATTAAGTAAATCATTGTTAAATTTAAACCATCCTTTGATGAACAGTGTAAGTTTATTTATACAAACATTATACATAAACCATCACTAAATTTTCCATTATCATATTCTTTCACAATTCTTGACAAGGATCAAGTGATGACTTAAGAAGAAATGAACTAGAATAAGTAAAAGTCAGATTGTTCAGTAGATTAAGCAGTGCCACTGCTTTACACAGATGGACCATAAGTGACAGATGCGTAGTTTGGTCGTAAATGTATTAAGAACCTCTGCCCCTCTCTTTTTCAGATTGAGAGTAGAAAACTGTAGATTCTTAGCAACATTAGCCTCCCTGATTTTTTGAGGCAATGAAAATAACTAAGATTAGAATGGATCTGAGGTGTTAGAAAAGCAACGTTAGAAACAGGGTGCTTACCACACATGCTTAATGTAGATTTGAAGGGGATCATTAGGGGCAAAAAAAAGCATTCTTTGTGTTTACAAAACAAATGTTTTTATGTTATCCAGTTCCCGCCTTAATTTAAAAGTATTTCCTATTCACTTTAATAACTAGAGCAGAAGGAAAAGATGAATGAAGTGCCTCATTACCAGGTTTGCTTCTCGGGTCTCTGCAGAGAGAGGCTGTCTGCTCTTGCCTTGCTGGGCCATTGTTAACCTTAAATGACGCTGACATTTAACTCTCCTGTAGATAATTGGTCCATCTATAGATTGAGTTCGCCAGTCAACAGTGTCTTTTGATTGACATGACTCGATGATTTGATCATCTTATATGACTGGAATGGCGCCTTTGCCGCTCTTGAATTACGTTGCTGTGTATAAAAACTATAGTATGGAGTAAAGGTTTATCAAAATAATTAGAGGATAAACAAATGATCGTTAAAAAAATTTCATTAACATTTTTTTTAGGTCACTGTTCCATCAAACTCATAGCAGGTATTTCTAGTCTCTAGTTAACATCTGTCTCCAGTGTGGTTAGGTGCATCCAAAGTGTTGCTTTACTTACTCCTGTGTGTGCTGGAGTCTCTGACTAGAAGCATCTACTGGAGTACATTACGCAGTAACTGAGATCCAGCACTATGGAGAGAGTCCCAGGTCCCCTTCCAGGACCAACACTGACTGCCAATTGTACTAGTCACATCACCTTCAGCACCTTCATATCCTTATTTGCAGGGTAGGGAAGGTTTTATCTACCTCATGGGCAGGACTTGAAGAATATATGAGGTTGTGCACATAGTGACAATCTGGGGAATATTTAAATAGTTAAATTTAATGAGGTAAAAATCAACAAATAGGGAGCTCATAAAAGCTGATCATGGAAATATGTTGCCATAATTGACTGAAAAGGTATGTCCCACAGATGGACATCATCTAACTAAATATAAAAATGTAAAGTCATGAATTTTTGTTAGTTTTTTGAACTTTATCTCTTAAAAATATTTGTAGCATGTCATACAAAGCTATAAAATTCTAAATTATTTCCCAGGTATAGTATTGCTGAATTTCTAAAAAAGAAAAATTCTTTCTTTAGCAAAAAATTGTTCTATAAGTTTAAAATAAAATTAAGGTCAAGTATTTGCTTTTATGGAAAGAAACCTTATACAAGGTCTCAGAAGTAGAATTAGTCATTTAAAAATGCTGCTTAAAATATTCATTTAAACATAAATATACATTCATGGTATAAAATATTTAATGTTTTAAATAATTTTAAAACTTGATTTTTACTCTAACTTTGCAAATTATACTCACTGTATAGTTTTGATATATAGAAACTTTAATCTTCAAGATAGAATGTAATCAATAATTGGGAAATACATTTCTAAGAATGGTATAAAATACTATTTAGATCTAAAAAGATGGTGTCAAATTGCCCCTTGTTTGGAGAAAAAGGACTTTATAAAATGGGATAAATTTAAATAATTTCAGGATGAAGAGAAACTAATTTGTTACTAAGAAAACACCTAGCATAATTTTTCAAATAGATTCTTTTGTCTGATTCCTCTGCATGATTATAATTTGAACTTACTACTTAGTGAGATCACTTTTATGATCTCTGTCTCTGTCACCCCACCTCATTTCAGAGAGTATGATAAAGGTGTTTTGTGAATCTCTTCATGAACATAACCAGAGTTGCACTTTGTCAACAAGACAAAAGAGAAAAGGATTAGGCTTTGTATAGAATTCACTTTTCCTATACTTTGCCTCAATTATTACTTTCCTCTCCAGTGGCTGCAATATAAAAACAACCCTTTATTTTTCATGTGAATATAGAATCTCAGCAAATGTTTAGCTTTCTGGACATCACTTGTCCTGATACAAAATAGTTCTGCAATTTGTTGAAGTTCTTTGTGATGAAAACCAAAATCTGAGAATACACATATCTCAAAACCAGAAGTTCAAGCTGCAGAGAGAAGTGCATTTTTAATTGTTTTAATGATCAAGAACATTCACAAGAAAGAAAAGTAGGACTGACAAGGACATGGAGCCGGCTGGCCCAGTTGTACCTGAAGCACAGCCCACAGCAGCACGGGAACAAGGGGAGTTTGGTGCCACGGGGATGGATTCCCTGCTGTCTGCCTGGAGTTAGCAGTTATCGGTGGCCCTCACCATGATCGAAGAGGCCCTTTCTATTCACACGCAGGGGCGTGTTTACTCCTTTTCTTGCCTCTGCAACATGTGCAGGGATAACAGCCAAATATGGTTTCGCTAGAAGATTTCGTTGGGTGTACATCTGGGCAGAATTTACACCTCAATGCCCAACAGGATTTTTCTCACTTCTTATTTTAATGGAATCAATTGCAGTTGTTTAAATTGTAAAATTTTCTAATTTTATGTTATTTCTGAACTTCTTGGGTTTAAATATTTTATTGACAGATCATGTAGTCAAAAAAAGAGTTAAGAAACCCTTACCATGCCCTCAAAAAAACTTTTTTATTATAACATCGCACTTCAAAAAATATAGTCCCGTAGTAATAACATTATTATTCTGGAAAAGAGCATAAAGAAATAAATAATGTAATGTGATAATTTAAAAACAAATAATAAACAATGCAAGCATAAAAACTACTTCTATGATAAAATATGAAATGCTTTTATAAAAAAGATATTTGGAACACTGGTTCCAGTTTAGCAAAAACCCACCTTTAGTTTATGTGTATCAAGTTAAATACAAGATTCACTCAAAACAAATATACAAATTTTTTTTAATTCTAAAAAGCAACTAGTTCCTTTTTAATGCTTTTCTTATTGAGACCATTTTGAAAACACAATGCTCTTCAATCAAGTTAAATTTCAAAAGCAGATATTTTATATTCTGAGCATAATATCACACATATAACCACATCACAGATACAATAGTATTAAATAATAACAGACATTCTAACAATGCAAACATATTTTCTTCACATTTGTTGAACAGCCATTATGGTTTTTATACTGGTTTTTCAACAGTGGTAATGTAAATTTTATGCACTTACTATTAAATACAAGTGCCAATACTGTGACCAACAATAATCATAAAGGTTTATAACAATTTAGCTCAAAAGGCCACATTTAGTATGAGGTATACCATGCTTCTGAATTTTTCTAGATTCATAACATAAGAATTATTAGTGACTCCTTTTCTTCCTTAGTAACTGAAAAATTCTGAACTCTGAAGAGAAATTCCATTTTTCTTTTAAACTGTCATTTCACTTCTGTGTATTTGTCTCTTCATTCTTTTTTAACTTTACTAGGAGAAAAGTGCACAAAAGGTATTAAATTAGCTTAAACGGTATTTTGGGCCCACAAACAAATCTTAGCATGCTCAGTCAATAGTACAGGTAATAAAACACCCCCCCACCACACACACACCCCTCCCCATCAAGTAAGGCCAAAGTACCAACTAGCTATCTTTAAGTTTGCCTCTTGAGCTTACTGCTAACATCTTTTAGCATCATCAGCAGTTACTAAGGCCTGCTCCATCACTGACAATTAAAAGCAAAAAAGAATACATTTCTCAAATCCAGTCACTAAGTACTAAATCCTGGGTAACTTCCATAAATTAAAAGCAGTCAAGCAGAGTTTATAAAAATTCTACATTCATGGAAAAAAAATGTTGTAATGAATGATATTTCACAGTTAGTGATCTGGACCATTTTAACACACAGCATTTTTCATTTAGTCCATGGTTATGTGTACTTTTATAAGTAAGTTAACTATCACATTTTTTCAATCAATACAAAGCATGGTATGTGTCATTTTTGATTGACAATGTTAGCTATGCTTAACTATGCATCTAGATGCAGCTGAAAAAAGCCAAAAGGCACCATTAATAAAAATTGAGACTCAATACACAGATGAGAAAAGTTGCTTTCTTAGAGGTAATGACATAAGTACACTCCAAAGGTGGTGGTCAATTCTATGGTCACTCCTGAGGAATGTGAAGGCTGGCAAGAAGGGTCGGCTACCCATTTCCTAAGGGACTTCCCTGGTGGCAGAGGAGGGTGAGGCAGCAGCTGTGCTTTTAGGGTCAGGCCCAATCTAAGTAAATGGCTGCAGTCTTTTCATATGAAAAACATCTACACATGAGGGGAAAAAAGTCCTTAGTCTGTGTTCCCTCATTTAAAATGTGTTAAACAGGGCCACCACAGATAAGCTGACACTATATGAAGAAGGCTTCAAAGAAGGCTCACAGAAGCAACTGAAGTAGAGCATAAACTGATATAGATCTGGTGTGCCAAGTTCACCACCAGTAGGGGCAAAAAAAGTACATAATTTCTGTCTCTGTGTGCAAATGCATATGCAATGTGCCCCCAGTTAGGGTCTGATAAAAATGGGAGGGAGTAAAGACTCAAATGGATGCTGGGCACGAGTCAAACAGAAATATGTACAAGGGACAGTGAGGAAGCCAACAGGATCCTAGAGGAGTAACAGGAAAACAGGGGGAGTTTGTAACAGATAATCTAAGAGAGCAAAGAAGAAAAACAGAAGCAGGAACGGGGTGCAGGGGAGAAGGCAGTTGGAGGTGAGTGCGTGGACTCCACAGATGCGGCAAAGTTAGAGTGAGTGAAATGATGACAAGGAAACAGAAGTCAGGGGGAAACTGGAGCCCAGGAGAAATTAACCAGGAGAGGGTACATCTTCAAGGGCAATGAGTCAGACTAAGTAGAGAGAGAAACAAAGGATGACAGTGATAAGACTGTCCAATTTTATAAGAGAGTGTCTCAAATAAGTTGCTTTGCGCTTGGAACTACTGAGAGGACCCTACTTAATACAGAGTTCCCCTACTTAACACCATCCTGTCCTGGAGCAAATAAAACACTGCAGCTGCAGAAGGAGACGAGTCAAGATTAAATGTGTGGTTTCATTTCTCCGACTGCAACAAGGAATGGAGCTGGTGGAAGATGACATTAACGTCAATAAGCAGATCTGACAGACTTAATGGGAGATGAAATAGTTAAGAAAAACGGGCATGGGACCCATCTGAAGGGACTGCACCCTGTAAGGCCCCAGAGTTCTGTATTTGCCTCTGTGTTGTGACATCAACACCCCTTGTATTTTCTAACCAAGCACGCAGCAGAGCATCGCCGTGGGAGTCTGTGGGAGTTTCTGCTGCCAGCACAGGTGAGCAGAGCAGCTGATTTACGCAGCCAATCACAGTATTTGAATAGAGACAACCCTGAACTTGGGACCAGAGATCAAGTTCCAGTTTAGGTACATTTTAACTATGACCTTGGTTTCTCTAAATGTAGAAAAAATGGGTTGTACTCGAAAATTTCTAAAATTACTTTCACTTAAAGAGAATGAAAGTAGTATATAGGCCAAGTAGAAAAATTAGAAAATACACAAAAAGTAAAAGGAAAGAAAAATAATCACAACTCTAGCCAGGCCCTGGTGTGCTAGTGGTTAAGTCCGCTGCAGTGCAGTCCACTTATATTTCAAGGACCCATTTGTGACCTGGTGATGGGGGTGGGAGTGGAGGATAATGAAGATGAACAACTTAATGAAATAAATAAAGTGCTTCTTCCTCCTCTCTACCTGCCTGCCTGTTTGCCTTCATTCCTGCCTGTACCTTTATTCACAAAAAACTTACAACTATTATTCAGTGATAAGGACACTTATGATATATATATATGCTTAATATTTTATGTACATATTACATATAAACTATATTATGATTGTCTGTCTCTTACTTAAAAATCTACCATAGGCACCCTGTGGCTCAGGTGTTAAGTCTGTGGTTGTGGAGGAACAGTCCACATAAGGCCCACGGACCTGGGTTTGTGAAGTGGGGCCAAGGGAACAACCGAAATAAAAACTAAATAAATAAATTAAAATACTTCCTCCTCTTTCTGCCTGACTGCTTACTTTCCTTTATTCCTGCCTGCTTCCTTCCTCTTTTTGAAAAACATCTGTCATAAACATCTTTCCATGTCTGTAAAAATACTGCTCTAATATAATAATAGTTATATGATATTCCATCATATAGTGCTTCATAATTTAATCAGTAAGTTATGAAAATGAAAAAAAAACTGGGGCATGGATGGTGGTTTAGGCATTAATCTGTTGCCATACAGGTGGTGGGGGTGGGGGAACAACCAAAAATAAACATACAAATAGAAATATTGATGTGCCCTGGTGGGTTGATGGTTTAGTTCACTGGGTATAGTTCACAGACATCCCAAGGTGCCTGGTTCAAGACCGGGGGCCCAATGAGACAATCAAAATGAACAACTAAATGAAATACAGTGCTTCTTTATCCTCTCCTTGCCTGCTTGCATACTTGCCTTCATCCTACCTGTACCTTTCCCAAAGTAAATAAGAAAGAAACTTTAAAAATAAATAAAAATGCTTTGTCCTCCTCTCTTCCTTCCTCTTAATAAAAAACTAAAAATTTTTCATCTATTTTTTGAAACATTGCTTGAAAGAATAGCTTTTAAAATAGAATCACTGCAAATATTCGAATATTTTCCAAATAGATTAAAAAAAGCAGAGATATCAGATTAGAAGACATGAACACTTCGAAAATTTGATAAAACAAAGTTTACTCAGCTATCGTTCACAAAGAATGAATGAGTTATACGCTATTACCACTGATGTTTTAGGAACCCATTTCCCCATATTCTTAACAATACTAGGTAAAAATATGAAACTTGTCATTTTGTGAGGGAAAATATCATAAATATCATAAAATTTGTTTTAGTTTCTCTAACTGATCACTGGAAGCCAGGTATTTTTCATTGTTAATTGCACTGATACCCTTTTAAGAATTTCTTAAGAATGTGTTGTGCATATCTTTTGCCACTGTCTTTCCTATTGACCTACTTTCCCTTGTTGATATTTTTTAGAGACTTTTTATATGCTGAGGACACTCATTTTTCATTTCATTTGTCAAATATTTTAAGAAATTCTTCCCTACTCCAGGTTATTATTTTTAAGATTTTGCTCATGGTGCCTTTTTTTTTCCTTTTGACATATATCATATAAAAGTTTATATATTATTTAACTCTAAAAACATTTCAAAATATCTTCTGATTCTATTACTAAGAAGTAATTTTCTATCACCCTGAAGGAGTAGTGGTTAGGTCCGCTGCCTCAAGAACATAGTCCACATACATCCCCAAAACGGGTTTGCAACCCAGGAGTGGAGGGGGAACAAACAAGAGAAACAACTAAATACAAATAAATAAAATGCTTCTTCCTCCTCTCTTCCTGCCTTCTTGCCTACTTGTCTTTGTTCCTGCCTACACCTTTCCTTTAAAAAAAAAAATTTCCTTAATCCATGATTATATAACTATTCATTACAAGTGTTCTATACAATTAATTTTATTTTTTTACAAATAAAATCTACAAGCAATTATGAAAACTTTTAATCTAGTTCCCAGAAAGTGACAATTTCACAAATGGGGAGAAGATATGACATGAACATGTCATTTTCACCAAAGTTTACATCTACCCAAAAGAGAAAATAGAGGCCTTTGCTGCCCTTCTTATATGCTGTTACCCAACAGAAACATTGTCATTCAAGCACATTTAGTCCCTTTTGCCTGTCTTACTGGAAAAAAGTGGCCTCATCTTCTTGTTTCAAATTCTAATCCTGTGTATTTCCGCAGGTTTACAGGGATTTTCCACCATATTCTATACCTTGAATGGGTCCTCTTAAAGGGCTCCTTCCTCTCAGTTTATAAATAATCTTGTCATTCACCTCCCGATAATGATCTCTGCATCCTGTGTTTTCTACTAGTTACTGTTCCATTTTTATTTCCTTTGAAGCCCAGCTTCCAGAAGCAGTCTATGTTGACAATCTTTTTCTTTTAGGCTAGAGACAATCTGATTCATGCTTCCAGGACCTCCATCAAACCATCCTCTCTAAGCTTCCAAACGACCTCTCCACTGTATATCTCAAGGGCATTTTTTAGTTCTTACTTTACTTTTCTTCTCCTTGGCCTTTGTTATTGTTGACCATTTCTTCCCTAAATCTTTTCCTCTATGAAACCATTTTCTCATGGCTCTCCTCTTACCTTATTAGGGTGGCTTTTCGGCTGGTGTGCTCATTTCTCTTCACTTGCATTTCCATTATGTGCCGTTGGTCCTCACGGCCCATTTCAGAACTATAGGAGGAAAGGTCAGAAATAGGATTCAGTAAGAAAGGTGCTGCAGCAGCTCAGATTAGACTCTGATCAAGGAAAATGGCAGTGGGAATGTTCAAGGAAGGTAAATGAAAGGGGAAAGATCACAGAGAAAAGCACTGGACAGACTATATGAGTGTTTATGTATGGGGCGAGAGACAGGGAGTTGCTCAAAATAATGCACAGATATAAGACTACTGAAGCTGGTGGGTTCCTCCTTAACCATGATTAAGGGACAAGATTAAAATACTTTTTTAATTCCCTCAAGAAAATAGTAGATGTCTGGGACAAAACGGAAACATTTTTATCACATTATACAGAAATTTATGTGGTATGTTGTGTAGAAGTGCAGGCAATTCCTTAATGACAAAGAAAGGGATGAAGGAAATTTATGCATAAGAAAGTTATGATAGTCTGACCTAGGAATGGGGAATATGGCTTTTCAAATGGCTCAATAGCAATAGAAAAATATAAAATAAACATTTTGTGGACGAGTGTGTAGTTATACAAATTAGGTTAGGAGAAAGAAAACACAGACATAATGAATGAAAGAAAAACCTTAGAATGGAAGACAGTGTCTCCTTCCTAGGATATCCACAAATGGTGGTGGACATCAAAATAGAGCTTGAATAAAACAAGATTTTTAAAATCAGAGAATATGCAGTATTACACAGAGATTTATATGAACTGATTTGTGTTTTTTAAAAATTCACAGGTTGAAGTCCCAACCCCCAACATAAGTATATTTGGAGAAAGGGCCTTTCCGGAGATAATTAAGGTCTACTGAGGTTGTAAGGCTAAGGTTACTCCGCAGGACTTTTATCCTTATGAGAAGAGGAAGAGATATCTAGAGAACTCTCTCCACACATGCAGAGAATAAACACTCTGTGAGGACACAGCAAGAAGGTAGCCCCTTGCAAACCAAGAAAGGAGACCTCATCAGAAATCAAACGTGCTAGAACCTTGGTTTTGAACTTCCAGCCTTCAGAACTATGAAAAAATAAGTTTCAATTTCTGTTGTTTCAACACCCAATCTATGGCATTGTTATGGTACTCCAAGAAGACTAATGAAGATGTAAAGGTAAGCAAAATGAAGCCCCCGATGACTGAAAAAGAAAAGGTTAGGAATGGCAAAAATGAAAGAACAAATAAAATATATTTAGAAAGGAGTAGAATGATGATAGAGAAAGGAAAGATTGAACTCTGAAAAAAGCACTGAGAACTTACAACCTTTTCAAGCTTTATCTCCAGAGAATCAATGCTCTAGTACAGTTTCACCATGTCTCTACATGGACTTTAAGACTTAAATTTTATCTTACACCTTAGGTTTTCCCTTACTATTGCAGGAAAATCCCCCCACCTTCAATCTGTGGGAACCCCCATATGGTCGAATATATGTGTAATAGGAGTCCTCAAGAAGAGAAGAAAATCAGTGGGTTAAAGGGGAACAAAACAGAAGAAAAATGGCCCCAAAGTTCCATATTTAATGAAGACTGTAAATCCATAGATCCAAACTCAACCAACCCCAGTACAAGACAATTAAAGATAATGACAAGGAACATCATAATCAAGTTGCTCAAAACCAGCGATAAAGAGAAATCCTGAAAGTAGTAGAGGTGAGAGAAAACATGTTATGCACAGAGAACAAAGATAAACATAAGTCTATTGCTCGTTAGGAAAAAATGCAAGTGAGAACACAGTGAAGAAATACCTTTAAAGGATCAGAAACAAAAGCAACTTTTCAACACAGACTTGTACATAAATGAAAATAGCTTTAAAAAATGAAGATGACCCTTCCATATAAGCAAAACGTTTTCATTTTTTTGCTTAACAACATCAGGAGAAATTAAGAGGGGTCTTTCAGGCAGAAAGAAAATGACAGCAGATGGAAACACAGATCTACACAAAGGAATGAAAAACACTGGAAACAATAAAATGGGGAACTAAGTAAGATTTTCTTCCTATTCAATTTCTTAAAAAGATGAATATTTAAGCAATAACAATAGCAAAGTAGTGAGGGGCTTATAACACATACAAGTAAAATGTATGACCAGAGAAGCATGAAGATTGGTAGGAAATAAACATTAGACATCCAGGTGTAGGAAGTCCAGGAATGAATTCAGATGAAGGAACCCTTCTACACTGTTGGTGGGAATAAAAATTGGTACAACCACTTTGGAAAACAGTATAGAGATTCTTCAAAGAAATAAAGATGGATTTACCAGCTGATCCAGCAATCCCACTCCTGGGCATATACCTAGAGGATACAAAATGTCTAACCGGAAAAAACCATCTGCACACCTGTGTTCATGGCAGCCTAGTTTACAACAGCCAAGAATTAAAAATAACTTAAATGCCTATCAATGGATGACTGGATATAGAAGCAATTATACATATACATATATTCACATACACACAGATACTTAAATAAAATTCTATGCCACTATTAAAAAAGTAGAAATTGTTGTGCCCTTTGCAACAACCTGGATGGAACTGGTCGAGGAGAACATGTTAAGTAAAGTAAGTCAGAAAGAGAAAGAGAAATACAGAATGGTTTCACTCATATGTGGAATATAATGAAATGAAACCAGTGAATATACGAATCCCAACGAAAACTGCAGAACACAGGACTGTGGTTACTGGGGGATGGAGGACGTAGGGAAAAGGTAATGTTAAATGACACTGGAACTCCAGTGGTAGGTGTGTTGTGAAATACAGACTGAAATGAAGTTTCAATACACTAAAATGAATACAGCATTGTGAACAAAAGAAATAATAAACATTACTATTAATAAAAAAAGATGAATCCAAAAAATCCCTACACTAAGATACATTATACTTAAAATGTTGAAAGTTAAAGATAAAAAGAGAATCTTAAAAACAGCAAGAGGAAAAACAACTTGTCATACTTGTTATATGTCTGAATCTTCAATCAGACAACAGATTTTTCAACAAAATCATTTTAGACCAGAAGGGAGTGGCATATTCAAAATGCTGAAAAGGAAATACTTCCAATCAAAATATTCTACCCAGCAAAATTGTCATTCAGAATTGAAGGAGAGATAAAAAGCTTTTCAGCTATGCAAAAGGTTTATCACACCAAACCAGCCCTACACGAAATATTAAAGGGATATCTTCAAGCTGAAAAGAAATGGGACTAAAGAGGAAGAAAACATATGAAAGGAAAGATACCACTGGTAAAGGTAAAAATACAGTAAGTAAATTGTTATTGTTTCCAATATTTTTCATTCCTTTGTGTAGATCTGTATTTCCATGTGTTACAGTAAATAAATAATTTATTAAGCTAGTATGAAGGTTAGAAGACAAAAGGAGTAAATTTAACTGAAAGTACAATTTGTTAATGGATACATAAAATAAAAATAAGTAATAATGAGACACCAAAAACACAAACATGTAGAGGGGGGGTAAAATGTACAGTTTCAGAATGAGTCAAATTTAAGTCGCTATCAATGTAGAATAGGAGGGAAGCACACCATTTAAAAACTCTTGAAGATACAGTATGATAAGGCTTTTTATTAAAACCCAAGTAAATTTATAAAATATTAAAATAGATTTTTAAATTAGACACTGAAAAACAAGATAAAGTGGATAAAATACTCAATCTAAAAGACGGCAGAAAAGAGATCAAAGGAGATAAAGAACTGATGAGAGAAAAAAATAACACAAAAAGTAATATGATACACTAAAACTCAACCATATTGATAATTGTATGAAATGAAAATGTCTGTCTAATTTCCCTAATTAAAAGTCAGAGACCATAATACTGCATTAATAAATAAGTATGCACTCAACTGCATGGTCTACAAAAAACACAATTTAATTTTTAACTTGTTTGTGTCCTGAGATTTAAAATATTATCAAAACTATACCACTGTAAGATTATTAAAAGAAAGATGGAGTGACTTATCTATTTTAAACAAAATATATTTCAGAACAAAGAAAATTAGCAGAAATAAAGTCATGTAATAATAATAAAGGTGTCAATCCTTTAAGAGGGTGTAAGAATCCTACATATATAAGCACCTAATATGGCTCTTCAAGATACACAATATAAAAACTGACAGAACTTCAAGAAGTAGAATAAAAAAATAAAGACTATAATTTTAGTTGGTATTTTCAATACCCAACTCTCAATAATTATTATACAGTTAGTCATAAAAATCAATAAGGCAATATAAGATGCAAACAAAATATTCAGCCAAAATGATTTAATTTATAAAGGAACACTGAAGTAGACAAACATAATCCCAAATATTCCTTTCAAGGGCATTCAAAACTTTCACCAAGAGAAGTCATATTAAGGGTAACAAAACAAAATTTGTTTAAAGGAAAGGTGCAGGCAGGAATCAAGGCAAGCAGATGCAGGCAGACAAGAAGAGACAGGAGAAGCACTTTTATTTTTATTCGGCTGACTCCAATGCTCAGTGCAAGCAGGAATTCAAGTGCTAAGATAAGGTTCTAAATTGCCTAAAAGTAAGGTGTACACCACACATACATACAGAGCTTCTTGGCTGGAAGACTGGAAGAATTACTCAATCTGTTTTTAAGGAAAACTATAGAATCCTTGGTAGTGATAACTCATCCGAGAAGAGACTTCACCGTCAAACAATACAAGTACAGTATTATAGAATTTGTTCAGAGAAGTCATTTAAACAAGAAAAACTACGATAAGTATCAACAACAAAAACATTGTGAAATCTTATTTTTCAGAGTTGTCACAACATATTATATAAAATGTCTAGTTTTCAACAGAAAGTTATAAGACTTGCAAAGAAACTAGAAAGTCTGGCCCACACACAGGGGCAAAAAACAATGAACAGAAACTGTCCCAGAGGAAGCCCAGACATAGATTTATTAGACAAGGTCTTAAAACCTACTGTTGTAAATAAGTTCATAGAACTAAAGGAAACCATGCGTAAAGAACTAAAGAAGTATGAGAACAATGTTTCAACAAACAACAAAGAAACAGAAATTATTTGAAAAAAGTAATATCAAATCTCTACAAATTCTTCCTGAAAATGGAAGAGGTGTGAATTCTTCCCAACTCATTCCATGAGAGCAGACTACCCTGATACCAAAACCAGACTGAAACATTACAGGAAAATTATATTCCTTATGAACAAAATACAAAAAATTCTAAATAAAATTTTAGCAAATCGAGTCTACTAATTTATAAAAAGGGTAACACACCATGACTTAGGTAGGGTTTATTATACGAATGCAAGGTTAGTTTAACATTCAAAAATAAATGTAATTTATTAACAAATTAATAAAGAAATTAACAAGGAAAATCATATGATTGTCTTATTAGAGGCAGAAAAGGCACTTTACAAAAATCCAACAACCATTGCAGATAAAAATTCTTAGAAAACGAAGAAATGAAAGTTACCTGATAAAGGGCATTTATTAAAAAGCCTATGATAACGTCATACTTCATGGTGACCATTTCCCCTAAGATCAGGAGGAGGATAAGAATGTCTACTCTCATTTCTATTCAACATCGAACTGGAAGTTCTAGACACAAGGCAAAAAATGTGCAATGATATTCAGAATGAAGACGTTAAACTTTTTTTATTTGCATGATTGTCTATGTGAAATGAAAAATCTGGTGGAATCAGCTAAAAGCTATTAAAACTAACAAAAGTTTAGACTTTAGGTAAGGTGGCAAGAGACAAAATTAATATGTACAATCAGTAATATTTCTACAAATTAGCATTAATTATAAATCGAAATTGGAAAATAATACCACTAACATATGAAATATGGAAGAATAAATCAACCAAGTATGTGAAAGACACAACTGAAAACTAAAAAAAGATTGCTAAAAGAAATGAAAGAAAACCTAAATAAACGGAGAAATATATCATGTTAACAAGTCATGTGACTGACTACCGTTAACATGTCAATTATCCCCAAACAGCTCTATGGATTTAAGACAATACCAACTGGAATTCTAGGAGGCTTTGTTGTATAGAAACGGACAAAAGATGCAAGCAACAGGATACTTTAGGGAAAAAAGGTAAACTACCTTCTAAAGAAGAAAAGTAGAAATTGAAGGAGTCTAAAATAGAATTATTTTAAAAAATGGGAAAATATATAGTGGAGGAATCATAGGATACTTGGAATTAACTCTTTATGAAGAAGAGATTTCATCTACTCAATATATATTTGAATGTTTAAAAATAAGGGACTAATCTAAATTAACTTCTCTCTGACCAAATCTGTTAATGAAATAAAATATTCCATGTGAAAAAAAATGCAACAAACTCAAGATAAAATATTTTATTAACTAGGGCACATTTTAATACTACTACTTTACTAAGGCTTATAGCATATTTATAGATGCTTCATTAAAAACTTCGACTTAGCAGACAATTACGTCAGAGAAACATGAGGTACTAAAGGTAACAAAAAGTTTTTTTCAAGGAAAGGTATAGGCAGCAGTGAAGGTGAGTATGCTGGTAATGACGGTGGGCTGGCAGGAAGAGAGAGGAGGAAGCAGCACTTTATTTAATTTAGTTGTTCATCATCTTGGTTGTTTCTCTGGGTCCTGGGTCTTGAACCTCAGACCTTGGGATGAATGTGGACTGTGGTCTCCAGTGAACTAAACCACTAGGCCACCAGGGCATGGAAGAGTCAAGACTTTCAAGAAAATGCTTTTGTTAAATTAACCTATAGGAGCTTTTTTGATTTCTTAAAAAGTGTGTAGCTTTTATGAAAATGTGTATAAATTGTACAGAGTGATCAATGTTTATAGAATAAAGAATAAACAAGAAATTCCAATGGAAAGTGATAAGGGGAAGTCCTGTGTTGTTCATTTATGTATTTTTCATCAATCAGCTAATAAGTAAATGGTACAAAGTGAATGTTATGGCTGTAAAGAAACAAAAATGTAGCCCCTGTCCATTTACTATGGTACAATGGACTCATTTAGGAAATTAAAGAAATAAAGAAAGGAGTTCTTAGTACATACTGGGGACAGCATTTCCACCATGACCTCGCCTACAGTTTTCAACACATGAGAAATATATCTGAATTCATCCTTACTTCTAAGAAATTACAAATTCAGGGAAAACCCAAGGTTTTAGATGAACTTGAGCACATAGCCTGTCTAAACTTCTCATGAAAATTTCTTTATTTTCAGAAACTTAAAGAGTTCTGTTTAAAATGAGAAGCAGGCTTCTCTGACAGGATTTGAAAGGTGAACTAATTGTGAGGCTTTGGTGAATGTCAATCTAGAGAGCGTGGCATGAATCTCTGTATCACTTGAAAATAAGTATCCACTCTAGTTGGAATGAGTACAGTTTTTCATTCATATAATATTAGGGTAAAAAGTAATAAAACTTTAAACATGTTCAAAGACACCAAGAGCACTGTTGTCACAATACATAAAAGATGACCGTTTTGGCGGTCTTGCAACAGTTTGTCCTCATTGATCCAGTCTATTTTTATGTGTGCAATATGTCCTTGAGTATAAGCAGTTTTGGGTCAGTGATTGTACTCACAAATACTATGTCAAATTTCAACTGCTCAGAGACTGTTACTGAAGACATACCTGGCAGATAATTCTACAGATAATGGGAAGACCTGGACTCTGTCTACACCATTTGACAGGCAGAGGGAAAGCACGCACAACATAGCACACCAGGTCAGGGATACTGGTCTGGTACCAGGCCTGCCGATGCCAAAGCGCAGCCTGTTAGATCTTGTGTGGCCTTATGGAGAGAGATGGCGGCAGAATGCTGGTCTGCGTCTCTCCCGTGGGAAATGGTGAGACCTGACTGGGAGACAATGTGAGTGCTCTGATGTGATCCAGAGCTACACGTAGTTCTATAATGAGCCACAGATGTTCTCTCTCTCAAAAAGAAAGTTCTAAAGTAACACCAAGGATCCCGACCAACAATGAATATAGCTTAAAAAACAACCAACCTCCATGCCCCAGCCCTGCCAGAACTCTGGGAATTCTGAGAGCTGGGCCTTGGTTCAAACACTGACAACGTCTTTTCCCTTAGTTTTCCCAATAATAAAAGAAATGTTATAGAAAGTACTTCTAAGATATCTTCTAGGCCATAATTCCACAGTTCTTCTATTCTGTCCTAAAATTGTCTTTCACTTGTAGAACGAAATGTTCTCTTATGAAATATTACACGGTTTTATTTAACAATTCCTGTAAATTAGACTGTTTCTTGAATCGGAATTTTTTAATTGTAAGAGACATAGCATTCTTCTTTATTTTTTTAGTGTTATAAAGAACTTTAATGCTTTGGATAAGAACGGTTTTAATTTTTCATTTTTTTAAAATAGTAATATCTATTGTTTCCTTTGTTCAAAATGCTATTTCATTTGAGGATTCTGAAACTGTACCTCAGTTTGTGTTTCACCAGAGTTCCAGTGTGTCTTACTGCCACCTTTCCCCCACTTTTCCTTCCTCCCGCTCCCACCTCTCTGGCGGTCATCATCTTCTGTCCTCTCAGTTTTTGCTGCAGTTTATCTGTTTACTGTTTCATTTCACTAGATGGCACATATGAGTGAAACCATCCTGTCTTACTCTTTTCATTCCGATTACTTCACTTAACATGATCCCTCTTCCCGTTCTATCCAGACTGTTGCAAGGGACAGTATTCTTGAGAATGTTGAAGACTATAGCAGGGTTAACTTGAACAAATATTTCCCTGAAGGAATTTCAGCAGGGACTGTCCGTGTATGTAAACGTGCCTGTATGTAAACACGCACATATATGGTGGTGGGAGGGGCACAGAATACTTGAGTTGTCCAAGGCCATTGCACTCGCGATAGTTTGTTAGTGATGTCGTGTGAATGCGAAATTTAAAATGAACTTAAAATTAGGTCCAAAATGATTTGCAATGAGAAATATTTTGGGAATGTTTTGGATGTTAAATTATTTTTAAGGTAAAACAGGAATTTTCTAATGTATGTGTTAAGTGACACAAAAAGTAGCACATACAAATATAAAAACTTTCCAGAGATCTTTTAAAATCCGTATCTCAAAAATAAATTGCTCAGGTAATTAGGGATTTGCAGAAAACGCAATGATAATATTCTGGGAATTAACTTTTTCCTTTAATCCTCAAAATAGGTTTTTCATAATTTTGTTTTATTTTTACTTTATTCTATCTTATTAAAGGAAAGGTGCAGGCCAGAACAAAGGTGAGTAGGCAGACCGGCAGGAAGAAAAGAGGAGGAAGCATCTTTATTTTATTTTTTATTTAGTTGTTCATACTGATTGCTTTCCGCTGGACTCAGGAATTGAACCGAAGGGTAAGTGGCTTGCTCTTTTGGAGGGGATTGACCTAACCACTGCTCCACCAGAGCACACCAATAATTTTAATTTAATATATCCTTTATTTGTTTTCAGTTACCATTTCAAAATTAAACAAAAACAAATGGCAAAATATTCACAATATTTAATATTTAATTAAAATATTTTGTAACTTTGCAATACACACTTTTTCAAATTTTAAACATTGAAATATTCATTTTTAAAAGAAAGGTACAAGCAGGAATGAAGGCGAGCAGGCAAGTAGGTAGGAAGAGAGAAGAGGAAGAGGCATCTTCATTTTATTTTTGAGTTGTTCACACTGGCTGCCTCCCCCAGGGGCCTGGTACTTAAACCGGGGGCGTGAAGCCAGCTCCTTCAGAGGTGATTGACCCAACAGTCACCCCACCAGGGTATGCCTGCCATTAAAATAGTCTTAGTTTAAACGAGCTAAACTTTCCTGAAAATCAATATCAAGTTTAGCTTAGAGTGAAATATTATAAAAAAGGGAAATGGAGAAATTATTCTTAAATAAACCCCCACAACTATTTATGCAAATGATTTAGAAGGAAAAGTTGCTTACTGTGTCACAGATTCTGAGGCCAGTCTAAAATCCTGGGACCTGTCCTTATGGACTGACAGCTGTGAACAGAGAAGAAAAACCAACAGTAAGTCAAAACTTACAGAAGATAATACAGTCAATATATTCACATGGTGAACACCCCCCAACTTGTTGAGTGAGGAGAGAGCTTGCCTGTTCTGAAGGTAAATGTCAATCAGCATAATGAATTCGGTCCTATGGAAAGCCAGGAAAATGGCCGTCCAGATCATTTAAAAGAACTCCACAAATACAGTCAGCTTTCAGCCACATGGTGGAAGAGTCAGCTGTGAATCAGTCTAAATATCTTAATAGTATATACAGTATATCACTGAAGTTCTAAATTTATCTCACAATATTACATTTTTTCCTTGTTATCTTTTTTAGTATACTCTGTATTTTCATAGTGATACTGAACTGTATGTAAAATTTTGAATCTAAAAGCTCTTTCAATCTACAAAATTTGTTTAGTATTTCTGGCATCTCCGTGAAAAATACAAGTTAATAAGCACTTTCAGTGGTGCCAAATTATACTCTTGAGTGTGAGAAGGTTTCTCTAGAATCTGAACAATGACTCCAAATGAATGTATACAGTGGGAAAATGGTATTTGATTTCAGATACTATCTTATAAACCAAACCAATATTGCTATAAAACAGACTACAAATGTGTTTTAGAGATAATTACGTTATGGAAATGATCCATTTAAAATTCAGACAGAAAATATAAATTACTATGTTAAAGTTCTGAATTATATGCCAATGAAAGAGATATACCGTATCTAATTACTTAAATTTTAAAAAGCCCCAGAAAACCAAAATCCAAAATGAAGCGAAAGAAAGGGAATACAACCTTCTCTTTCAGTCTTAACTTGTTTGGGTAACTTCTGTGTTCCCAGTTTTATCTCTACTGAAGCTTGCTTTGCTTTTTTTAGATTTCCTCTTTTACAATCAGATTTCTGTAAGATCATTCTTCAGCAAGTATTGGCACTGTCTTTAAAGAAGAATTATTTTTCTTATCATAAAGATTTCAAGAGTATACTGTGTGTTTCTGGACCATAATTATGTCATGTTATTGCTAGATGTATAGCTTTAAATCAAGCATATAATAAAAACAAAATGAAAGAAGCCTTATGATAAAAGGTAGATGTTGTAGCAAGTGACCCAATTTCAGAAAACAAAAGAACCAGTAACCTTGGTTTTCTAACTGTAAAGGTGATGGGATTCAGTTAAAATGTGTTTGGGGGTGGGCCAGGGTGGGTGTACAAACACATGGAAAATCTAAATTCAAGGACTAATTCAGATGGCAGATTAGTCTATCACCCCTCAACCCAACACAGCGAGAAGCAAAGAAAATCATCAAAACCTAACTTGTAAAGCATCAATTGTAACAAAATTTCTTCAGGTTCCTTTTTTCAGTTTCATGAAATCAGTTCCACACACAGGAATCAAATGATGGGTAAGATGTCTTGTTCTTTGCATGGTCTAAATTCTATCTATCTTCTTTCCCAGGGCAAGACCACCAACTTATAAATACATGTATACAAGGAATTTTGTAAAACTATTGGATTTAAAACAACTAAAAATTAACAGCTCAGCTCAGAATTTGAACCTATTCCAAAGGATGAGGAGAGAGAAACCCAACTGAATTATTCATCACTCTTAAAATCAAAGTCACTTTTAATTTTTCATTTTGACCCTGAAAAATAAGTAACAATATATTGTCACCTTCAGGTCTCACCAAACCTGCTTATTAAAGTCTGTTCATGTGAAATGGGTGCTGTGATGTCCTCAGGAAGCTTGGCTTAATTAGGCTAAACACTGCCCCTGCCATCGTTCCTGCCGTCTTACTGTAACTCACATGCTCCATTTTAATGATGCAAAGGCGGTTGAAGCTGTTCAAGTCCTATGAGTCCCAAATGAGTAGGGGAGCCACATTACACAGTTTACATATATGGAAAAGGACATTTGTTGAATTAGGCCCAATACTTTACTTCTAAACACCTTTACTCACTCATTCCTTGGTCTCAGCAGCAGCACGCTATATGGAAGTTACTCATGGAAACAGAAGGAGGGGGAAGAGGGAGGTGTCTCTGTGAGCTGTTTTATTTTTATCTTTATAAAAAAAAAAAAAACAATGAGTGCAGTGTTCCAAAGTTTGGGAGAAAGAGTGAGACAAATGGTGTTGACCAGAATGCTGAGGCTTAGAGTATTTCTTTACATTATCTGGAAACTAATAAATTTGGTTTCTCTACAGTATCATTCTCCTTACTCCCCACCCTTCCCTGGTGTCAGTTGGTTCTTTCGTTTCTCTGATGATGATTGTGGGCAACTTTAGAGCTTTGGCACAGGGGATAATGCCTCAACTATAACTTTCTGTCCATTTGATTCCTCCCCATTTATAAAAACTAACCCACCCACTTCTCACATGTCCACATAGCTTCCCTTCATTGTCTTTTTATTGTAATCACACACACACATATAATTTGTGACTTGTTAATTAAAGTTACTTTCACTCATTAGACTGTAAGTTCTTTAAGAAAAGGAGGCTGTTTTTTTTTTTTTTTTAACTCATCATTGTATCACCCAGACACTATTCCATCATTCTACCTGGCAAAAGAGCAAGCATTCAATATGTATGTGTTTAGTGGCTAAATCATGAAGATGTCAAAGGGAGTGAAGAAATGAGAAAGGGGATAGGGCTAGAAAAATGACCAAAGACACACGTGGAGAGGCCAGTCACAGAAAGGAAGGGCACTTCTTTCTGGAATAGCTGGAGAAGGAAGGTGAGTTTCCAGAAATACAGAGAAAGTAGGGATGAGAAGTGGGAGGAATTAATGTTGGATGTGACTTCTCTTAAAGAAAACATGGAGACAAAGTCAAGTTGGAACATGAGTTAGGAACTTAAAACAGATATTATTTTGGTCACACACTGTATAAAGCATACAGAGGGTCAATCAGGAAGAACCAATATAGTGATCAAGGCCTCAATGTGGGCCTCAGTGAGGCTGGGAATCACAAACATGACACAGAAACAGCCAACACAAGTATGTGATTTTCTTTAGTAATGGTAAAATTTGGTGGAGGTGATGGTGGTAAAAAAAAAAAAAAAAAAAGGACAACTGGTTTAGCACCAAGCCTGGGGAATGGTAAGGCAAGTAT
Source organism: Solenodon paradoxus (assembly GCA_004363575.1). Taxonomy (NCBI): domain Eukaryota; kingdom Metazoa; phylum Chordata; class Mammalia; order Eulipotyphla; family Solenodontidae; genus Solenodon; species Solenodon paradoxus. The sequence continues at coordinate 471,927 of RJWH01000482.1, read as the reverse complement.
GCCAAGTCACAGATTCCAAATGCCACGTGAGTGTCTGGAATCAAACTGCTGAAAAAAATGATGCTCCATGTATTTATTTCCTGGCGGTCTAAGTAACATGGCTTGGGGAGAGTGATTGTAGATAGTTAAGAAAGCAATAAACACCAGAATGCCAGGAAATCTTTTAATTTTTTTTTTTTTCAATTACTGCAAACCGAGGAGTCATTTCAGTCATCCACTTGTTCTTTTGGGACTGAACTAATCCCTCGTGATGGGAAATCAGAGAGGAAACAGGAGAGATTGAAGGAGATATGACAACTGCAGGCAGTCCATTTGCAGTGTTATGGGTACTACTGATTATCTGCCCTTTAGGCTCCATTGGTGAAGCCTCAAGTAGGAGTCAGGTCTGATTTGGAAGATTAACAAATATCTCAGTATACTCCCCCTTTAAGGGGCCTGAAGTAGATACGTTATTTCTCCAGTGAGGTTGGAAGCACGTTCTCTAACAAAATTCCAAAGTCAGCTTTCAGAAATATAAAGGAGTATGTCTCCCAAAGATTATCATACCTGGGGTAGGATGTGGGCACTGGTATTTTTATGTAAGTGCTCAAAGTGATTCCGAGGACTAGAAGCTTGAAAACTATTTATCTGACATATATCACCCTGACAATCTGTGGAGGCAGGAGAGTTGAGGACTAATTCTTGACTTATGTGCCTAAAGCTGATTTAGTGAGTATAGATTAGAAGTCAATAAACAAGGATTGTTCTGATTCCTCTCATTTTCCCCTTTTCTTGCCTTCCTTTCCTCTGGTTTGAGTGTCAATGCTCACCAATACTGCCCATAAGGGATTTTAACCACTGTCTCAACAAACACTATTAATCAGATATAATGACTTCAAGGTTCATAATTTAGTGAGGGAAAAACATAGGTATAAATAATTTGGTGTTGCGGTAACGTGATCAATGCAACATGAGACAATTAATGTGTTATGAGATTATGGGAGAAAAAGAGATTCCTCTGATCAAAGGGAATTCATAGCCTGTTCGCATCTCAACCTAAATAATTACTCCTTATCATCTCAGTATGTAAACATCTGTATATATATACACCTATATATGTATATATGTACATATATAAGTGTGTATATATATTCATATTAGTTTACTCATAACTGTTGGTCCTCTTGTCTTTTCTACCTCAGTAGTTTATATTCACTATGTGTACCCAAGCACAGAGCATATTTTTGCTTTATGATATTTATTTATTTATTAAAGAGAGGAAGGAAGGGAAAGGAAGAAGAAGCATCTTCTTTTTTAAGGAAGGAAGAGGAGAAAGCATTTTTATTTATTTTGTTGATTTTTAAATTTTTGTTCCCCCTGGCCCTGGGTCTCAAACCCAGGTTCTTGCTCTTTACGTGGTTGACGCTCTAGCCACCAACTTAATGCTTGAGTCGCCAGGGTTTGCCTTATAGTATTTATAATGCACATATTTATCGCTATAAGCTTAAATAATTACACATGGCATTTGTGGTAATTACAGAAGTTGTGACATAAAATATGACCCATATTGTAAGATTGTCATATGGAAACATTCAATTTGAAATGTAATTTAGATCTATATCTACCAGTCAGTTTCAGGATAAGGCAATAGATAGTCTCATGATCTTGGTCCAGGCATGTTTTCCTACAGAATCTTGGGAATAATATTGCTTTCTAGTCAGTGTCTGCAAGCTGACATGACAAGGGCAGAGAACATTTTCTCACAAAGGAGATGTCAATCTTTGGAGGTCTAGCAAACATCTCCTTTGTGTAAGTACATCAGTGTATGAGAGACTGCTGCTTAAACACATCCACAGGAATGGGGAAGTGGTAATGGGTTAAAAAAGGAAGAAAAGACTCATTAAGTTCAAAAACATTCAATAAAAGAGTGATAAAAGCAAATCTGTCCCAATATTATGAAAGAGATCTTTTATTGTATACTATCTATCAATGGCTTGGGTGGATAAATGAGATGTTTAAATAAAAAACTTTCTTTCTTTTTTATATCAACTAAAGGAGCATTATAACCACATTACTGTGATTGCTTAATAATAAGAACAGCCGCACGTAGATTATTTTCCATGATTTATAAAAAAGTTAATTTTTCATTAAAGGAAATAAACAGTAGTCATTAGTATCTAATTTAATTAAGAGACATTTATATACACTCATCACAGTGAGCATCATATTGAGTTAGATACATCTTTTTATGAAGCTGTTGTTTTTGAGTAGTCTGAAACTCCAATACCACCACTTATACTTGTAAGCAACGGAAAAACAAAAGCAAAATTTCATCAATAGGATAGTAAAAAATAATTACAATTTAAGAAAAAAATATAGTCTATCCATAATATTATATATACGTGTGTGTATATATATATATAATTCTCCTATTAAGATAGAGTAGTAGTTCTCAACTTGGGGCAACAGTGAGATTATTTGATTCCCAGAGGAAATATGGCACTATCTGGAAGACATTTTTGAAGGTCACAACTGCAGGGGGAGGTGCTTCTGGCACCTGGTGGATAGGAGTCAGGGATGTTGCCACATGCATAACAAATTCCCCTAAACAAAGGAATGACTGAGCCCCCAATTCCAATTGTGACAAGACTGAGAGACCCTGGAACACCCAAAGAGACAAGAGAATAGCAGAGCTACAGTAAGAAAGAACTTCTGAAAAAAGGTTATGCTGAGTGTTGAGTCAGAAGACAGGGCAATAGATAATAATCAATTTTGCCATTATCTAAAGGGACAATTTATGAGTAGGAATGATTGGTGAGAAGTTCTCCCAATAACATCTTTCACATTTAGATCCGTGATAGATTATTCGAGGGATGTTACTGATATTTAGGTTAACCTTTGAAAATATCATCATGAAGATCAAACATCATGTTATTCTATCAAACAACCCTTAGAGTTACTGTCACAAAAAGTCTCTATTTAAGTACAAAAGTAGTTTAACCCAACTGAACACAACTATTTTATACCTTTATATATACTCATCATTCAAAGATCAAAATTTGTATTTGCCTATTCAGAGTCATGAAGGAATAAAATCTTACAGGTACTTACAATAGTTTAATGGAACAACTATGAATTCCTTACTGAGACTTGCTCATATTCTCTAAACCGGGTTTTCATGGAAAAAAATTAGACATGACAGAAGCTGGGGATCAGAGACTCACTGGAAAACAATTTTATCCCTATGTTATTTTGAGCAGATTTGAAGTGAGGGGAGTAGGAACACATCAAAGAAAGGACACATTCACTGAAGAGTTTAGGAGTAATGACTATAGGTACATTCTCTCGCAGCCCCTTTATTTTACAATTACTGACAATTACCTAGGCCCTGGCTCTTAGGCTAAACTGGGAGAACAGGTTGGTCTGTGAGGTCTCACTGTGGTGGGTAAGATTGGCCCAGCAACATGGAGGAGAGTTGACCAAAGTAGCAAGAAATATAGTTTCTGGGGGGAAAGACAAAGCAAGGGTCGAGGTACATATGTCATATACCATGGCTGAGGTATAAAAGGAGAATGAGTGGTAAAACTGGTCACCAGAACTTTAAGAGAGTAAAGCCCTTCTAGGGAGCCTTTTAGCTATCTTCTGTGTGTAACATTTAGGGAGTTTATTGTTGGGAGTGGATTCTGTGAGTGTGAGGTGATTCACACGGTCACACAACTGAGGTTCCACTCGCTTTCTTTGCTCGGGCATATTAGCTGTCCAGACTAACAGATGTTAGAAATGTAAATGACATTTTCTGAAATTATTATTTTCCTCAAAATATTTATCTCATTGAAATAAGTTATGAGGAAAAAATTACATGCCCATGTTGTCGCCATTGAGATTCTTCATGGGGCACAAATAAGTACTTCAGTTTTATTTATTTATTTATATTTTGGTTTTGTTTTTCCCTCTCAGCCCCAGGTCTTCGACCTGGAGTTTATGTGGCCTGCATCTTATTCACCTCAGCTGCCTGAACCACATGTGTATGCTAAGCTTTAATTTACTTACAAGGTAAGATTTTCATTTAATTCTCTTCAGACAAAGGAAGAAAACCTCAAACAGTCCTGAAATTTTAGAGCAAATCCAAGTACAGATTAATTTTTAGCTATTAAATATCATGAGGTGATTTTAAAAATAGTTATAAATAGCACAATTAATCTAGTGCTGATGAACTGTTGATTTATAGGATGAAAATTAGACACTTTGTAGATTAAGAGAGACACAAATATATGGAAGGAAAATGACCCTTTGTCTCCTGTTTTTCTGAGAGGCTGACAGGATTGCCAATCTAAAACTCCGAATGTATGTTTTGGAAGAGGAACTACCAGGGATTATCTGATGTTTTTGTATTCTCTGTTCTTGTTTTAGACTAGACAAGAAAACAGCTGCTTCTTTCTGAACATAACTGGAGTATGCACTGTGGGTTGGGGCCATTTCTACTGAATGAACAGAGCCTGCTCTCACATGCTAAGTAAAAGACTCCTCAGTATTTCATAACTGAAATACTCTTCTCATGTGAAGTGATTAACTATTGTGGATATTTTTGTAATTACCTTAGAATAACACAACTAATTTATTCACTGAATTAGTCTTTAAAGAAAGACAAGCAAAAACATGACAGCAATTTCTCTACATTCACAGAAACAAACTACCACTCCTATGCATCCAGCATTTATCAAAAAACATACTTGGCTGTGTCACTGTTGAGACAGTTCCAGAAAGTAGAATGTATTTTTCTATTTTGGGTTTCCTTTAATACAAATGAAAAAAAACCCAAACGTTTCAGAAATTAGAAAAACTAGGGTGCTTAGGAATTAAAATAAAGGAAGTTGGGCATTTCAGTACTTTGAAACTGTTAAAAAAGTTTAAAAAATTGTGTTTATCAGAAAAGATGCTCAAGATATATCGATGAAAGAAAAAATGAGACTGTTAAGTATGATCCCGTTTTCTTTAAAACAAGGACTTATTCACATATGCAGAGTATATTTGCTTAGAATTTGTCAGAAACTATTAGAGTGAACATGAATATTAGCAAGCAGAGGGCTTTTAACTTACATTAGTCTTTTCTGATTGATCTTTTAAACTATGAGCATATATTACTTTTATCGAATAAAAATAGCTATAATTTAAAAAAGGAATTTTTACAACTTCCCTCTCCAAATAAATGGCTGATAAAGGTTAATGCTTAAGTTAGCAAAAGTAAGAAGTCTAAAATTTTTTTTTCCAAAATACAAACACAAATAAACCAAGGTTGTCAGTACTACTTTTACTCAGTTTCTGAATATCCCTCCTTCCTGATAGCGGCAATATTCTCCTTTCCACTGGATGCAAATTTATAGCATACTGTGATAAAAATGCTCTAGAATGAGCTAGAGAAAAACATCTACTTTTACTCCCCTGCAGTGTAAGCAATACTTGATGTTTCGGGACTCAGGCCTGTGGACTAACTCCAGCCTCATTCTTTCTTCCTGTGGTTTCAGGGCCAAATGCTGCCATTATCTAAAACATTTCAGTGGACCATACAAAATGCTGGAGGGTATCTGGCACATTTAGCAACAGAACAGGTGTGTTCCACTTGGAAGAACTGATAAGATTTAGCAGCTGCCAAGCTAGTAAGAGGTGTAATTTTACTTCTTCTTTTGTAGTGTGAACAGAAATAACAATAAAAAATAAGACTACTGAGGCTTTTTTCCCTAAAAGTGTAAAGAACACTCTTCTAAAGACTTCCATATGAAGAAGGTACAATGAAACAAACACGTAATAGGATGTGAAAAACCAGTGTGACATGAAACGTGGCTAGCTGCATTGGTAGCAGCTGGTGGCCGGTGCTGCTGACGAGGTGGTGGAGGGAAGGAGCACTGGCTGAAGAACCTGGAGGCTGAGTTCCTGACCAGCACTGTCATTCTGAACAGTGCACAACTGTTCTGGATTTCGACATTCTCAGCTACAGAATGAAGGAGCTAAGTAGAATCACCAAGATGATCTCTAAGGTCCCAGTCCCTTTCCTGTCATCAATTCTATGATTCTATAAATGCAGGAACCCCTGTCCCAATTCCAGTCATTGATAATGACTACTTTTCAAATTATTTTACAAAATACCTAATATACAATAAAAATAAAAGTTGCACATGAAATTAAACATCTGATAGGATTTGTGCTAGGTTTATAAGGCAGGATCTTGATAAAATCAAACCATATATACTCTGATAAAGAAACTAAACTGAAGAAATGCAACTATGCCAGGTGCCAAAGAGGCTCAGCTGCACATTTCTCAAGGGCTGGCTGAACTGTCACGACTCAAGAGTATAAGCAAGGTGTTTTCATTACCTGGGACAACACTGATATCTCTCAGGGACTTCTTTTTACATAAGCATAGAACCTTTGTAAGACTTTCTCCCCACAGGGAAGTAAAAGGATGTCTAGACGTGGTATGTTCCCAAGAGGAAAAACAGAAGTAGGATTCTATACTAACACATAGATTCAGATAAAGTAGATCAAATTATATTCTTCAACAAAAGAAATTCATGCAGTTTAAACTTTAAAGCCCAATTCAGGTTCCATCTCCTCCATGAGAACTTTTCATCTCATCCAGATAGATTCTTCTCTGCATCTTCCTTGCTTTACCTACTTCATGCTTTTAAATGTTTCATTTTGCATGGCTGCACATTTCTTGAGATCTCTTACAATTCAGGCTTGGGTAGCAGTGGGATGAGCCTGAAGCTGACCTCAAGGGTCAAGCTGGAAAGCTAAAGAATTGGTCTGCTGGGATAGAAGGGTGTATTTTAAAGCAGGAAGCTCCATCTCTAAAGGGAAAAGACATGCAAGATTAACAATCAGCCCTACTCTAGGATTATAAGGCTATGGCTCCTTCTAAGCAGAGGAGTGGCAGACAGTGAGCACTGGGCATCTTGGAAGCAGGGAAAAGGCCTCTACCCACAGGAACGCAGGTGCATCAGAAGAGGAAGAGGCAATGCTGACTTCAGAGGCGGCCAGAAAAATAGACAGTTCCTTTTATTTCCTCTGGCTGAGGCAGAAGCAGTTCAAGGCTATTGGAAAGGACAATTCCAAAGGATATTACCTGTGTAGCATCTGCCCTTCGTCAAATTTCTTGCCAATTTTTTCAATTGTACCCCCTGTAGTGCCCATACACAGGCAACCACCACCATCTATCCTGCTGTATCTGAAACGGGCTTTTCACCGACAAACCATTTTGCCTTCAGTTCTTTGCAGCACAGGTTGTTCACTCTCACATAAACCAGTCTTGAACCAGGGGCTCTGGAGTTTAGGCTGGCCTTCTCTTAGCTCTCTGCTACTTATTTTAGGCTATTATGGTTTCAAAGCACACCTCCTTGACTGTCTTGACACCTGGCTGTAACCCCTCTATTATCTTTGCAGCTGTTACCTTCAGACCTTGTGGTCACTCTAACACAATGGTTCCTAGTGTTGGCTGTAGTGTGAAAATCACTTGGAAAGCTTTTGAAATCGACCCATGCTAGGTCCCATTCCAGACCCATTAAAGCAATTTGTGGTTGTGAGGACAGGCATCAGTACTTATTTTTTTAAGTTTCTGAGACGATTGCAATGTGATGCTGAGGTTGAAACTCTGCTCTAACACAAGAAATAAGGCCTTCAGCTTTTGACTTACCAGTGTCCCCTTCATCCCAACTCTTGTGATCATCCTGGAATTTTAATGTTCAAGAGAATAACCTATCCAATACTTGGATCCTAATCCTTGTCTCAGTGCAATTCTAACAGTATGTTCTTCAATTTCACTTCAGCTCCTACACGCGTTCTGTGTGCTTCTCATAACCTCGAGCTGCTTGACACCAGAAATACTAAGTGAACAAGAGCTCCTGGCTTGATATGCCACAATTCTAGTTTGATAACTCCCTTTTTTTTTGGAGGAAAAATTAAAAACTATTTTTAAAATCCAAACCATAAGGAAAATAAATCACAGTCTTGAAACAGCAGACAAGCTGTGCTGTCCTTTCAAGAGTGACTGAGTAAAAAGACAATGAGTCTGTTAGCAAAGTAATTAGGTATCCAACCCAGAGCAGGCCAGGTAAAAGTGGTATTTGGTAATGGGGACTGTCGCAGCTCCTTCCTTGAGTTGCTAACTTTTTCTCCCTTGACTTTCCAGTCCTCAAGGGACTGTCTCAATAGGGCTCTGTTATTTCAGAGGGTTAAGCAAGCAGCATTGGGCTTAATCTTTCATTGCATTCTGTTCTAGGAAAGCCAGATTTTTCTAAATCTAATACTCCAGAACTCTGTTCATTAAATAGTCTACACTTCCTCTTTCGCTGTTCATTCCTGGATACTGAATCAAAATCCCTTTCCCATTCAAGGGAGAGTCACTGCCAGACTGTCCTGTCACTCTGCTGCAAAGAGCCTTAGAGCTCAGCCTGGCAGCCAAGGAGATACACTCTGCTTCCTATACCCAGTGTGACATCACCGTGCAGGGTCTCCAAGCTGAAAGAGGTAATGTAGGAGAATTTTAAATAATGCACATCCGCATCTTGATGATCAGAAACAGAAAGGACTTTTCAAAGTTCTCATCCAAACTACACTCTCTCCCCACTCCACCTCTTAAATCAACTTCATGTTCTTGTACATAAACTAAAACTAAGCAGAAGACAGACCCAGAAACATTTTTATCCCCTTCTAAATTAGCATTCTCATGGACTTTGTCCAATAGCTTATGGAAAATGATGTGGTGGTCTTCATGGTAAACAGGAGGTTGGCAACCAACAGAAACCCCTCTCCTCACATTCCACCAGATCACAGGTAGGTTAGAGGAGTGTGTAAGCTTGCTGGTACCTGGTACACTGGAAGCCTTTGGATTAGTACAAAGGAGATCCCTACTGCCAGGACAAACACTTACCACATCAGGTTCTCTTCTGTGCCACACCTGATCCAAATTTTAACACTAGTTTTCTTCTACTTAACTTTATAGGATTCAAACATAAAGAATTTGGGGGCACCCTGATGGTCTAGTGGTTTAAGCCCACCAGGTGCAGTCCACACAAATCACTACCTGGGGTTAGGAGGCAGTAACTAAGATGAACAACTAAATAAAAATGAAAAATACTTCTTCCTCTTCTCCCTCCCTGCCTGCCTACCTGCCTGCTTGCCTTCATACCTGCTTGCATTTTTCCTTTAAAAAAAAAAAGAAAGAAATATAAAGAACTGGAGTGTGGGGGCAAGTGATAGGCCTTAAACTTGCTGTCACCCTTAATTTCTTCTGTCATAAACTTCACTTAAGAGGCCAATTTCCCTATGCATCTCTTTTAAAATAGATTCCTGCCCTGAGCCATGCTGCTCGCTGGCAAAGACATCTACTTCCTGGTGGGTGACAGAGACGCAGCTACTCGGTCAGAGTAGGGGTGAAGTGCCCGTGTCACCCATGTGGGTACCAGCTTTCCAGCGGCCCCTTCACCAAGGCTCCTGCCTTCCTGCACCTGTGGAACCCGCAGCTTGGTAATGCCTGGTGCTCCAGCACAGCCGTCCTGGAATTTCACTAACTTGCAGGTTCCTGAGGCCTCGGCTCAAGCTAGAAGCGCCTGGCAGCACTCAGTGCACTCGCTCGTCTGCCGCGTGCACTCCCGGCTGGCCTCAGACAGATGACACTGTGCCAGGACATGAGGTCCTGCATCCTCCGATGCTCCCTGTCCCTTACTCCTGGTTGTGGGCAGCCGATTGCAACCTCACAGGCAACTCATTCCAGTCTTTTTCAGTCTGGCTGACCCTCCCCGGTGTCACTGTAATGACCCTTCTGGCCACGCTATCAACTCTCAGTTACTGTCTTGTCCTCTACTATGCCCACAGCAACTCCAACTATGTATCACACCAACTCTGCCTTCTCAACTGCTATGCCTGAGATGTTCAGTACGGAAGGAAAAATCCAACCACCCGATGATGTCACTGACATTTTTATGGTATTCAAACAGCAGCCCCCAGAACTATACAGGAAACTTGAAAGGTATAGGCAGGAATGAAGGTGCGCAGGCAGGCAGACAGGAAGAGAGGAGGAAGGAGCATTTCCTTTTACACAGTTGTTCACATTAGTTGTTGCCCCTGGACCTGGGACAAGAACCTGGGATTTACATGAACTGTGCTCCTTTGGAGGCGGCTGACCTAACAGCTATTCCACCAGGGTGTACGTCAGAGTCGTTACAGGCATTTTAATAGTCACTATTTTCCTACTTCACTTTTTGGCCCTAAAATTTAAAGTGGGCCCTCCTTTCTGTTTTGGAGACCATAAAGACACCCTTCATTTCTGGACTCTCGACGAACTTATCTACGTCCTCATTCGCACTTGGCCAGTTTCAGAGAGGCACTGTCTAAGGACACCTCAGCACTGCTGATGTTTCTCTTGATAATTATTTGAGGGGGATGTTTAGCAACATCTGTGATCTCTACCCACTAAATATCAGTAGTATCCTCCTCCTTGGAGTTGAAACATCCAAAAAAATCTCCAGACACTGTCAAGGGTAGCCCGGGAGGCAAAATCGCCCTCTGTTGAGAACCACTGCTGGAGGTCAAGACTAATCTGTCAACCTGTCTTTCTGAAAAGACTTTCTGCTTCCCCCAAGGTCACTATTGCTTTATTTATCTTTAACCTGATATTGTCTATTGGGTTTGTCTCTTAGTATATATTTTATGTGTCACTTTAGTACTTAAAAAGTTACTCTTAGAACCAGGGCTCCCTTCAGCCACTGCAATGCACCACTACTTAATTATATAATCATTGGACTTCTATTTTTCCTTCCCTGAAGCTCTGGGAATGACTCCATGAGTCCACTGGCTGAGGCTCCATTCTCATTAATCCTTGTCATACAGGTGTCAATCTTTGAGACCATTGTAAAAGTGCTTAGTTGTGTGACATTACTGACTATACCCTCCTCGTTAAACTTCTCTTCTCCTCTTAGCCTCTAGGACACTTTTAAAAATAGTTCTTTCTTTGCCCTCAAGTATTTTTTTTTTTTTTTCAAATCTTCTCTTCTTTTGACTGTCCCTTAAATACTAGAGTTCAACTTGAATTCTGACCTTGGTGCTTTCCCTCAGAACTCAACAACATTTATTTTTTCTGGGCTATCTAACATTTACTTTTTCTGGGCTATCTCCTTCTTTATAAGCTTCAACTCTACTGATATAATACATTGATTACACCAAATTCCTCTCCTTTTTATTTTATAAGCCCTACCTTCTCTCAAATTACAGTCCTCACTTCTGGCTTCCTAGTGAATATTTCTACCTGGGAACACTACAGCCATTACTAATTAATCAAGATTTCTAAACCAGAACTCATCACATCCTACTTCTTGCCATCTTCACCTCTATGTCCACAAACCCTCCTCCTTCATTATTATTATTATTGTTTTTCAAAATTATTATTTCTGTGGTCCTATCATCACTTAGTTAATCAATAAGCATGGCTCTTAGCACAATCCTAGATTCCAACTTCATTAATCACATTTATTCAATCAAACTTTATGACTCCTCTTCATGCTCACTAGTTCAGGCTTTTACATTTTATATCCATGGCTTCCTAATTTCCCTGCCCCTGTTCTTAGCTGTCTCTAATTCAACCACTATGCTGCCACAAGAATGTTATTTTTAATATTCAAATCTGTACATGTTGCTCCCTGAATCACCTTCTTCAGGGAATCCTTTGTCTGAAGGACACAATCAAAACCTATCAGCTGAGTCCACTAGGCCCTTGCTGGCCTGAGTCCTGCATTTCCGCAGTGCTTCTCTCCATGAGACCCCATGTGCCCGAAACACACGGCACCATGGCTCACTTTCCTCAAGTTATTCTCTCTGCTGGAATGTTTTCTCCTAAGATCATCTACCTGGCACATATTTTCTCATCCTAAGCCTGAGCTCAAATATTGCTTTCCCTAGGAACTCTTCTTGGACTGCCTACCCCAGAACAGATTTAGAGCTCCTTCCTGTGTTTTCCTACACTTGGTGCACAAATCTTCAGTGTAGTTCCTACAGTAGCTGTTGGAACTGCCTCCCTGCAGGTGGTCTCATCAGCTAGTTTCAAGATATATATAATAAACACCATTTCATGACTAAATTTTTTAAACATTTGAACCTGCCATGTATCATTCAGTCATTCTGCCTGTGTTAAGTGAGTGCTGACTTTATTCTGAGTACTCCCTAAAACAAGATTGACTAGGCAAGGCACTTGCCCTGGAGAATCTTGAAACTAGCTGATGAGACCACCTGCAGGGAGGCAATTCCGACAGCTACTGTAGGAACTACACTGAAGATTTGTGCACCAGGTGTAGGAAAACACAGGAAGGAGCTCTAAATCTGTTCTGGGGTAGGCAGTTCAAGAAGAGTTCCTAGGGAAAGCAATATTTGAGCTCAGAATATATACATACACGTGTGTGTGTGTGTATGCATGTGCATGTGAACTCACGACTCAAGAAGCAGCAGAGCTGTTTGGGCTAAGGCAAGAGCTAATGTCATAGAACAAAACAAGTCTAATAAGCAATATGTATGATGGCACAGAGTTTATTAAACTTTTCTACCAAAGTACTACTAACATCAGAAGAATACTAACTGATCTCCCTGAGGGATATGATGGCACAGATTAAAAACCGTGGCATTTCTCTGGTTAATAAATTTCTCCTATTCATTTTAATCTCAAAACATTTTAAATTAGTAAGTAAAAAGATGGCTCCACAAGACAGACTGTCTTTGTTCTGTGGGCCTTTGGGTGTCCTTCAGGTAGAAACAATGACAGTGTCAATATCACAGTTATAAAAACAAGTAGAGGGTGGAAATAGCATCACACTCAAGTGATACATTCCACTTTAGGTCCTTGTACCAACACTTGTGCTATGACATGAAGGCCTACTTTAATCTCTGAGCCTCCTCAGTTTCTTTATCTGAAAAAACAGCTATTATATTTGCCTTATATATTTTATAACATTGGTACCAATAGCAGAAGAAAAAAACAAACAACGAATATAATCGTAAAAATAATATTTTATCGCGAGTGAAAATCAAAGCAGGTTGTGATACAAATGCTTGAAAATATTTACCTTTTGAAGAGCTGAGTTTTCTACTTTGGTTTTACCCTTGCGGGTTAAAGGAGAGGATCGCTCCTTTATCTCTGGAGGCAGTTCTTGATAGAGTGCTGGAATTGAAAAAGAAATCATGAAAAGAGTTGAGAAGCAGTTTCATGGGGGTAAAAAAAACAATGGAGGGGAACAGACACAAAGGAAAGAGGTTGAAATTCCCTTCCCTGGTGTCACAGTAAGCTGCCTAGAACTTATTGTTATGGCAATTTGTGCTTTTACATATTAGTTACTAAAAGAACATAACTTCTGATTAAAAGGTTTGATCAGCAGGATTTCAGAAATGTAGAAAGTGTAAATGCTTATTTCATTCTATTTCAATACACTTCCCGAACCTGCAACCTCTACGCAAGGTTTCCACTTAGCACTGCTGGAGGAGAGGTGAAGATGATCAAAAGACAGTCTTTGTTCTCAAGGAATTTACAATCTGGTCAGAGATATGGATGCTGCCAAGAGAAACAGAATGCGACATTATTGAAAGAGAGATAGTAAGAAAGACAAATTCTGATACAGGAATGGCAAATGCTTAATGGATAAGTGGTAGGCATGTCAGACTCTGAAGAACAGGTAGAATTTTTCCAGGCTGAGCTGTAAAGAAAGGATAATCTAGAAAGAGGGAATGGAATAACCAAACATTAGGCTAGGCCTATACAAGATACTGAATCTTTATGTTGAATCTAAGATTATAATCTATTCTACAGATGGTGTTAAATCTAAAATTATATGGGAATTCTAAAGAATTAAAAAGAAAGTCAATTTTGGTTAAGTGACACTGACAATTCGGAATTGAGGGAAATTGCTAAAATATGCCAGATGAAAATTCTAAGATTATGAGATAGTAATTGGCTTGGTACATTAGTTGATTTTATTATTAGGTTTCTTTATCTTATTGGAAAGGATGTTAAATGTGATTAAGAAAAGCCGATATTCTTCTTTCCAGTGGCTAAGTACAAAAGGGAATAAGGCCTTAATAATAATGGGGTACCAATGTCTTTTAATGTTTGGCTCTCTTAAGAGGAAATGGCTCTTGGTCGAACAGTTGGTAGATATTATATAGACATAAACACATTTCCTTGGATCACTTGTTTATCATATTTGGCTTCAGATTAGGATGGAGGCCTATTTCTCCTACAATTTTCAGAGTAGAATATGCTGTGGACATCCATTTTATTTTTCTCTATAATGTTTAAACTTGGCAGGTGAGTTTTTGTTAAACTCAGGTAAAAAGTAGAATAAAAGGAAAAGGGAAATAAACCCGGATGATGTGAGAATACAATTATTATATTTTCAACCTTTCTGAGAATTTTTTCTGCTTGTTGTGGTTTTTACAAAGTTTTTTCAACAAGTATTAATTGATGCTAAAGAGAAATGTCAGGTATTCTGGGATATCATAAGGCATGGCCGCAGCTGAAGGACGGTCACTACTGAAGACACGGAATTCACTCCTGTGTGTAGTCACCACCCATCACTGCATTATGCTTCAGAAGTTTCACCAGGTAATTATCGAAGTAAAAGATGTTAGACTGGATTTTTAATTCACTGTACATCAAATAACATAGTGGCTTAGATTTACAAGCCAAAAAGTTCATTAATTCTTAGATTCAAAAGTTAAAGCACCTAATACAATCGTATCTGCATATACAAATATTTTTATATTGTCAAGTGAAAAATATTTTAAATGTTTTCATTTGTATTAGGAAAAAACAATGAATTATATTAGCTAGTTAAAATTATAGATTCCAGATTCACTATAATTGTGCAGAGAGCTCTTGATTTAAAACTGAAGTTACTCCTGTTGAAATCCAGCTGTCATACTTGTGGGAAAGACATCACTGAGAAATGAAGTAAGGAACTTGGGTATTTTAGATGATCTGGAAGTTAGAAGTACTGAGTTTATAGGCGATGACTGGAAATTAACCTGTCCTAAAATTTCTTCCTTCCACACTGTCTCAAGTTTTATCCATTATGCATTCTCTTTGGAAGGTAAAGTTCTATATAGCTCAGATTTAATAGCATTATGTCACTTACTACTCAGAAAAAAAAAAAAAAAAAAAGTGGCACAAAGGAAATTAATCATTTTCTTATGAGAGAAGTGGGTCATTTTTTAGATGCTTAGCACTTTGGCGGGGAGTAGTCTGTTGGAAGTCGTAGGTAAAGGGAGGATAAACTGCAATGAGACTGTGTCCTTAAACTGGGGACAGGAGTGTTGGGAACTACCACAGTGAAAGTACCAGAAAAGGAGGAGGGTGTCAAAGATAAATAATTTTATCTAGGAGGAGTCCAGCAGCCAGTCTTCTTTGAAGAAATCATCTTTCTTTTTTTGATCTCTTTTGTTTTCAAAATTCAGAACTTAGGTGAGGAATCAATAGAATTTTTCTTCAGTTAAGACTTTGGGTTTAATGGAGTTTCATAGACTAGCCTCAAACCAACTATTATTTCTAATAATTATTTCTTTGAAGAAACAAAAGATTTGAGTATTCAAAACAGAGTTCTCAAGGCTGCCTAACCTACATTTAAAATCAGGACTCTACAATTTTATAGTTTCTGAAAGAAAGCTTAGAGATGATAGAGCTCAACTTCCTTATTTTACAGGAGGAAACTGAGGCATGTAAGTATTTGACGCCCAGCCAAGATTAGAAGCCAGTCTTCTTGACCCCGAGTATTGTGCTTTTTCTACCACATTATCAAGTTAGTTGCAATTAGGAAACCTTCTGGAGAAGTGCTACTGTACTTCTCCTCTTGTGTGCCGTCTTTATTTTAAGGCTCTCTGTGTTCAGGTCTGTTTTCACCTCTTACAAGCCCAGTTGCAAATCTACAGCTTTTAGAACTTGTATTTAGAATTTTTTTTTTTTCAGTTCTTTTTCCTTTTACAAAGGAGGACTGAATTTACTTGAGAACGAAACAAGTGGTTATCGCTTTGTTTTAGCAGGTAGCAGCTCGAACTGAAGTACTCCCAGTAAAAGAACCCGAGGTGGGAACTAGAGGCTCTTACATGCTGGTCAACTGGGGCGTCACTGTAGCAAGAGAAGAGCTGACATAACTGTAGAGACACGTGCAGGGGGAAGGGGCTGAAGAGAGCTGGTAGGGCCCTTGGGATGAGAAGTCCGTGAAAGCAGTGTTCCAATCTCAGAAGGTACTAGCGCCTCCCCCTTTTTATCTTTTTGCATCATGAAAACGAAAAGCAATAGCCACTGGCAAGCATATGCAAAACTCACAAAGACAGTAAATTAAAAGGCAGAAAATGATAAAATCCGGGAACTATCAGTTATACCATAGTAGTAAACCAGAAAGGGAGCAGAAGACTTACTTTCACTAGCCACATGGTTAGCTGGAAAATAACCTTCCTGCCCCTTTCCTACGCTGCCGTACCACCAGTCTTCATTATCTTTGAAAAACACTCGGATAATGTCTCCGCGATGGATGGTTAGTTCATCTGATCGATTCGCTGTGTAGTCATAAAGAGCCACTACCTAAGAGAGAGATAAGACCACCACAGCTTTATCACAACTGTACCACAGAGAAAACCCCCAACATTCACTTCCTCTTGCAGAAGAGCAGCTGAAACCAAAGCAGTACTTTGGTAAGTCTGAGGCTGTCTGAAGGTTTGCTAATGGGATCAGGGGTGGTGGGAACACAGCAGGAGAAGCAAGATAAAAGACTGTGGGATTGAGAAATGGTTAAGAGCATTCAATACACTAAGATTAGCTTCAGAATAGCAGATGTTAATTTTTTTTTAAGTAAATTACTTGTGAAGCAAATAAAAAAAAAAGCTTACACACCATTCACTCTCTTAAAATTGTTATATACTACACCTTTAGCTCCCATTCTTTGGCTAAGCAGATGTAGCTGAAAAAAAACTGGTCAGAATGTCAAAAATTTTACACGAAGGAAAAGCTCCGTGGAACAGCCTGGTTATGTAACTGTTGAGTTCACTTGCTTCGCTGCTACTGCCTCTTTTTGAGATACATTGCTCTACAAACACGTATATGTGCATTTTGATATTTTAGATAATCTAAATCTTTGGATTATCTTTTATAATACCCTTCCAAGCTTATTTTCACTAGATACAAATTTAAGATACAAATTTAAACTTTCATATGAGAATCTTCATTTGATATTTTTCCTTTTGAAAAATACAAATCAAAATGAAAGATAGCAGCTGAACAGGTGTTTTAAAAAACCCTCAGTAGTCACAAGAAGGTAGGTCTCAACCCATTTGAGATTTGACACACTGTATAAAGTAGGACATGTTATGTACACAGAATAAGCAAGTTTTTTTCCCTACTTAAATGGGGTTTGAAAATTTACAGGTTATGCAGCTACCTATGTTATTGAAAAGTATCACCAGAATCCTCTGTATTATGTTTGAGTACTGATTCGTTCACTTAATAAGTGTTTACTGAAATCCTAATGTGCTTGGTACTATGCCAGGAAGCTAACTGTACAACAATAAATAGGATACTTTCTAGAAGGGGTACTTCATTTAGGCTTTGTAGGAAATCAGAGATAATTAGGACTCAGGTAAAGAGATGGAAAGTATGTCTCAGGGAGATCTGAGTGAGAATCCAGGGATGAGGAACCCACAACAGTTCAAAGCAGTGAGAGCCTGACTGTAGAGCTCAGAGCCTGGAGAGAGGACTGAGGGGAGTTGAGGCTGCAGGAGTGATCAGGACCAGATCACACAGGCCCAGCATTCAGGCTGGAATGTAGACAACAGAAAGACAGAAGGGAATTCCATTGCAGTACACAAAATTCTCTGTGGTGCTTTTAATTGATTTACAATATACATCCATATATCAACTAGGAGATTTTAATGGATATGTTTGCAATTAATTCCTGTCACTATGTGGTAGAAGGGCAGTAGTTTAATTTAATTCAAATGCTACAAATGCAAATCCTATTGCAATGCAGAGTCCCTAATTTACAACTTGCCAGACAGGATATTGTCTAAAGTTTACAAATTCCTCCTTCATAAGTTTTAAGATACTGATGTCATATTACTTATCTAAAAGTGAAACTTTTAACTTTTCCCTTCATTTTTCTTTCTCCAAAGTCCTCCACCCTTATTTTCCTACCGGGCACTATCAAAGAAGAGGAAAGGTAATTAAAGTGATCTGAGTGATCATGTTCTAGGCACCATGTTAGTTGCTTCTGTAAGATATCTTACTGAATCTTTATTACAATTCTGTGAGGACACAAACTCTTAAAAAAAAAAAAGCAAAGGGGCAGGCAGCAATACAGGTGACTAGGCAAGCAGGCAAGAAGAGAGGGAAAGAAGAAGCATTTTTCTTTATTTTTTTTTTATCTTTCCTTCTTGGGGGACCCCCCAACCCGACTCCCCTGGCCCTGGGATCTGGACTGGAGTCCTTGGGATGTGTGGACTGTGCTCAGCATGAGGTGGGGGACCTAACCACTACCCTACCATGGCGTGCTGAGGGTACAAATTCTTATTTCAATTTTATAAATGAGAAATTTATAACTTGTGTAAAGTCAAGCAAAGTAGTTAGTGGTAAAATCAGGACAAAAATTTATTTTTCAAAACTAAACACATTTATCGGTTACCTCTGTCTGGAGTCTAGCATAGGGAACTGGCAGCAGCGAGGACCCGGGAGACAGGAGACTCTAAGCACTCATGGAAGAGAACACAACACATTTTGGGTAGCAGTACTTGAGTAGCTGGCTGTGTGGCAAAGACCAATTAATCTTCATCATCTGTAGCCCTACTGTGGTCCTTCCATGACACCTGAAGCCCAGTCCAGAACGTTGTGTGGGGCTTGCTCCTGTCCCTCCGCCCGCTCTGGTTCACAGAAACACCACCATGTTAATGAGTTTATGCAACTGTGAGGCTGGTGTGTGGAGCCATAGGCAACCACTGGGGAGAGAGGAGAGATTCAGCTTAGGCAACATAATCATTTAGGAAGTCCCACATCAGAACTGTATCCATGTGTGGACCACCGACACTCTAGAATCCACTGAACTGGAGCTGGAACACCTTTCTTGAATTTTCCACCAGAGTCTATTGTGCTCTTTAGAGATACAGGAGTCCAAATGACGGTAGGACTCTACATTTGAATTCCCTATTGAAGTATCCACCCTCTTGTAACACTACAGCACCCCAATTTCACATGGCCCCTCTGGTCCTTGTAAATGTGTCCCATACGCTATATACCTGCTATGACTGAACTGTACCCTCCCCACATGCCCCTGCAATTAATAGGTTGAATCCCTAACACCAACGTGATTCTATTTGGAAATAGAGGTTTTAAGGAGGTAATAATAAAAATGAGGTCATCTGGGTGGGCCCTAATCCAGTAGGATCGGTGTCCTTATAAAAAAAGGAAGAGCTATCAGGAGCAACGAGCACAAAGAAAAGGCCAGGGAAAGTCACAGTGAGAAGATGGCTGTCTACAGGCCAAGGAGAGGTTTCAGGAGAAACCAACCTAGCTAGAACTTGAACTTCCAGCCTCTAGAATGGTGAGCGAATATACTTCTGCTGTTTATGTTGCCAGTCTGTGGTGCTTTGTTATGGCAGCCCTGGAAGACTGATACAGTCCCACAACCTGAGAGTGTCACATGAATCATTTAGTACCAGCTCACCTTGGTACTGCACATGGGCAATGCCTCACTTGTGTCCATTTTAGGTACTTACCAGCTTACAGTACCATGTTCCAACTATTATAATGCTATCTCCTGTGTTAAAAACAGCACCCCTGTCACCAAACTTCACAACTAACAACAGCCTTAGGAGGGTGGTGATCAGTGAGGCTCTATCCCCTAAAGCAAAGGAACAGACTTTGGAGTGTGTTGCCATCTTGTTATCACTGACACTTAAGTGTAACTTTGCTACCCAATGAGGAATCTATGTGTTTCACATACTAACAGTCCACATTCCGGCGGTGGAATTATATCTCATCATACTGAAGGCACGTGACAGAAGCCACAGAGCTCACAATACTGCTTACGCTCCTGTGTGTTTTTATCCAGTATTCTCTCCTTCTTTGAAGGCCATTTGCACTCTTCTAAGCATTGTAGCAAATATAGTCAACTACTTTGTTTGTTCTAATTTGGCAGTGGGTTCTTCATAACTCATATATACTCCATTTTTAATTAGATTTTTTTTTATTAACTCACTGTTTTAGGATGACATAAAGCTCCGTAAAACAACAACTGGGAGACACAATTCCATCAAGAGATTTACTTTGAATTTGAACATCATCTCTAACTCAACTTTATCATGGAAAATCTCCTGACATTCTCTTAAGCATCTTTTATAACACATCGTCGCTTGTGCACAGTGGTCTGGCATGTGTGTAAGTATGACAGAATGTACTTAGTCAGCAACATGACCCAAATCTTGAGATGACAGTTATGAAATTTTTCTACCATGAAAGTTTAAAAACAGTATATATGTGATTAAATGTTGGTAATAACAAGTTTGGAAATAAGATGTTCCACAAAATCTCCCAGGTCACATTCTGACCACTATTCACACGTATTTGAAACAGAATTCCTTCCTTTTTTCTGTCCTTGTTTAATTCAGGAGCAGTGAATGAATGGATAAATTTGTTACTTTAAGCCACTACATTGGTGGTAATTTGTTACAACAGCCCTACGAAACTAAGACATGAGTGTTTTACTTTGGTGAGAGATGGATTTTCTTGTATTTCTTTAGTGTTGGACTATTTTCCGGCATACAGTTAACTTGAGGTTAGTCTGAAGCTTTCCAGGCTTGCTTTTAAGTCTTATTAGAGCAGATTTATGGAAACTTTTACTCTAGGGTTCAATAAATACCAATGCCAGGGTGTGATCCTCCTGATAATTCTACCTGATATCTCACCTATAAGAAAGTTATTCCATTCTGGCTATTGGGAATGTAAATTTTTCCCAGCCTCTTGTACAGCCTATTTCTTTTGATTATTTTTTCCTTATGGACTTTTACCCAATGCGTGTGTAGATCAGTATACAGCCAGAGACTTAAGGATACTTCTTATGGTTTTGGCAGGATTACCAATTAATATAAGGTGAAATAAAAAGTAATATCTTAGCAATTATTTTAATTTTTGCAAGAAGGCTTGTCATATTTTAATGCAATAAAATGTGTACATTTTCAGTGTTTGCAATAAATGTTCATGATATTATATTTCTAGCATTCTTTGAGAAAACACATTTGCTTTAATATAAAAATATTTAAAAAATACTTAACTTGAACTTAAGTAATAATACCTTGTAGTCTTTTTTGATTTCATATATTTTCTCATATAGTTCAAGCTTGGAGACAAGTTTGGCTATAGAGCTCAGCTTGTTACATCACCTTGAATATATCGGAATAGAAAGCAACTTACAAGAATAATTTCTTGGAGCAAAGCAAGATTTTTTTAAAATGCAGATTCCATATGGCTGTGCAGAAATATGTATGGTCTTAGACAGGCAGCTCTATCTACAGTTTTTATGTAGTTACATGATGAAACGGTAGCTTTTTTTTTTAAAGGGCTTGTTTCCTTTTGTTGTCTAAGGAAAGATGCAAGTAGAAGTGAAGGTGAGTATATAGACAGGTAGGAACAGAGAAGAGGAAGAAGCATTTTTATTTTATTTATTTGTTCATCTTGGTTGCTCCCTCTGGCCATGGCCTGAGTCCTTGGGATGTACGTGACTATGCCAGGCTGGAGGCAGAGGACCCAGCCACTACTCCATTAGGGTGTGCAGACTACAGCTTTTAAAACCATGAACCCTGGCGCACCCTTGTAACTCAGGTGGCTGAGATGGCTAAGGGCAGACCCTGCAGAGCCCCAGGACCCAGGCAGAGATCTGGGTCCAGGGATTAAAAAAAAAAAAAAAAAAAAAAAAAAAAAGAAGAAAATACTATAAAATCCTGAGAAACTATACCTTCTAGTGGAAGTAAAGTATTTATAATAGACTGTGACTTGAGATGCTGTTAGCTGTTTCTTGGACCTTGAGGAAGTGTTCTTAATGAATTCTACATAATTCTGATCATAAGGTTTTAAGTTTTAAACTATTTATAAGAGGTCTGGGTATAGTTACAGCATTTCACATGCTTTCTAAGAAATGGACCCATTCCTTGGCCACTTCAGAGGTCTCTCATGTGATCAAACAATAATGGATATATCTTGAGTCTTTTTCTCTCTTTACTGTGTTGTCTTTGGAGTTGAAGTGGGTATCATGGCCTCCTCAGTCTTCACTCCTTCTGGCTTAAAGCTGAACCTCCCACATAGCAGCATGATTCTATCTCTTCTGCTAGTTCCGGTCCTAGTCCCACACATAAAAGTATCTTTCATATCATTCAGTCTTCCTCAAGTTTTGGGGCGATCTTGGAGATTAATATGAATTCCTATTAATAAAAAGTGTGCATTTGGCACATATTCCTTAACTTTTGGTACTCACTCCTCTTTAACATTTTGGAATGAGGTGGGATTTACTGCAGAGAAGCATACAAGGAAGACATGGGTCACTGTATAAGAAAGAAACTTCAGATATTCCAGCTTTCTTGTCCAGCTACATCATAAAAGTCCTAGGAGGTACTACTTATTCTCCACAGTGACAACGAGGGTGTAGTGGCTCAACATGTGGGACACATACTTCTCCAGGAAGGTATCACTGGCACAGCTCACTGTCCCACTGCTAACCACCAAGTACTTCAGCATCAGCCCAGCAGGCTTGTGAGCCATGCTGCACTTGCGTGGTTGCTGGCCGGGTATAGTCTACCTGCAGTGGAGGGGGTCCACCACCCTGCTTGGTAGAGAGGGTCACTCTTTTTCCAATAATTATTTTATGAGTGAACTATTTTAACTTTTAAGAAATGATCATCTCTCAATAATGATGAAGGAATATTTGGTCTTTATTATTAAAAAAGTGCAGCAGATAAAAATGTTAGTAGAAAACCAAATTTAACAATACATCCTGAATTGTACCTTATCAGATGTGTTACTAAAAAAGTGCAGCAGATAAAAATGTTAGTAGAAAACCAAATTTAACAATACATCCTGAATTGTACCTTATCAGATGTGTTACTAATAGATGTTTTACTTACTTTACTAAGAGTGACATTAGGGCTATAATTTAGCTTTTAAGATGAATAAAGAAACAATTGATGATGTTGATTCTTCTCAACCATGAGCAAGGGATTTCTTTCCATCTCTTTGTATCCTCTACTTCTTTCAAGAAAGACTTGTAGTTTTCATTGTACAGGTCTTTCACTTTCTTTAAGCATATTCCTGTCATGAGTTTCACGAGTCTCATTTCTATCATGAGTTGGAATATAGTTTCTTACAATTATTTCCATAAATATTATGTAAGGTGACCCTAAAGGTATTTATAAAAAAAGAAACCAGGTCCTGTTATTTTTAACTGATCTTATCTTGATAATAATAATAGACTAGGAAAACAGAGATAAAGAGAATAAATAATGCACGAAGTTTATTGTTTCTGTATCAAAGTATCTGTTCCTATCCTGCTATCTAATGCCAGTAATACGTGAGCCTTAAACATTCATCAAACAACTATTTAAAAATATTTAACTCCAAATACCTTCTGGAAAGTAACTACCAAGGTTAATGGAAAGAATATCTAGCCAAGAATCAAGACCGTGAGTTCTGAGTCCCACCTGGGCCTTCAAGGCTAAAGCGCGTCACAAACACTCCGACTGAAGGTCTGTAAATGAAGGTGTGCTTGTGGTGGATGACGTGGTACTTTTCCCAACTTTAAAATTCTATCACACCTACCACATACTCAATTAACTATTCCTCAGTAATAGCATTCATAGGTTTTAAAGCAAATTCAAAATAGCAATTTGTTGGAAAACAGTATGGGTGAATTATTTGTGATCATACATCAACTGGAAAAGTCTGCTTATTGATCATGGCAATACTTTACAGGAAAAGCCTCCTAGTAATAACTGAACAAAGATGATAAAGCATTTCTTTTGAGTCTACCATATGGAAAGACTTTTTCTCCTTTGATAAGAATCATTTATTTGACCTTTGAAAAATTCACAAATAAAGCTATTTTATATCTAGAAACTAATTTTATATGATACTGGTATCATTTAAACTTTTCCTCACTGGAAATCACAATTCATATACTTTGCTACAGTAAATAATACTCCATTAAAAAGGCTCTAAAATATCTTTTTACTACTAATTTACTCAAAATATCAGAGAAACATAAAACTTTTTATGAACTGGCCACAGATTATTAGTGAATTTTCTTTCTTGGGAGCAACAGCAAAAGAAGAACTAAGAACCACGGGTTTACGCTGGGTTCTCAAGGTGTGGGTGCCATACCTGCAGCAGCAACACTACCTGGAAAACTTACAAATGCGAATTCTTGGGCCCCTGTTCCTGACACATTGAAACCACACATCCTGAGGATGAGCCCAGCAACCTGTTTTAACAATCCTTCCAGGTGATTCTGATGCACCTCAAGATGAGCTCATATTTTATTTCTCTGACCTAGTTTATAACATTGACTTTAATTTCCTGCACATATCAAGTACACAACTGGATGGGTAAGGTATAATGCTACATTTTATAAGAGATTGTAATTGGCAAAACTAAAAGTAGCAGACCTGTTCTTCCTTTTCCTATTAGTTTTAATGATCTTGCTTATTTTTCCTCATCTCACTGAAATGCTGACTAGATCCAGATTTGAGTAATTTAAATCTACTTTGTCATTTTTTTCAAAAATCTCATTCTCAAACTGCAACTTGGAGTCATAGTAAACATTTCTTATTTCCTTCCAACCTTGCTAGGATTAGCAAAAAAGTTTGAAATAGAAAACCCAAGCAAAACTGAAAGACTAAATTTGTTCATTCAGCAATAATTATTAGGTACCTATTCTGTCTTAGTTACTATTATAGGTCGGGAAGATAGTGAATAGGGACAAGAATCCGTGCCCTCAGGGAGTTTCTGCTTTGTGAGATGCTCCATTGTTCTCTATCTATCTGGTGGCCCTTTTCAAAGAAGGGATATCCTTAGTATTTGTAGAAGTCACTCTTCTATATCTCATTTTTTTTTATTTTTAAGGAAAATTGCAGGTAGGAATGAAGGTGATTAAGAAGGCAGGCAGAGGGAGAGAGAGAAAAGGAAAGCGCAATTATTTATTTTATTTAGTTTGTTTCATCTTGGTTGTTCCCTGGCCCAGGTCTCCCCCTGGGACCTTGGAATGTATGTGGACTACATCTGGTGGCCTTATCCACTAGGCCACCAGGGCATACCCTGTTTCTCTACTCTTATGTTGTTAATTAATAGTACTAGGGTCTGTGTGAAACTGAGTATTAAAATAATAACATGACTATCTCAGAAAAATACAGTGAATTTTTTGAAATTCTAAAACAAACCATGTATTATGAGTAAATATACAATTAATGGAAAAGAACTAGATATAGACAATATTTTTAAATAAATTCAAGTATTTATAAATAACATACACAATTTATAGATATTCAGGTTTAGAGTTACAGATGGTATACTTTATAGTTTAAAGCAGTGATTTATAGATATTACATATAGAAATACATCCCTTATGATAAATGGAACATTTTTGGTATTACCCTATTGCATGTTACCTGGTTTTTATTTTATTTACCGGGTTCTTTCCATAGCCCCAAGTATTGTGAAAGGTAGCAAAATTAAAAAAAAATACATAAGCATGCAAATTGATAAATATTAAGATGAAACATTAATTCAAGTTTGTCAAATATATAATCACATAAGTACATAAATATTAAAGAAATACATATAGACAGATAAGATATGAGGTCTTCAAACAGAGCTGCAATGCTGCAAATTTATTTTGGAAAAGTCCTTTGTAAACTTGAATAGGCACCACAGGAACTCAAGACTCTAAATAGACTACAATTTCCAATCGCTATCTTTCACAGTGAGGTATGGGAGTATTTCCCTGTGCTTAGGTGTGCATAATAGAGATAACAGATCTAGTACCTAAAAATAATGTGAGATTTAGAGACAGATCTTTTGAAAATGAAATTAAGTCTCTCTGATGCTTAAGTCTTCAGGATTTCCTAGGCACCAACCATAAATGACAAAAGTTGTACCCTCATGCTTTGCTTAAGATGTTTCAGTCAACAACTAACAGCATATACTACAGTGGTCTTAATAGGCTATAACATATAGTGTAGATGAGTAGATTATTCCACCTAGGTTTGTGCAGTTAAACTCTATGACATTTGTATAACCACCAAATTGCTGAAGTAATTTCTCAGAATGTACTCCCATAGCTACGTGACACATTATTGCAGTTCTTGGTATTTTGAGACAATCTACATAGAAACTTTTGAGAACTACCTAAAAGCACTAAGGATATTTGTTAAGTTTATTAACAGTATTTATTATAATTACAAACAATTTCTAAAAAGATTAATGCTTTATTCATATAAAGTATCTTACGTACTTTCCATATGTATACATATATGGATAGCATTGCAGGCCATACAGAAATATTAAGAAAAAGACAATTCAACAACAGCTAAAGAGACTTCAATATTCCACTTTTTAAGTGACTAAAACTAGGCAGAAGATCTACTTGTAAATAGAACATCTGACCACTATTATAAGCAAACAAGAGCCAACAGACATCTATAGCATACTCCATTAAATGAAAGTGAAATGCATATTCTTAAGAACACAGAAAATATTCTTTAGGACAGACAATACACTAGGCTATAAAATAAGCCTCTGAAAAAACCCCAAAATCATAAAAAGCATGTTTTTCAATGACAATGAGTTGAAAATAGACATCAGTCAGAAAGAAATTTGGAAAGTCCACACAACATATGGAAATTAAACAACATACTCTGGTTAATGGATTAAAGAAAAAGATTATCAGGGAAATTAGAAAAGGAAAAATGGAAAGACATACATACTACACAAAAATGCATGTTTTGCAAAAGCAGCAATTTGAAGATGTTTTTTATAGCTGTAAATGATTTTACTGAAGACATAAAATTAATATAACTTCATATTTTAAAAACTAGAAAAATAAAACTAAACCCAAAGCAAGCAGAATGATGACAGAATAAACATTAGAATGGAAATACATCAAACGGCAAATAGAAAAATATACGAATGAAGCAAAAAGTTATTTCTTTGAAAGATGAAGAAAATAAATACAATTGAGACTAGGGGTTGGGTGGGGGACGAAGGAGATGTAGCACCCAAATTAGTGAAAGAGGAGCTAGCACTAGAGAGAAATAAAGAGGATTATAAGGGATTGTCATTATCAATTATCTGCTAAGAAACTAAGTAGCCAAGGTGAAAGGGACAAACTTCTAGAAAGACACAACTTGTGACTAATTTAAGAAGAAAATATGAATAGACCTGTAAAAATAAGGAGTTTGGATTACCAATAAGAAAACTTCCCACAAGAAAAGTCCTGGCAAGAATATATCATTGGTGAATTGTTCAAAATGTTTAAAGGAGTAACATGGATCTTTTACAAATTCTTCCAAAAATAAAGATGATTGTTTTCCAATTCATTTTACCCCAAAACTAGACAACAAAACTGTGGATCATGTTCTCCTATAATTGTTTAAAAGCATCAATCAAATATTAGTAAACAGAATCTAAAACATATTAAAAATGATTAAACACTAAACCAAGGATACCCTCAAATGAGAGATTGGTTTAACAAAGAAAATTATCCATCATAATAGCAGCTGACATGATACTGCATATAAATCTCAAATCATCTCAATGAATCTACAAAAAAGTCCCTAAACCCCAAATACCTTTTAGAATTAATAAATTCAGAAAGACTGATGAAAATGGTAAATATAAAAAGATCAATTACATTTCTATACCCGAGGACTGAACAATCTGAATGCAAAACGAATTCCATTTGCAACAGCATAAAAAGAGCAAACTACCTAAAATAAAAATTCTAAGACTTTACACTAAAAGTTTTTAAATATCACTGAAGGAAATTAAAGAAGACCTTAATAAATCAAAAACCCCATGCTAATAACTGGGGGATCAATACTGTTGTGAAAATATTTCTTAATTTTGACCTACAGAATCAATGTAATACCTACATTTTTGTCTGAAGAAAATGAGGTGATTATAAGATTCATATGGAATGACAAGAGACCTAGAATAGACAAAAAAAAGAGAAAGAAAAAAAGAAATGCAAAGAAAACAACTAAAAGACACACCCTGACTTTAATACTTACTAAAAAGCAATAGCAATTAAAACATAAAGATAGGAATCTAGATTAATGCAACAGAACTAAGAGTCCAGATATGTATGTTACATTCATGATTAATTGATTTTTGACAAAGGTGCCAAGATCATAGATGGGAAAAGAATAATCTTTTCAATAAATAGTGCTGGAACAACTGAATTCACACATAAAAATATAAAGATGCATCCTTAACTCATACGATATACAAAAATTAACTTAAAAGTCTTAAGAGGTAAGAGTTAAATGTTTAAAACTTTCAAAAGAAAATAAAGAAGTCAATCTATGTGACTGTGGAGAAGACAGGGATTTTTTAAGATATGACATCAAAAGTACAAGTAACAAAAGAAACAGTAAATAAGTTGAATTTTATACGAATTTAAAATATTTTTGTGCTTCAAGGATATGATCAAGTAAGAGAAAGGACAGCCTACAGAATGGGAGAAAATATCTGCAAATCATCTCTCTCAAAAGAGACTTGTATCTAGAATATGTAAAGAACTATTACGAATCAGTGACAAAAAGACAAATTGAATTAGATAGCAATAATATAAACAGGTTATATAATATTTACATTTATATAACACATGATTCTATAATTTATTTTTATGTAATATATATTTATATACCATATTCCTGACACATGTAAGTACTCAATAAGTGATAGGTATAATTATTATTATTCAATGTCTAAAGTTATTTGAGTTATCATAGAGAAATAGTATTTTATAATAAAAATATTTCTGAAGGAAAACCAGAGTTATAAATCTTATATTCTCTAAGCTAAATATGGCTACGCTAACATCATTTCTAGAAAAAAATCTGTTTATTAAAATAACTTCTGAATCCACTACATATGCATGTATATACATATATGTATACATATGTATTATGTAAAACAGATTCATTAAAATTAACTAATTTATATAGTTAGGTAGCAAAATTAAATTTGCCATATCAGAAAACAGGCAAAGGATTCGAATAAAGAAGTTATACAAATAGCATTTCAAAAGAATTTCACAACACTAGTGATTAATAAAATGCAAATCAAAATCATGAGATACCACTTCCTACCCACAAGGACGGTTATAATAAAAAACATATTAAACACTGTTGGTGAGGATATGAAAAATTTAAACCCTCATCAATGATGGGTGTGATTTTAAAATGGTTGAGTCGAAATGGAGAACATTTGGAGTGTTACTCAAAATGTTTAGCACAGAGTTACCATATGATGCAGCCATTCTACCACCAAGTATACACCCAAGAAAACTGAAATAATATGTCCACATAAAAGCTTGCATGTTCACACAGTTTATTCATAATAGCTAAAAACAGAAGTAACCCACATGTTCAGTAAAGGATTAGTGGATAAATAAAAGATGGTACATCCATATAATAGAATATTATTAAGCCCTAAGAAGGAATATAATTCTGATGTGTGTTACAACCTGGATAAACTTTGAAGACATTATCAGCTGACACAATAGCCAAGACATGGAAACAACCTAAATGCCTGTTAACAGATGATTGGATAAAGAAGTTGTGCTGTAAATATACTCAATGAAATTATATACAGCTGTTAAAAAAGATGAAATCATGTCTTTTGCAACGAACTGAATAGAACTGTAAGTGATCATACTAAGTGAAACAAGTCAGAAAGAAAAAGAGAAGTATAGGATGGCTTCATTCATATGTGAAATATAAAGAAACAAAACAAATGAACAAATGCTCTACAAAAATTTTACAGAATGCAAAACTGTTGTGAAGAGTGTGGGGGTTAAGTGGGTGGGACAAGGGAAGAATGGAGCTAACAAGACAGTGGCAAAGGACACCAAAACTCTGGTGGTGGGTGTGGTGTGAAATGCAAACAGAGTGAGGTGTGAACTTAATATCCTAATAAGCATATAGCAATGTGAAATAAAACAATAAAAAAAGAAAACATTACACTAAGTGAAAGAAGACAGACACAAAAGGTCACATATTATCTAAATAAACAGATTCATAGAGATAGAAAGTATATTTAATTTGCCAGTAGCGCGCGCGCACGAGAGAGAGAGAGAGAGAGAGAGAGAGAGAGAGAGAGAGAGATTACTAAAAATTATAGGATATCTTTTTGGGGTGACTGAACATTTTAAAATTAGACAGCGGTTATGGTTGCAAAAGTCTACTAACTCCAGTTTGTATACTTCACAAGGGCAAGTTTTATGCTATATGAGTTATGAATAATAGTACTATAAAAATGCATCACAAAATTATGGTTAGGAGAGTTCGTTGGTTATCAGGAATAAAACAACAAATTCAAGCAAAAATATAGAGAGGGAAAAAGCCTGGATTATGGCTATAAAAATGCACAATGAGGTTAAGACTTGGAAATATAATGGATTAGAAAATATGAAAAACAGCTGAGCCTGATTAATACATTAGCAAGGTTTCACTGATAAGAATGAAGCAACTGGTAGCTGTGAGAGCAAATTAAAGTGGAGAGGCCCAATGATGGAATCAAGGAAGACAGGAATTTCACAGAACTGGACTCATTCTTAGGTTTCTTTTGGTTAACAGATAATAGTCTAAGAACTTTATCATAAAGGTTTTTCTAGTAGAATGGAGGAAGGCGAGAATACAACTAAAAACACCAGCTGAGGAGTCATTCATACTTAGCTAACAGCTGGTATTTAAGTGTATACAATGAGCTTTATAAGTAGGTCTCAAGGAAGGATAAAGGCCAATCACCTCATTCTTGGGTGACACTCATAATTACCTTCTCATTCCTTCACTCCTCTTCTTTAAACAGCTGTCTGTGGCATGTGGGCAGCATACTCTGAAATGTAGCAGGTGTTTCTAATTTCCTTTCTCAAGGTCACAGGTGACTCTGCCAGCGCACTAGCAAAACCACAGCTTCTGGGCCCCTTTCTTCCCACCAAACCCCCAAGATCCCCTTCTCATATCCAGATTACTGTCTGCTATTTGTGTCAAAGTCTTTAGCCCACACCACAGCTATTAGAGCTGATGTTCCACCATTCCCAGGAAACCTACTAAGATTGTCTACTCACCTCAAATTACATCTTTTTAAAACTTCTCGGTGGGTGAATGGGATATTTCCAAGAAAAATTTAGAAACAGACTTTCTTAGATGACTTCCATCGTAGATTAAGAGGAAGGTATCTGTATTTGGCTAAACTCCCTCCTCAAATTAAGGCCCTTAAGACCCCTTTTTTAACTGTCATTCTGGTCAGCCTTTTCGTTAGTGCTCGTGTCTACACCCTTCATCACTGCCCCCTGCCTAATACATTATGTTACTGTGATGACACAAGATCAGATGAGATAACATACAGTATAAAACTATAAATCGTATTTATAATTGTTAAGTGCTGTTAATGTTGCCTGAACTGCTCCCCTTTTCTACAGAATCTGGCTTGGGCCACTGATGACATTAGAGTTTAATAGGTTATTCACATAAATAGATTCTACTTTTAGGCATTTAAGTGTTTTTGGCTCATCTACCATAATGCATTACATATTTAATCGAAAGGTTTCTAGAAGACCCTGAAAGACCTTTCATGTTTCAGTTTCTCTACTGGCAAATGATACTAATGCTTTAATCTTATAGAACTGTTATGACATTCAGTGAAATAACCTACATAAAACACTTTGCACAGTAGACTTTGTCTGGTACACAGTAAGTGCCCAGTACATGTTAGGTATAATCACTAGTCAACCCCAAAAATTCCAGTGATCACAGAGGAATGATGTTTTGTAGTAAAACATTTCTGCAGAACACTCGCAACTATAAAAGTGACCATATTTTTCCATGTCAAATATAGACTTACTAACTCCAACTCCATTTCTGGAAACAAAAATTTATTTTCAGGTTTAGCAAAATAAACTCTGAATTCAAAAAGTACCTCATAGAAGTCTGCTTATGTTGTCATCAGGTAGTGCCAGGAAGAGACATGGTAAAGGAAACTGTGAAATGTCATGAAAAGTGCAGAAGAAGCTTTTCCTCTGTAGAGTTACCTTACTTCATCTTCATTCATCAAATTAATCAGTGACCCAATTATGTGGCTATACCAAGAGGTACCTGTTACTGGCTGTCCTCCTGCTCTCTGTGTCAAAGACTGATCTCTCAGGATGCACAGATGATGGCAGGATAAAGGGTATCATGGGAAGAAGAAAGTTGGCAAGTTCATACATGTTTATCAAGGTACAAAAGTAATCTACGGAACATTAGTAGTGGCAGAAGGCAGCTTTGTAGCTAAGCAGCTAGCAGGAAAACAAAGAGCACTAGTTTGATAACTTTTGATTATATTTCTCACAAAATGGAAAATAATATTGATGATATCAGTAAGGTGATGTGTTTATTTTTTTTAAATTAATTAATTAGCCAGTTTTTTTCTTTATATTTTGGCATGATCAACTCAGGATTTGGTTTCTGCTATGATCTATATTAATTATTTAAGGGGATCAAATTATATATTGATAAAAAGTAAAATTTTAGATAATGACCAAATCTTAATTCTCAAAGACATGCAAATAAATACTGTGCCAAAGCACAATGCAATGTAACATTGAAATTTGTTGTAAACACTAAGATCCCCCAAACAAGATGACTTCTGACTATAAATTGCCCACAGTTAAAGAAATTGCATCCATTTTGATTTCATTCGCTGTTAAATATGCTTTTAATAAAGAAAATAAGGGACCTTACAAAATTTGTCAATGTTAAGAGTCTGAGATAGAGGTATCACCATAGCTGAAAAAAAATCATGATTCAAAACAATTTTAACAGGCTGAAAAGTAAGTCAAATTGATGAAATTCAACAAGGATAAATGGACAATTCTTCGCTTATAAACAGTAATAAGCTAATAGTTGAGAGAATACCGTGTGCTAGATACTATACTCTGTACCTGAAACAACAGGCTAACACGAATGAGGTAGATACTACTACCATCTCTATTCCAGTGATGAGAGTATTGAAGCACCAATATGTACATAATGGGAAGATATGAATCAATGGCTTATCTTTTAAAATATCAAGAAGTTATACCAGGCCAAAAATTGACTATTAAATACAGAGTCCGGATTACGGAAACCAATAATACCATATCTTCCATTTCATAATTAGAATATTACGTCCAGTTGTGATACCCTTCACAAGACGCGAATGCCCCAGAATGTGAACAAACTGGAATGGAATCAATACAGATTAATTAGGATAAATGGATATATTTAACCTCAGAAAGAGAAGATCAAGATGTAATAGATGCCCTCGAATGTCTTAAGAGCTGCATTAACAAAAGCGGGACTGGATTTGTCCTACCATGATCTCAAAGCAGAACTTAAGTACAAATCTTGAGCAGTTAATGAAAACAGTGGTTGTAAGGTAGTACTAGCTTTTGTGTTTTCCAGGAAAGAATAGATTCACAAGTAATTATTTTCTTTAGTAACAAGTGACAACTCTGATCATCGATTGAAGCTACATGACTAGAAATGTGTGGAGCTCAGATATGTCTCAATAGTTTTATAAATATTTCATTATTGGCAGATAATGTACTTTCTGGAAAAGTCTTTATAGAAATATCAAGAACTGCAGAGGCTCTTAGGTAAAATGTTAATAATAGTAAAAAAGAATCTACTGATCCCAAATTTATTACTTGTATAATCCTAGGAAGAGGATCAGTTTCATAACTTATAAAATGGCAATAATAATACCTACCTAAGATTTATGCAGATAAAAGGAAAACAGATATAAACACACACTGGTAAATATTCAGTACACGTATATCAGTAAAGCATTAATAAATTATATAATTTTATATAATTAACCTATTATCGGAGATTCAGGATCTTTAGACTCATCAGTCATATAACAATAACTAGTAGTATAATCTGAAACTCACTGTAGGATACTCAGATTATAGTGCTTAACATGACCATGTCAAATCCCTTACTCAACAGAGCATACATTTTAATAGGGGAGACAAAAGACCTTGATTACACACAGGCTTTTTTGCTATGTCCTCACATTCTATAAAACTGGGTACTGTATACAATGGGACATATCAAAGAAATACAGTGTAGGCTACTTAAAATCTATGGGCGTTTGTAATTAGGATGTTGATAAAAACTAACAATCCTAATCAAAGTACTAATGTGGCATTTGATTTTTGCTGGCATCCATACCCAGTAGTGCTTCCAATTAATGTCAAGTCTCCATCCTCTACATCCTTACACCTTAATATCCATGAGACTCCTTGAAATGCAGCTACTTCAAACAATTTATTCTAATAGAGAACAGTTTATTGAAATAAAAAATTCAATCCAAGCTTTAAATTCTTTTACCAATTAAACTTTTTTTTTTTGAGATTAGGGGAACTGTCTTTGTAGCTTCTTTCCTGAAGTAGCAGTTCCTAAATCTACTAAATTAGCCACTAAGAAAAGGCACTTTAGATTTTTATAAAAGCACTTAGTTTTTCCATTTGACTGAGAAAGCTTGCCTGATTGCTTTATTTTATTTATCTTTAAAGGAAAGGTGCAGATAGGAATGAAGGTGAGCAGGCAAGCAGGCAAGAAGAGAGAGGAGAAAGAAGCATTTTATTTATTTTCATTTAGTTGTATATCTTGATAGTTCTCCCTGGCCTGGGATGTGAACCTGGGTCGTTGGGATGATGTAGAATGTACACAGGCTGGAGGCAGTTGACCAAACCACTACTCCACCAGGGCATGCCCTGACTGCTTTAACATTTGTACCACGCATAAAAATATTTTTCTGCACTCACACTGACAGTATCCATGTAATTGCAAATTGCACAAAAGCCAATTTATATTACAGAAACAGGTACTTACAATGACAGTAAATCTACAAAGAAATAGGTTAGGGGGCTAAGCTAATACCACCATTTAAGGCATTTATAAAGCTCCTGCCTTCCGATGCCTGGTCTTCTTGATTTAAGTTACTGAGGAAGCAGACTCCCTCCTACCACTGGCTCTTTTTGATGTTCTCTGGAAAAAAACAGTCCAAGTAATTACTTTGGAGTTAGATCATGAGAGCCATGTGTTCATACTTTCAGGCAACTCATTAGCTTAACTCAGCAAGCATTTCAACTAGGTGCACCCTGGTAACTCAGGTGCTGGGCTGGAGGTTGAGGTGAAGACATGAGGAGTTCAAGGTCAGGGTTCTTGACCTGGGGCAGGGCTGAGGGGTGTGGGGAATAACAAAAGCAAATATATAGGAGTGCTTTCTTCTTCCCTACCTCCCTTCTTCCCAGTCTCCTTCCTTTTCTTACTTAAAAAAGTACCTCAACTAGAATCTAAAATAGAATGATTCTAATTTTTTTGGCTTTCTAATATTTTAGATGTACTGCTTAAAAATGTGTATGCTCCTTTGAATTGTTCTTAATTCATGGTTTATTGTAGCCTATTCTTTAAGTTCTATGAGTTTGTGTAACTGAACATTCTTTTCTTGTGCTAGAAAAAGTAGTGAGAAAGTTTGAAATGGACAAAAGAGATAAACAGGTGTTCTTTCAACGGAACACTAGACAGCCTGACCAGTGTCCTTCCTCCATGCACTGCATGTGCTCTCTAACCTCTGTCTACTGGCTAAATGCAGAGATCTCTGGACACTATACACTACTGCCTGACACGTTTTCGCCAAGCACTAGGGTTCATGAAGGTGGAGAGATCTCTAACTCTCCAGTAAAGGGACTTATTGAGCTGCTGACGACAACTAAATCTACGTCTCCTAATTAGTATCATGCAATTTTCAACAGCAATGGTGGTGAAAAGCATTCATTACTTGGTAGACATAACTACCATATGTGTAATGGAGAAGTGAATTCTAACAATACTGAGCTAGAAAGAGCATTCAAGGATGACTATGACATTTGCTTCATTTTTCTGCTTTAATGCTTACATTCTTCTCTTAGAACAGTAAGAGTAGCTGAAAAAAGATTCATAGAACTTTAGAATCAAAAGCAAATTTAAAAGATCAACATATTCAACCTTCCTCATTTTCCCAATTAGAAAAGTACCTTGGTAAGGAATCCCATTTTCATACTGCACCTGGCTTCCACTGTTTCTTATCTATGTCTCTCTTCTCTTTCTTCTGCAAGGACTTTTCTTCTAACCTTTTGAATATGGACATACTTCAAGTTTAGGCTGGCTTTAAATTTATTCCTCTTGTTTCAGCATACTGTATATTCATTTATTCCTTTTAGCAGCTTCTACTATAGTTTATAAGCACTCTCTGCTTTCATGGAACTTACATTCTATTGAGTAAGAATTATAATAAACGAGAAAACAAATTGGAAAAACACTGAGGAAAGAATAAGGTGCAATAATAGGGACTAGTAAGTATCTACATTATAGTGGTAAAAGAAGGTTCTTTGAAAAGTTTATTGGGAACTAAAGAAAAAGATTGTTATGGAAAAGGATGTGTATATTTCTGGCTGTCAAAGAAACCCAATGTTCAAAGGCTCACAGGTAAGCAGAAGAAAGCTTGGCTGTGATGCAGAGGGACGTAGACCAGAACACGCAAGGCCCTATTGGTCCCAGGAATGGTTGGGTTTTAGTCTAAGTGTAAGAAGAAGTTACCAAAGAGGGGTAAGTTGGACAGTAACCCATTTTGACTTACATTTAAAACAAAGATATAACTCTGGCCATTATGACTTACAGAAGTGATGAATAAGGTGATCACACATCCAGGGTTACCCAAAGTTAGTCCAAGATATCTACTATCCTGGTAATAACTGGACTTCCACATCAACTCCAGGAATAGTCCACAATATACAATAAGTAAATAAATATACAATAAAACAAACTTCAAGAAAACAAAAACAGAAAAAGAAAGAACACTGGCCTTCATTAAATTATATTGTTCCTGATGTCCCTGGCGTAGCTGGGAGGTTCTCCCTTTGACTCTTGACATAGTTTTACTCGTCAAGCTTGGGTAAGTTCTTGTCATTGGTGTATGGTCAGCTCTTGTGATTAAATAATACTCAATATATGGTACATATATATTTGGTGGGGTACAATGTGTCTTAACTTATTTATTCCTCTGCACAATCCTTGTTATTATCCCCTCTTACAGACAAGGAAATGAAGCACTAAGAGAGGTAAAGAAACTTTTGCCTCAAGTCATATAGAGCCAAACCAGGGCTTGAAGTCAGATAATTTGATTCTGGAGTCAGTTTTCATTTCTTGCTTTCTTTTTAAAACGAGGTATTTATGTTCATTATTTCAAACTGAGCTTTGAAAATCCAGTGTGCATTTTTCACCTTCTGCTTTGTTAATGAGGTAACTTTGATTTGCAGAACAATGTAAATTTAGATGTGCGTGCGGGTTCACTCTTCATCAAATATATAACGTACCATGACCACCAACAAATTTCTAATCGTCTTCCACCACGGCTGGACTCACTTTTCTTAAGCTGTCTTCTAATATTACTTGTCAACATAAGAGACCCAGGTATGTTTTAGGAACTGCAAGTAGCTCAGAGTAGCAAGAATGCATACTGGGGAAAAAGTTTAGTTACAAAGGCAGCAGATGGGCTTTCTCTGACAAACTAAATCCTTAGTTTTCAATGGGTAGAAGGTGACTATACTAAGTGTTTGACCACGGTGTGTCCTGTGGAATATGGCGGACCACCACTGAAGAAACATGACTGAGGCTAATGTAAATCCAAAAGCTTACCCCCTCTCAGATATCCATTGCACCAAGAAACTATGGGATCTTGTTCAGTAGTCACATGACTACAAGCAGCTTTGGAAAGGAGCCAGCAAGGCCACCAAAACTGTCAGAGAGGCATCTGTGAGTTCATCATGATGACTGCAGTCATGGAGATCACCGTGCACCTCCAGCTATTGTGCGAGGACAAGGATGTGTCCTAGTGTTGGTGTGCTCTGAGAAGGTCTGGGGGCCAGCCGGTGGGGTTTTTCCAGGCCTATATGGCCTATTCTGTCACTATTAAAGAAGACTCACAGTTGATGCAGCAGATTCAATTCATTCAGAAACCCACTGACAGGTTCTTAGTCTAAATCAATAACCTCTGCCCCACTCAAGCAGCTGTGTCCTTCCCTTGGGGTTGTGTATCATACTGTGTGTGTTAGCATGTAGTACTCCAGCTGCCCTCTACTGTTACAAAAGTCTAAAGTACCATAAAAAGTGCTTGATCCAACTTGTACTTTGGATAAACGGTCTGTGGAGAATGGATTTGGGAGGTGGGAATGAGAATGACAGCTTTTTCTACCGACTGGATATCAACCTCTTTCTTGGATGGGACCTTTGGATACTTAGTATGATGATCTTGCTTGCTGCCCGTGATGATACATGAGGGCTCCTGCAACCTAAGTGTGAGCTTTCTGACTGCTGGATCTTCCTTTTGGACGCCACAGCTGCAGAGCACTATTCAAGCACAACAGATTCAGATCTTCAAAGTCACCCTCTTTTCTGAGATCCAAGCCCACATTCTTAGTTCTCTGATGAACATTTCTACTTGTTCAGGGCCTCTAATAACCTGAAATTTAACATGATTCTAAATCTGAATCCATTCTTCTCGAAAATCCTTCTTCATTCCTGTGTGTTTTTTTTAAATTCATTAATGGAGTCATAATCTCAGTAATTCAAGTCAGCAGTCTTTCTTTCGGCCTTTACCATTTTTCTCTATCTTCAATTCCAGTATCCAAATCTTTCTGATAAATGTAAGTATTTTTATTCCCACTGTACTTTTCTTGTTGAAACACATATCACCTCAAATGTGGATTACAGTGGCTTCACAGCTCATTTACTTTCTTTCTATTTCTACCCATCTGCAATTTTATGAGCTGTTTTCACTTAATTTTTTGAAACATTAACGATCTTATTATTCTCATGCTCAAATACCTTACCCTTGCTTATATTGATAAAGTTTTAAATTTTCAATTAATATCAGTCATGTTCCAGTGACATTTTCTAATCTATCTCATGAGCTTAAATATTCTAGTTAAAATTGCCTTTCTCTTTATACACTATGTATACTTTCCTTCTGCTATGACTCTGACACACTGTTGCGTTTGTCTAAAAGATTCTATTCCTTTTAAAAATCCCATCCTTCCTTTAAGATCTAGTTTAGCACCTTCCTACTCAACAACCTTCCCAAACCATTCCAGTCCTGGAAATTTCTATACACTCCAGGCCTACCCTGTACTCCTATATTTGAGTACAAGCTTCCTTGGTGACATGACATCTGCTCCATATTGCTGTAAACTTTTTTTTCATTTCCTATGTTGGAATTTACCTGTTGACAGCTCCCTTTTCTAATGAGCAATTCAAAGACACAAAGTAAGTTTTATTCTTTTCTTTTTTGTATTTCCACTTACTCCACACCACTCCCATAGCTACCTTATATCTAGTATAGTGCTATCTTACGCATATTACATATCTTATAATTGATATTTTAGAAAATAAATTAAGATTATGTCAATATTATATTATAGTCCTCCAGCAATATAAAACTTCCCAAATATTAAAAGTTTTTCAGGTAGAAAAATTTAACAAAGTCATAAAAGAACTAGGGGAAAACGTCTAAGAAACATATATATGTCACGAGTATACTAATGGGAAAAATCAACATAAGCTTTATAATTTACAATGTCTGAAGAAAGCACAAATGTACAGATATTTAAGAAAAATGTTATACTATAGACAGCTCACAAGCCATCTTAAAGAGAAACAATTTTGAATTTATAGTTGAATTTCAGAGAATGGCTCTGAATTGCCACTTTATTGATAAGTGAAAACAGATTCTTTTATGACTTAAGTTATAAAAGCTTATAGTTTATCAGTTCCCTCTCCACCCTGCAATTATCTAGGGGAAGAGATTGGCCATAGGTTCTACTTTATGAGTTTTATAGGGGCACATTCACCCCAGTTTACATGCTATGAATTTCTGGAAAATCCTATACATCAGAGAAAATAAAGTGCTTCCTTTGGATCAAAGACATTTACTTGAACTTAGGTACTTATGAATAACATGCTGGCCCAAATATTATGTTAAAATGTGAAACTGTCATGTTTTACATAAATGTATGTTTAAAGCACATCGCATTAATGGGTAATAAAGCAATATTTACAATCTCATGAACCTACAGAACATGTTAAACATTGGTAACAACATAGCAATAAAAATAACTCAAAATGTAGAATAAGTACAGACATAATATAATATAAAACAGTCTCAAAAAAAATTGAATTGCAAGATTAATAGTTTAAAGCTAAGGGTAAATAATATCACAAACATTTCAGATATATTTTGAGTACATATTCTAAAACATGTTACTGTTTAATATTGATGAAAATTATGTGACAAAAATATATCAATTACCCTTTAGAAAATTTAGTGTAGCTGCGGAATGACTCATTAGTTTGAGACCTTATGATGAATAATAAATATTAAAATTTTCAATCAAGCTAATAGAATATTTTAATCCCTAATAAAAACTATATTAACTACAATACTTAGAGAAATGGAAACAACGCACCAAAACTTTGTATAATCCTAATGAGACAACCTAGATTTTTATTTCAACCTTTTGTGTTCCATGTGTACACTTCTATGAAGATGTAAGATATGATTTTCTAAACTTTCCCAAACAACTGTTTGTTAAAAGAATATCTGTTCTCATTAAGGTGGTTCTAAGATCGCCGAATAAATAAGGAATAATATTAGTATCACATGTTTAGAATGCAGGAAGTTTTCAAATTAGTAGGTGATTATGACAGACCATTTTGATGTTAATTGAAATTTTATCATCAGTTTTCACTGGAAGAGATACAAAAACAATTCTCAAATCACTAAAAATTTTTTCTATATTCAGAATGGATTACCATGCTTCATTTCTACCCAAAAACGTAAAGCTATGGGAACTGCT
This sequence comes from Solenodon paradoxus, assembly GCA_004363575.1. Taxonomy (NCBI): domain Eukaryota; kingdom Metazoa; phylum Chordata; class Mammalia; order Eulipotyphla; family Solenodontidae; genus Solenodon; species Solenodon paradoxus. The sequence goes on along the minus strand of RJWH01000482.1, from coordinate 430,696 downwards.
GTGAATATGATTGTATTATAAAGCACAGGTATGTTTTAATTATGTGTCTCATGTAATAACTTCAAATAAGAAGATCAAACATGTGTGAGGAAGATTTCCTTATGCTAGTTGCTATTTCTCTTTGATTTGCAAATAAGTTCTTCATTTAAAGTAAATATGGAATTCAAGCCTGTGCTGATTTAACTATTAACTAACTTTTACACCTGCCTTTCAGGGTTCAGACAATGACCTCAGATTAATCTGAGTCTGATATTATCCTTAACTTGCTGAAGGCTATATGCAGGTGCAGCAACTACTTAAAGTGGTATGATCTCATTCTTTTCATACAGTATTATAGTTGTGTGATGTCCTATTTGCTTTTCCCATAGTAGTAAACTGCCTAAATGAATATCACTCAAGACAAATATCAGTGAAAAGAAAACTCTTAACCATCAGATCTGTACTAGGACATTAGGTATAAAAAAGGAATCTGTAAGACATGAGCAGGAAAAACAAATTTCTAATACAGAAGAGTAACTATCAGGGTGAAGTCCAACGTCTCTCTGCTGCATATGAAATGTCAGACAGCAAAAGAGGATCAATTTCTATTATTTCTTGAGGAGGAAAATTTATGTACAAATAATTAAAAACCCTTGTAGGTTGTCTTATGCTTAGATAACTGATATTCAAAAATATGTGCATTATGACAAAACAACTCTCAATTTTTATTTCTTAAGAAAATAACTAGATAGCGTACTTAGACATGAAAAAAAGTTATGCCAAAAAAAGGTGATTATAGCCAATTAAAAGTTTGATTGTTTCTGATGGATAGAGTCAACTCATGTGGGAATATTCTTTTTTTTACTGTCTTTTTAAGGTCACTCAAAAATAGATAAAGCATTTTTATGTCAGAAAGAAAAAAATTCCAAACAAAACCTTAAAGTTCACATACTGCAGGGGGTTAAAAACAAAACAAAACAAGTAACTTAAAAGGAGAGTGAACACGGACCCAAGAGAAAGAGCTGTTTTGTTCTGAGGCTACCCTGTATCGAGAGGATATTGCACTGCCTTACAGTGCTATGGGGTCACACTGTCTTCTGTAGCCATAGCCTTACTGAATGAAGCTCGTTCAGAATGCCAACTTGAAATGTCAAGAAACACATCTTTCTCTTTTAAAGAAAAATCAAATTTCTCTCACCTGCTGAAAAACTGCAACTACCATTTAGTATTCACCTAGACCCAAGGAGTTCATGGTGGTACTTGGAACAAGAGAGAAGAGGGAGTGATAATGTGCAGAGATGAATGGAAACTGATGGTTAGATATAAATTCAAGAAATCATTCATGGCCCAGCCTCAGACATTCAGAAATACCTGTTGCTCCCTTTCGTTTTTTTTCCCCCCTCAGGCTCCAGAAGAATCTCTCCTTTTGGAGCCAGCATAGAACTAAGTTTGAATTTAAAATTTCCACCTTGTTAAGTTTTTTGAAAGACTTCATCTTTCCACATCTTTACGCATTTTCATTTCTTAACATCTTCAAGGAAAATTAGACCTACAGGTACAAAGGATAGAAACCAGGTAAAAGTATATTTCTATGAAACTCAGGCCTTGTCTGTCCTGGGAAACAGGACATTAGGTATTGAGCAGACTGATGACTCTATTTAGAGGATGCAGAGAAAGAGTCAAGTTTAACCGTCAGCACGGAGTGGGGGTGGGGGGGGACACGGACACGACTATGGGAGGAGAGGCATAGTGTAGCATGCTTAGTTTGTAGTAGAAAGGCTCAGAAAAACACATCAAAAAGAAAGCATGGCTTAAGGCAAAGTCTGGGAAATTAATGGGAGTTCAGAGAGAACTTATATAAACCAAGTATATTAAAACTTACTATGAAGAGTAGAAACTCTTTTTTATTAGGAGCTATCACTTAATATAATCTACATGGAAATACTTCATCAAAATACCAATACCCAAACTACAAATGTGTTAGATTCTGCTCTTAATTTATTGGAGGTGTTTTAAGGTGAGGGCACTACTGCAAACGTTAATATTGTTATTTCTAACAATTCATTAGGATTTACTTCTATGATTTCGTCATTTAACTAATGCAGGAATCTACAATCTGACTACAAGGGTAAAGCAAAAAATCTTTTTCAAGCTGCATTTCTCTGAGTTATACAATTTCTAAAAGTCACTCAGAAATGTAAAAACAGGTGTACAAGAAAGCCCATAGAAAAATGAAATTAAAAAATATCTGAGATAACCTAATGACTAAGTATACTATTCAAGTATATTAAAAATGATTTATTCTCCATAATTGCTAGTCTTCAATTTTTAATATTAAATAATAAAATTTACATAATTTATGTCTATCCAGACCTGCTGGATAACTGGAACACACACTATATCCTAGCACATTTTTATGATTATGATGATGATTAAATGCTCAAACACTAGTCTTTGCTGGAACTCCATATACTAAGTAATCAGATATGCTGATTCAATCATATGGATTTATTACAAATAGAAAATGAAGTCAATTTGTCAGTGAGAAAATGTTATCAATAAAATTCAAAGACAGTTTAATATTCTTTTATTTTCTTTAAAGAGGTATTACCAAATCTTTCTCCCAAGAGATGATGAACTGTATAGAGTACTTGGAAGACTTTTATTGTATAGAAAAGATAAGAAATAAGACCATGGGAGCACTCTGGTGGCCTAGCAGATAAGCCCACCAGACATAGTACATACATCCCAAGGACCCAGGTTCAAGTCTTGGGGTGGGGGGAACAACCAAGATGAAGTAAATAAAATAAATGCTTCTTTGTCCTCTCTCTTCCTGCCTGCCTACCTATTTGCCTTAATTCCTGACTGTATCTTAAGAAAAAGGAAATAAGATTATGTTTAGCAAAGAGTAAGATACACTTTAAGTCTGTATCATCTTATGAATCTTTCAAGTGGAAATTAGCTAGTGATGTAAATATACAAATTAAATATTAAATATAACTGATAAACATATTTAGAGATTAAAAAGGAACTTTGTCTTTCTTCTTTATTGTCTACTGTACCTATCTTTAATATGATAAATAAATACAGTGTGTTAAATAACTTCAGTTATCTGGTAGTAATAGAAGAGGGATAAAAGATATTCACTTCTATAATAAAAGAATACAGTATTCACTGAGAAATGAAGCACAATGGCCTTCTTTCACTATCACCAAACATTCACTCTAAGTAATGTCAGCACACAAAATAACATTAGTTTAAAAAAGGGCTTCAATGAATATGTACCAAGGTTTTTATTACTTTCTCGAAAGTGTAAAATATAATACTGATAGACAAGTACCTGCAAAAATGACATGGCATCTTATTTGCTTGTATCTTGGCAAATGCTAGTTTTCCTCATTAATTAGAAAATGTGAGGTTTCTTTTCCTGAAGGGCTATAACTTATGGCAAAAGGGAGGCTACAAGAGCTGTCTACAATGGCACTTTGTGTTGCTGTACCCAGTACTAATGTGGTCCATGTCATTTTTAACAATACAAAAATAGATTGCCTTACCATTGGTGCTGTACCTACATGATGGTCACAAGGTTTTCTTTCTATGCTGAGATCGCCTGTAAAAAGAAAAATTGTGAATATTTGTTATTGTACATATCCATTTTATTTTGAAAACACTCATGTCAGTAAGACAGGACTACCGCAGGGTACAAGAAAAAAGCCTCTCTTAGTTGGCAGGATCCTTTCAAATGTTATCAGGATGTCTTTGGCTGGAAATAGCTGGAGAGGTAGCTAAGAGAGCTGACTCAAGGTGAGCTGAGCCAATTTCCCCTCAAGTGGTGTCCAGCAGTAGTGCAAGGTCAGTCCATAACCTGCCCGAGACTCATAAATTATACCATTATCTCTGCTCTGCTGCATTTCTTTCATGTAAGTTTTATTTCTGGCTTGAGGTCATCAAGTTTTCATAAAGAAATATCACAGACTATGATAGGAATCACTTGCTATTTTCTGAAAAAAAGACAAATTAGACTATTTGAATTTTTCTTTGATCATCTGACTTTCTATTATGAACCTATTTTGCTATTCACTCAATCACCATGGAGTGTCTGAAACATTTCAGAGTCTTTCCTTTAAAGTGATATTGACGGCTAAACCTGAGAAAATCCTTTTATCATGTATGTATCTTTTTGTTCTCGATGTCCTTGACTCCATTTCTTTTCAATAAACAGCTTCTAAAGATATAAACACTGCATGTCATCTGTAAAGATACTGGTTCAAAGAGTAGCTCAAGTTAGAAATGAACACACAGATGTGGATCTCCTTTACTCTTCAATCTGCCCATCAGCCAACCAACATGTAAGTTAGGACATAAGAATAGTTTGTTCAAATAATGCTAAAGGCTGTCACATGCAGAGCTGGTTGGAAGTGAGACGTGCAATGCTCTGTAACAATTAGCAAAATTCCCAGGTGAAACATTAATTCATCTCATTTATAGTCATTTAACTCAATGTTCTTAAAGTATAAGGGATTAAGTGAGATCAACACAAAATCACTTTTTATCTTTTTTGAAGAAATACTACTGTGCAATTGAAGTTTTGTTATAATTGTAATAAAGTCTTTAAGGTAATTTGATGGAAGGACATATTTTTATTCACTGAGTTACACTGGCCTGGAATTGAAAATATTTTAAAAATGTGAGCAAAACAGTGCAAGATGTTCAATCAATGCCACTTTTATTGTAATATTTTAATAACAGTGAAGCATAAAGAACAAATGGTGAAATCCCCATCTCTACAGCCCCACACTCCCATAATTCTCTCTAGTTGCACCACTGTGAACAATCTAGGATGGCACAGTGACTTTTGAAAGACTGGTCATGCAATGTGGTTCAGGAATTAGCAAGATATTACATGTGCTATATTATTATCTGATTACTGTGCAATTGACCTAGATTAACTATGATTTTTTTTTTTTTTTTTTTTTTTTTGTGAAGGAAAGGTGCAGACAGGAATGAAGAGAGAAGAGGAAGAAGCATTTTTGTTTTTTTAGTTGTACAATTTGGTTGTTCATCCCAGCCCTGAGATGTGGTTCCTGGGATGAATGTGAACTGTACTTGGCCAGAGAAGGTGGACCCACCCATTACTCCACCAGGGCACACTCAATTCTAAAATTCTTACCCAATTAGAAAGCAACTTTGGGGTGCACTCTGGTGGCCTAGTGATCTAGTGCACCCTGGGAACAGTCCCACACACAACCCAAGTTCCTGGGTTCAAGAGGGCCAGGGGTAACAACAAATGTGAACAACTTAAAGAAAAAAAAAAAATTAAAGTGCTTCTTCTGCCTTTCTTTCCTGCCTGCCTACTCATCTTCATTCCTGCCTATACCTTTCCTTTAAAAAAAATTAAAACAAGAAACTTCAAAGTGAGAAAAATAATAAACTAAACCCCATTCCCTAAATCTATATCCTGTTTATAAAATTACAAAAAAATTCCAAACTATGTATCTTGCAGTTTCAATTTACAGATAAAAATGAGTTCAAAACCAGGGTTTTTTTTAAAAAACTGAATTATCCAAAGATATAATCTTAGTGGTGAATTTATTATAGTATAAACAGTTGCTGATTTACGATGTGAGCACCTGAAATAGCTACTGTCGTAATGCAGTATTACTTCAATACAAAATTATTTTAAAAAGAAAGATCACCTATTGGAATTTTACCTGGAAATACAATCATACACGTTTGTTCAAGCTTCAGTAAAGACTATACAGAAAGGAATAAGTAAATTATTTTTAAGTAAATTATATTTTAAGTAAATTATATTAAAAAAAAAAACCCTGCATTTGTTTCACTTTTATTAAAGCATGTAAGAGAAACCTCATAATTTGTAATTTATTATGTGGCTAGTTTTGTGTTAATTTAGCTAAGCTACTATGCCCAGCTATCTGGTCAAACATTTTGAATGTTTCTGGGAAGGTATTTTTTGGATGGATTAACAAATCAGGAAGAAATGGATTTTGGAAGGATGAACAAATCAGACTCTGAGTAAAAGCAGATTGCTCTCATAGTGGGTAAGTGGCTCATCCAATCAGTTAGAGATCTTAGGTAGGAAGTGGTTTTCAGACTTAACTGTCACTTCTCCCTGGGTCTCCAGTGGAGACCAGTGTACTTGTTGATTTTGGATTTACCAGTCTCCTCAGTCATGAGAACCAATTCCTTAACATAAATTTCTCTATCTATACACATATTCTATTGAATCTGTTTCTCAGGAGAATGCTAACACACTTACTTTCCGAGAAACATCGATAAAATGAAATATAATTGTATTTATAATCTAAGTTAACTTTGTGTTCACTAAGCAAAAATTATGCAGGAATACAGTCAAAATGTCAGTATGTCATCAATTATTTTAAAATTAGAATGCCTCAAAATAAACTCAAGAATATACAGTATCTGTAGAGTAAATCAATAAATCAATAAAAAAAATCACTCATTAGATATTTACTGCTAGACTGTTCAATCTGACTACTTTGCTTTTTAATGCTTACTTATTTCCATTTAGTGTGATTTTGAAAGGGCTATGTTGAAGTCTGTCATCATGCTATTTTATTGCATTTATTTTTTTGTTCCTTTCTCTTTCTACACTTTAGGGGAAAATCAAATATTTTCCTATAGCATTTTATATCCTTAATATAAATTTTTAGCTTATATATCTGCACATTTTTAATGGCTAATATAGTTTACAAAATAAATCTTTACTTTGTTACAGTATAACTCAAACAAGTATTTTCCACCTCATGAATATAAGTACCTTCGAAGAGTATTATTCCATTTAGCCTATTATTCTTTATGCAGTTATCTTCTATTTTACCTGTTATAAATCCCATAATATATTGCTAATATACTTGTTTTAGTCAATAGTCTTTGAGAAATGAAAAAAAGTTTTTTTTTTTATATCTATACTTATTCTTTCTAATGTGTTCATTCCTTCCTACGGCCCAGATATTCATGAGATCATTTCCTTCTGGCTGATGAACCCCCTATAGAATTACCTGCTGGTAACGATGTTTTTTTCCCTTTTGTCTGAAGTCATTAGAGAGTGTTCATTTATGAAGAATATTTTCGTTGGGCACTTAAATCTTAGTGAACAGTCATTTTCTTTCAGCATTTTATTTTATTCCTTTCTCTCTATGAGAAGGCAACGCTCACCTGTTTTTCCTTTGAATGCTTTTACAAAAAGTCTTCTGTTTTAGATATATTTAGGTGGTGTCTCATGTGTATATTATTCTTAATGCTTGCTAAGCTTTTTAATTCTATTAGGTGAACACCTAATAATTACAAGAATTAGAAAACTAGCCCATTTTTTATTCACCCCTTTTCTTTATTTTTCCTATGGAACTCCAGTTCCACCTGTTTTGCCCATTTGGTATGGTTATACAGACCTGGTACTTTGTTACCTCCTCCCCACAGCCTGTGCTTGAATTTGGGTAATCTTTGGTCCTGTTCTTGAGTGCATCAGTCCCTTCCTTTCAGTGTGTTATCTGCTGTTGGGCCTATTTAATAAATTTGATTTTTATTCAGTATATTACACTTTTTGATGTAGAATTTCCATGTTTCTTTTTTGGAGTTCCAATTTCTATGGCAAAATGCTCCATTTTTTCACTCATTTTGCCCAGTTTCCTCAAAAATTATTTAACATATGTATAAAGCTACTGTAAAATCTTGTCTTCTAATAGTTTCAGTATTTATGGTCTCCTTCACTGATTCTTTTTATTGATTATGGGTCACCTATTCAATCCTTAATCATGTCTCAAGATTTTTAATTGTAGGCTAGACCTGCTAGATACTAAAAAACATCATCTTTTCTTCTTTTTGAGGCTATGGTGTGTGGTGGAATTTTTTACTCAAGTCAGGATCTGTCCTGAGCTGTTGCTTTAGATAATTTCAATACATGAATTAAATATCCAAAAACTACAATTGGTTCCTCTTTCTAGGAGGAGTTTGGGTTTCTAAAGATTAAGGGAACTCTTTCTGCCTTTTCTGTGGTTTCCTGTATTTCCCTCCTTATGCTGCAAAAATCCAGAAGGGGAGAATTGATGGACAGAGAAGACTGATTCACGTTTGGGGTATTTCAGATTTCAATTCATCATGTCAGTTCATATGGTCATTAGAAATTCAGTTGATTTTGGTCTCAGCAAAATTACTCTGCCCCTGAAAGGTTTGCTTTCTATACTTCTGTGTCTCTATGTAGATAAATGTTGCCAAGATATTAAAGTGATTGCTGGTCTCCACTCCATCACGGAGTAGGACCTCTTCCTCTTTGGAATTTACTTCATTTAGATTATTTGTGTCCACACACTCTTCTAGTTTAGGCAAGTCTTCTCAATGGTGCAGTAGGAGCAATGATTACTGTCAACCTGCACTTCAATTTAGTTATCGTTGCTTTTTCTTTCTCTTCTTTTGGTCAATTTCAGAGCAAACTCCTTTTTTTCTGAGTATGTTTTTTAATTTCTAACATTTAAATTATTCTATAGTCACCGTCCCAATTCTAACAGTAATAAATACAGACAGTACTACTGATCCAAAGAAAATGTCTGAGTCTCTCTCCAACCAAGATGATATACAATATACTTACCAATACCTCCTTGCTCCACACCAAGATTAAACATTTAGAAGGCTTTCACTTTTCTAGTCTATGTAAATGGTATAGTTATGTTTAAGAAAGAAAAAAGCAAAGGTACTTGTAAAAGTGCTAAATATAAATTTATAAAACAAAAAATACTGAAAGAAAAAAACTTAATGTTTTCTCTAGGTCTAAAGAAAAAAATCAAACCGATTCTCTTACACAGTGAGATTTCTACTTCATTTGGTTATAGAGAATTCTCTAAATCCTTATATATCAAATTATGCTTTCCTTTTCCCAGATACTTTTCCGAATAATGGATTTTGAATGAGAAATCCTTTATCTTGGATGTCTGAATATCATTGTACTCAGTTTCTTGGGGTTTAGAAGGGAAGTCCAGTGCTTACTTGACCCTTTCCAATGTAAAGAGCTTGCTCTTCTTACAGAGGGACATGAGATTTTCCCCTTGATTTGGGAAATCAAGAATTTTATCAGAATATGCATTTAAGAGTATCTCTGTTATAATTACTCTCTCCTGAGACCTGATAAGCCTTTCATCTGCAGAGTCTTATGCTTCTGGAAATTTTATTCTTTTATTTGTTTAATTTTGCAGTTCATCTTCTTTTTACCTTCATAACTGTTATCTCTGTGATAATCAGTCCGTATAACCTATTTAAAAACCTTTTTCACTACTTAATTTAAGACGAAAATCATGCAGTTTTGCTTAGTTCCTTTCTAGAGGCCTACAAAGGTAAGAGGGATGGCAAACTTTGGAGAGCAGATAAAAATAATAAGACAAAGTGTTCTGCATTGTTTTTTCTTTCTGGAATCACTCTGTTGCTGGGTCAGGCAAGGGTTGGGGGCGGGAGAGTTTTATTCTCCTCAGAGCTAGCCAAGGACATGTGCAGGGAACACAGGCCTCTTCCATAAATGTAGGCGGAAAAATGGGTTTTTTCAGAGTTCACTGAGGGCTTTCAGCCAGCAGAAGCTATAAACCTTCTGGGAAGTTGACTCTTGTCATTTAAATGTTTGTAGTACATCAAGGGCCTGGCATATTCTCTGGACCACAATGGACATAAGTGGAAGTCTGGAGGAATCCTTCAAGGCCCAGTCATTGACAAATGGCTGTTAACTTGCAATTGATAAGACTTGAAAGAAATTATTGCCACGCCTCAGCAGAGTAGTCACAGTTGGACAGGTTTTTGTTCTTTTGCTACAGTTCAGACCTCTATCAGTATAGTTGGGACTGCCAACCATGAGTATGTAAAGAAAACTAACAACTTTCATAGTGAGTTTCAGAAACCTGAAGAAGACTAAATAAAACTTCTGGAACACAGGAAGTGCGCCTTTGATGACACTGGAAGAATTAGAAGATCTTTTAAAATTAAAATGAACTAAAATTAAACTGCTAAGGATTTTAAGATAATGAACAACAAGGATAACCCAACTTTAAAAGGAAAGCAACAGTGGTTTTCAGAAAGAAACTCAGAAATAGGTATATTTCAGGTCATGCTAACTGATGAGCAATACCATGACGGAAACCCATGCACCCTAAGGCACAAATCTTCCAGATCTATTTAAGCGCTTGTTCATCCCATAGTCTAGACCTGATTTAATCCATCTTCGTATCCCCAGTGCTACTCCATATACTTGAAACACAGAAGATCCTAAAGAGTTGACTCAAATTTAACTGAATAAATGCAATCTATACCATTTCCTCTGGGTTCCTATGCTACCATGTAGTGTTAAGTGCATACATTCGATCATCAGGATGTTTGAGTTAATGTTCTGGGATTGTTTTCAACAACGTTAATTTACTACTTCCTTTGGAAATGTCTCTAAACTTACTACAAAACTGCAATGAATTACTTAAAAATTTTCCACAAATTAATATACTCTAGAGAAGATAATGAAAGATCTTTTATGCTTTTGGGAGATGTTTTAGGTATGTTGTCTTGTCAAAAATAAGAATGTGACATTTTACCCCGTTTGTATTTGAACAGCAGAATCTCATACTTTTTAGTTCTCTAAACTGTACCAACCTTCGACTCAGGACAATGATCAAAGAAAGAAAGAACAAGGTGATCAGATTTATTGAAAAAGCAAAAATGTGTGCCAAATTCCAGAGACCGAATATATACCCAGCAAACTTGTATATCAGGTACTAGATGTTTATGGTCCATCCACAAAGCGCAAAACACTAGGCTAGGTGTAGAAGTTTTCTCTTCCTCTTCACGACACCTTAAAAAAATGTTTTTTAAAGAGGAAGGAAGAAAGTAAGGAAAGAAGGAAGATGAGGAAGAAGCATTTTTATTTATGCATTTTATTTGTTTCTCCTCCCTGGCCCTGGGTTGTGAAGCTGGGTCATTGGGCTTTACATGGTCCATACCTTAGCTGCCTGAGCCACAAGGGTGTATGTACCTCATGACCCCTTTTTAAGAGTTACTTGCTTCAGACGACACTACAACTATTTAGTTTTGAAAACTGCCATGAATTTCTTTGTAGAGCAGGGCGAGAATTGTGCTTTGCGTATCTACGGAGAGGAAAAAAACATTTTATTTTATTCTAATGTAATATAGTTATAGGAGGCAGGAACCTTCTTTGGCAAATCTAATATAAAATCATCTACTGAGATCTCAAGAATGGGAAAGATGTAAAAGTGTTTCATAGATAATATAGGTTTATATACAAAAAGTCCAAAATAATCCATTCTAAAATTAACATAGGCAAAACCAGAATAAAACTAATCAGAAAGTTAGAATGATATGAAAGTTAATACACAATGACTATTCTTTTACAAGTTCAAATAAAAAGAAGACACAATGGAAGAGAACATCAAACATAAAAGATAACATACTTGAATACCAGAAACATGAAAAAAAGTAGGACTAAACTGTTAAAAAATTTATGAAAGATATAAAAGTAGTTTTGAACAAATGGAAGAATATTCTTATCTGAAATAAGACAATGTAACATTATATAAATCCTAATTCTCTCCAGAATAATATATAAATGTAATATGAAATTTAAAAAATACACTTTTTTAGGCTTTTTCCCCATCACTAGACAAGTTGATTCTAAATATTCATATGGAAATGGAACATACAAGAATAGCTAGAAAAACCCTGGGACTTGGGGGAGAAGAGCAATGAATGAAAATAAAAACTACTAATAGCAATATATACACACACACACATACATATATGCTATAAAAGTCTCTGCAATTAAAACATTGGGGTAATGACACATGAGTTGACAGAGGATACGAAACCTCTAATCAGAAACATCAACACCCCAATGTTCACAGCAGCACAGTTTATAATAGCCAAGACATAGAAACAACCTGAATGCCCCAAAACAGATGACTGGACAAAAAAGCTCTGTTATATATACTCAATGGAATTCTATGCAGCTACTAAAAAAAAAAAAATGAAATTGTGCCTTTTGCAACTGGCTGGATGATGGAATTGGAAGGGATGAAGTTAAGTGAATTAAATCAGAAGTAAAAAGAGAAATACATTCATTTGTGAAATATAATGAAATGAAACAAATAAATAGATAAACTCCAGCAAAAACTCTCAGGACACAGGATGATGGCTGCCAGGGAGCTGGAGCAGGGAGGGAAGGAGAGAGGGTAAAGGGTGGGGGTACAGGACACTGGACTCTGGTGGAGGGCGTGGTGTGAAATATAGATTAAGATATAATGTCAAAATTCAAAAATGAATGTATCATTGTGAACAAGAGAATATAAGTATAAGTAACTAAAAAATATAATTTAGTGTCTTTAACACCAATATTATTTTAACAATAACCTTAAAAACACAAAGATACAGTTACAAATAAGATAAAGATTATACTATCATAATTCAGGTATTTATTTTTTGTAAATATTTATCATTACAATGAAGAATTAAAAAGAGTGAGAGATATAAGCACAAAATGAACCTCCCTGTATTTGCATGTGTGCTCAATTTTTTCCTTTACTGTATTTTGGGGAGCAGACATCTAAGAAATCAGTGTAAAAAACTAAAATGGAAATAAAATGAGGTGCTTCTTCCCTCTCTCTTCCTGCAAGTCTGCCTATTTGCCTTCATTCCTGCCTGTACCTTTCCTTAAAAAAAAAATTAAGTGAAGTAACATTCCATTATAACTTAACATAGGTTTTAAGTATATATCATAAAACCTCTATATAATACAGTACATTTACCGGAAAAAGTTCAATTTGATAAAGTATAAAGAAGTTTTTATTTTTTAAACTGAATAACAGCTTTTGTTAAGGATGCTTCGACAAAAACATAGTATTTCTGGTTCTGCTCAAAAAGAAAGAGATGGTCACTAGTCAAAATCATTCTCAACTTTTACTCCTTATGAAATTAGAGTTGCATGTTTTCTCAGAGGAGAAAGTTGAGAAAAACAGTAAAATGCCTGAATTTAGCATATCAGAACAATGTTCTACTTTTTACTTACTGAACGTTTATAGTGCAAAAACCTTTAAAATTATTTTTAAAAAGTGACAAGTCACTTCAGTTAGTCAATTTTTGGTTTCCATATTTGTCATCAACTTTGCTCTCAGACTTACAAGCAAGTTGCTGATTAAGAACAACACGGAGTGATTTTTTTACATTTTCATTCACTTTTCATTCAAGGAAAAAGCTTCCTGAAAACACACATTTAAAATTCTGGAAAATACACATCAACATTATCTCAACTTCTCTATCATTACCAGAAGGCTTGGTTCCCAAACCTAATTTCCATTGTTAGGTAACATTTTCAATAAGTGATGGATATTCATTTTCAGAAAACATTTGCCCGTAAGTTTCATGATATCATAGACTGTTCACTATCCAAACCAAACTGACGAAACCACAAATGCAAAATTATGCACTTAGCCACTCTCAGGGAAATCTTAAGACTATTCTGAATGCAGTCTTAGAAAAGTATAACCTAACTGAGAAAAGTAAATGAGTCCACTGAGTTTCTAGAGTCTTCCTCTCAATTTTCAGGGCCTTTAGTGGACACAAACCAAAATGTTTAAAAAATAAAGATTATTACAGACTTAATTTAAAAAAAAATAGTTATTTTGGGACATAGGAATTTACAAAGGAAAAAGAAAGTATTATAAATTTATGTTATAAATTATATTCTATTTTTTCTCCCTGTATGGTGGAGAAACAATGGGGGCTTCTTCTTTGGTTCTAAGGAGTGCTAATCCACAGTAAGAGTGTAAATAAAAATGACTACGGGTTTTAAAATTATTTTTCATAGACTCAAAGAACACAATGGCTAAATGGATAGCAATATAAAATATGTGGAGATGTTAATGTGTAGGTAGGTCTAAAAGTGAAGGAAAATTATATACAATTAATATGGGGTAAAACTGCATTTTACTTAAAAATAAATTTATAAAGATATAATTACTATCATATTCTAAAACTGAAAATAATAAAAATATCTGACAAATGTAGAATGGCTTCAAACAACATGAATTAAACTTATTAGAAAGAAGCTATGGAGAAATCTACTTTAAAAACAATATATTTGGACATGCCTTGGTGGAGCAGCAGTAAGGTCAGTCATCTGGGAAGGAATGCAGGCCACATACCCCTGGGTTCAATCCAGGGTCTCTGGAGAAACAACTAGTGTGAACAACTAAATTCAAATAAAACAGATGCTTCTCCTCCTCTCTCTTCCTACTTGCCTGCCTGAAGGCCTTCATTCCAGTAAGTACCTTTCTTAAAAAACAAAAGAGAACAACCAAAAAACCCAAAAAGCTATATATTTGGAAATATACCCTACATAATATCACTTTGGTTGCCTAATTGTCTTAAAAATTGAAAAACTATTAATTTGACTTTGAATTATATAAATAGTAAAATGCATCTTATGGTTAATGGCGAAACAATGTTAAATACAGTCTTATTCTGAAACAATAAACACAAATAACAAAGTTATGCCTAGGTCAAAAATAATTTAGCCATTTTATAACCCGGCCTCTCACTTCGCCTGTTGCATTCATACATACTTGCTTCTTCATTTTAATTCTTCATTTAATTCTCACCTTTGAGTGACTTGATTACTGACAGTTTCATTTTACCCTGAAGCCACAGAAGCAAATTTCAAAACACTTATTACTTTATCATGATATAAATTATGTTCTGATAAAGAAGTTGGAAACTTCAAAGTCTCATACATCAGAATTATATAATACAAATTACTTGTGATGGAAATGTTTTGATCAATATGCCTAAAGGTTGCATTTTGAAAAAAAAAATGTACTAGACATATACAGATTTTAACACGAGACATTAAGTTTAATTCTAGGAACATAGTGATTTCTCTTTCTAAAATGTAGTGGGAAGCTAAGTGATTTTAAAATAAAAAGGTTCAATGATTAAAATACTTCCAACTACAGTCATAAAGATTCTATCTATAGCTCTTATTGCATTGTAAGTTGAACACAAGTTAGCATTTAAAAACTTTCACTTGTAGTAAATAATTTCCTATCCTCTATTTTCAAGTGTAAGTCACTAAGTTAACATAACCTGCTTAAGGTCACAGCATAAGTAACTGAATCTAGATCTAAATTCAGGTGTCTTGACTAAGTGCTATTAGAACATAATATATTGAATTAAACATGAAAAAAATGACTGTCCAGTGTGATAGCCATTGGCCACATATAGCTTGAATTTCAATTAAAATGAAATAAAACAAAAAATTTCATTTTTAAGGCACACTAGTCACATATCCAGTATTCAATGGCCACATGAGGTTAGAGGCTACTTCACTGGACTACGCATGTCTACAGTTCAGTAAAGAGGTTAAGGACTGAGGATACACGTTTGGACTCACTGGCACCTGGGTTTTATTTGAAGTTATGAGATCACCAAGGTAATATATATATATATGGAATAAAAGAGGATCAGACTACAGTACAACAATCCAGAAAGACATGGAAGAAAAGAGAAAGACTCAGCAAAGGAGAAGGAAAAGTCGTGGCTAATAACATAGGAGGAAAACCAAGAATGTAGTGTCCCAGAAACCAGTGTATTTAAAAATGAACAAATGTGTCCAATGCTGCTGATAGGTCAAATAAGATAAGGACAAAAAACTGACCATTGAGATTATCAATGTGAAGGTCACTGGAGAGCTTGAAAAGAGCAGATTAGAGATTTCAACAAATTTATAGAAGATGAGAAGTGATTAGAAACATCTATCTGAAAATACGGTGGGTTGCATGCAGTAGATATAGAGTCTATCTGACAATGAAACTGAGAAGGCTTATAAACAAAGAATCAGCATATTTTGGCTGAGGGCAAAACAGAGCAAACACCAATAAAAACCAAGAATAAATATGAAAGCACATATGTAAATTATAGTTCAGTCAAAATAAGCTGCAGATCCCACAGAAAATGGATGCTGCCAGGTATTAAGCACAATCAATCAATCAATCAATGGGATTGTCTCTGAACATAGCACTGAACAAATCATTTGGGAAGAGCCAAGACTACACGGGTAGGTGGTGTTGTCCCACTTATTCTCATTCTGTCCACTTTTCTGCTAGCCTGACAGCTGGACTCATTTATCTCACTTGTTTACGCTAAACGTAAACTGTCAGTTAACATGTCTTAGCCATATATATGCAAAGCTATCAAAATTTTTCCTGTTATGGTGAACAAAATAGTGAGATTACCAAGCTAGCTCCCCAACAGAAGAGAGACACCATATATGCACCCAGTCCTTCATTTAAAAAAAACTTAGATACCAAGGTTCATCAGATATAAAGGTAAAATCATCAGCCTGAAAGAGGATATACAGATGAAAAAACTGCAGAAGAAACATCAATTCAGAGAAGGGATCTTTACTTTGAGACATATAGCAAGATGTACTGACATCCTCAAAAGTTTAATACCAGAAAAAAGGAACAAACAAGACAAGAAAGAAACCATAAAAACTGAAAGGTCAATTGGTGAATTAAGCAAGAATGAGAAGAAAGAAATAAGCAGATTGAGCTAAATAGTTAGAAAAAGGAAAAGAGGAGTCAAAAATGAAAAAAACAGTTAACACTGTCATCAGAAATGAGATTGAGAAGGGAAATGCAGAAGCTTCTTTTAGGAAACTCAAGTATACTCATAGCAATGATTACATTTCTGTCACATACGACACAAGTGGTTAGCTTACATATCTTTCTACACCAGTTTAAGGCTGAATATCTTGTTTGAGACTATGGTTCATATTTTAGAGCCAAGTGTATACTACAACAGCTGTTCACCTTTGCCTATATTTTCAAAAATTTTAGTTTTATTTTTTTAAAGACGCAAGTAACTTCCATAAAGTTTCAAAATATAAAAAAGGCAAATTAAGAATTGTTAATACATCAATTAGAAAGCTTAGGATAAAGTAAATACCAGAATATCTGAATTCTAAAATTCAATAATCTGGCACGTACTTTGTCTATGTCAGGACTAAATTATGCAGGTTTCATATTTATTAAATCTGTAAGATCTCATTTAAATGTATAATAGTTTGTGGGGTTTTACTGCTTTCTTTTTTTTATTGATTGCGAATATAATTATAAAGTTTACAATTTACATATAATTTAAAAGTCAATCCACCAGTAACTCTGTACTTTGACTCAATTTAGTAGGTTCTTAGACAAAATACACTAAGAAGCATGACTGCAAAAGAAAAGCTTGTCACACCCCAGGGAAGCAGCTGTTGGGCGCATGTCACACACATATCCAAGGTCCCAGGTCTGAGTCCTGGGCCGGGGATAACAAACAGGATGAACACCTAAATAAAGCAAATAAAATGTTTCCTCCTCCCCTTTCTTCCTGCTTGCCTGCCTGTCTCTGCTTGTCTTCATTCCTGCCTGTACCTTTTCTTAAAAAAAAAAAGCAAAAAAAGAAAAGTTTAAAACAAATTTTCTATTTTTCTATTTTTAACAGCTGGGGTGAAAAGGTTGAATATTGTACAGCTGGAACTATATACATCATCTACATATCAGGTAAAACAGCTTCTTAAAAATAAACAGTAAGGAAAGAGCAATCTTATCTAATCTCATTCCAATCAGCAGACTTAAATGAGAAAAGTTTATTTATAGTCTCCCCTCATAGGGGAGGTGAAAAAGAAATTTTATATATTTATGAGGATATTAATACTAAATGCATATCCCTATGCATGAGAAACCATTAAGTATATTCATATTTACTGAAGTTGATAAAAATGATTTTTAAATTACAAAATGATAAATATGTAAAATATACTTTATCAACACAGAAACACTTTATTAATTCAAACAACCTATTATTCAGGAAATACAGGGGCTTTTATTACAAGTGAGAATAAGTTTTAATCTTTAATAAGAATGTTAACTCAGGTCAGTGGAGAATTACTTATGAAGAACTTATACTGGCTATAAATTGGCATCCTGTACTTCTAATGTACCAAATGTCAGTTTTAGAGAATTCAAGCATAAATGACAATAGAAAAATAAAACACATGACATATGACCATGGAGGGGAATATAAAATAGTCAAATGCTAAAGGTCTTTTGCTTAGTGCCCAGAGAAATCCAAATATGAAACCAGTCCCACCACTGGGGTTTTTTGTGTTGACTGGTACTTATGTGGAAAGTCAACGTTTCAAAAGTTAAGTGGGGTTTAGTGGTTTATTTGAGATGCTTGTTTGAAACTTTCCTCCTAAAATTACTCCATCTTAATGTATTTTTTGGCATGCTTCTCACAATTCTATATCCATTATTTGTCTCTCTGACGTCTTTTTTCTATAATCATTACTTAACACATTTTATTAAATCATGTCTTAAAATACTTCCTACATTCTTTTGGCCACAATGCAAACTGCATTTTTCAAACTAGAAATAATAATTATAAAAAAATTTCATAAAATCTCCTGTTGTTTATTCTCACAATGTTATAAAAGTCTTAAAAATATTTTTCTGATCTTCATAGTTCTATGAAGGAGAAATTTCATGCTAAGCAGAAAACAGAGAAATTATACTGAGACATTAAAAAAAAAACACTAAAAAACAGCTGGGAAGTCGCAGAATTACAGCTCAGGCCAATGTCTTCTGTCCTTGTGACCCCAGGCCCAGTGCTTTTTCGCCCAAACACACACATGCTGAATTCAAAATATAGCCTTTTTGGAAAACAAATTCTTGTTTTGAAAAAGCATAGAAAAGCATTTTAAAGTTGCATCATAAAGTACATTTAAGGACATTTTTCAATATAAAGAGTTAATTGTGTAGATTATAATAATGATTTTTCACCAATCTCACCACATCAAATGAAGTCTTGGAATTCTGGAGGTTTGAAATCAGAATTCAATAAAACTGTTCTTTTTCAACGAATAAAGTTAATGAAATAATACTACCAGAAAATGCTGTCAATTCCAATGGGATGTGAAAATTCTTTAAAGCTCATTTTAGGCGTGCTCAGGTGGCCTAGCGGTTGGGCACAATTCATATACATCCCAGGGAACCAGATTCATGACCCAGGTCCGGATGAACAAACAACATGAACAACCAAATTAAATTAAAAAAATGCTTCTCTCTCTTTTCTCTTCCTGCCTGCCTCTGCTCACCTTCATTCCTGCCTATACCTTTCCTTCAAAAAAAACACTTCATTCTACCTTCCATAAAATAAAAGCCCCCTTTTACTACAAACCGTGTTTATTAAGAGTCATTCTAATTCTTAATTTTTGCCAAAACATTCCTTTTCTTCCTTTGAAAAACAAGAGCCAACTTGTTTCCAGCTTAGATATAGTCTACCTTCTACAATGAGTTACATAGGGATATCACGGAATGGTGAAATTACAGCGCAGTATTCATTTTAGACCTCAGTGATATTACTCAGAAAGTTTTGCACTTCTGTACAAAAATTCAAAAATTAAGAAGTACTAAATCTCAAAAAAGAAACATAACATTTAATTAATGGAAAAGCAGTTCCTAATTTAAAGAGCTGGTCAAAGGAGTAAGTGTATTTTACTAAGGACATGCTAAATAAATGGAAAAGTATGGTACTTCAAATATTATTCAACTTATATAAGCACAAAAGGGAACTTTAGATATCTCTAAACTACTAGTGAAAACACATGAATCATCTCACAACTTTGTTAAATGTGCAATGACCTAAAAAAATATACTAAGGACATAAAAATGAAATCTGTCTTTCAAAAAATAAACATACAAATAAAATATAAGTACCTCATGGCCAGCAGAACAAGCACTTCCTGATAATTCCTGGCTCTTCTGCCCCGCTACAGTCACTGGTTTTGTTACGACTGAATAACCCACACTTAAATTTTTACTTCTACCCTCTTGTCTGACATCTTAGTGACCTTGCCATGTTAGCAGCTGCTCTCTGAGCTTTGCAGCACCACTCAAGGGTAACGAGAAGAACGATGATGTCGGAAAATCAGCCAAGAAAGGCCCAGTGAACAAATCTGGGGGCAAGGCCAAAAATAAGAGGTTGCCCAAAGGCCAAGTTTGAGACAAGCTCAATCAGCCAGTCTTGTTTGACAAAGCTACTTATAACAAACTATAAGCTTATAACTCCAGCTGTGTTTTCTGAGAGAATGAAGACTTGAGGTTCTCTGGCCAAGACCGTCCTTCAGGAGCTCTTGAGTAAAGGACTTATTAAACTGCCTTCAAAACACAGAGCTCAAGTAATTTACACCGGAGACACCAAGGTTAGCGATGCCCTCCAGCTGGCTCATGAAAAGATGCAGGAACAGGTTTCATCAAGTATATATTTTGTAAAACAAAACTTTATTATTTCAAAACATTTACTTCTATAATAAGTACTTTTGAGATGGCTGAATGAGATATGGGACTCAGGCAAACCACCACAGAACAAAATTTTTCTGCAGAGACTCTCTTGATTTGACTTCAGACTAAATACTACAGTTTCAATGGAGCCAACAGGCAATTTAAAGGTCAAAGAAAAAGGTAAGTTCATTATTCTCAGAAAATACCTTTGTTCCGGTTCAAGATGACTACATAAGAGGACCTCCGTCTTACGATATCTAGGAAACAACCCGAATCTACATATGAAATTTCCTCTGAACAGATCCTACAGACCATACACATCTGACTGACAAGAAAAAGCTCATGTCGAGGAAGAGCGCGTTTGGGGGGAGGTATGGCCAGCCAGCGGCCCTAACACGGCAAACGAGAGTGGAGGCCTTGGAGACCCTTCAGACTCCACCCTCCACCCCAGCCCAAGGAGAGATGATGGCACACGCTCCCCACCCTGACCAGCAGAAAGGAACCACAGCTGGCGGGAAACCCCAAGCACAGCACGGATACATGAGGTACCTGTGTGCCCCTAACACTCACCCTTGTCCCTGCCTGAGGGGAAGGTCCACTCCCCCAGCTCCAGCAGGGGCAGTTCATAGTTGGCCAGAACACCACAGACAGCTATGTACCAGTCTCCTCTGTCTGAGAGAAAGTGCATTTCCTGAGCTCGACTGCACACACTCCACATCCAGTCCAGACACTGCAGTTACCTGTGTACCCCACCATCCCTACCTGAGGGAAATGAGCTCTTACCTGAGTGCACTCTACTGCTGGCCCAGTCACTCTGGTCATGTGTGCTGCCTGAGGGGAGGGGAAAGTCCACTCCCCAAGCTCCAGTGTTACACACTCCACTTCAGCCAAGAGACCACAGGCTTGTGTAAACCATGTCCCACACCTCCTGAGGGGCAAAAAGTATGTTCCCTAAGCCCAGATGAGCTCGCTCTCCTGTGCCTTAGTGCACTCCTCAGCCAGCCTGGACACCACAGGCAGGAGACCACAGGGGTGTGCGCACCTCTGTCTCTACCTGTGGAGAAAATGAACCTTCCATGCACCTCTGCATGTGCACAGCAAAACCTGCCCAGAAACCACAGGCCTCTGCTCAAGTAAGAGGCACTCCGCCCCAACCCAAAGTAGGAAGAAACTTAAAGTAAAAGGAAAGACATAGAACTGAATTCAAGGCAGAAAGAAAGCTGTGTCAAAACCAAAGTCACCAAATCAAACGGGAATATCCCCAAAAGAGGAAGAAACCAAGAGCTCACCAGAGAAGAACACCATGGATATAGACTGGGACACTCTAACAGATAAAGCATTAAAAAAATAGCTTAAAAGAACTGAATGAGATGCAGAGACACGCAACTGCCCAAAGGCAATTGGAAGACCTCAGGAAAGAAGTGACAGATCATAAGAAACACATCATCAAAGAGACTAAGGGCATATAGAAAGTCCTAGTAGATAAGCTAGAAATGAAAGATACAGTCGAGGAATTGAAGGTAAACATAGAAAGTTCCATAAACAGACTCAATCACACAAGGGAACGAATATCAGAAACCGAAGGCAAGATAACAGATGTGATCCTCTTGGAAGAGGAGAAAGAAGACTGAGGAAAAGTGAAAAAAAACCTAATGAGAACTATCAGACACTATGAGAAGAACCAACTTAAGGATTATAGGCATCCCAGAAGGAGAGGGAGAAAGGAGCCGAAAACCTATTTAAAGAAGTAATAGAGAATTTTTCACATCCATCACAGAGCAACCATGGAGGTTCAGGGAGCAGAGAGAACACTGATATTTATAAATGTAAACAGACCTAGACCAAGACACATCATAGTAAAATTAGCAAAAGTCAACATAGAGACAAATTACTCAAAGCTGCTAGAGAAAATAAAAAATACAATCTACACACAGCCATCAGGATATAATCAGATTTCTCAACAGAAACCCTACAGGCCAAGAGAGAGTGGAATGACATCTTCAAGAACTAAAAGACAAAAACTATCAGCCAAGAATATTCTACCCTGCAAAATTATCAAGTAAGTATGATGGAGAAATAAAAGACTTCAATGACAAAAATAGTTATTGGACTTTTCCATCACCAAGCCTGTCATGCAAGAAATCTTGAAAGGGGCTCTACAACAGGGAAAACAAAAATAAAGAGTCATCAAACCTCAAAAATGATGATAAACCAGAAA
Organism: Solenodon paradoxus; assembly: GCA_004363575.1. Classification (NCBI taxonomy): domain Eukaryota; kingdom Metazoa; phylum Chordata; class Mammalia; order Eulipotyphla; family Solenodontidae; genus Solenodon; species Solenodon paradoxus. The sequence goes on along the minus strand of RJWH01000482.1, from coordinate 408,100 downwards.
GTAAAAGCATGAACGAAGATGAGACCAACAGGAATGAACAAAAAACATGAAAGGGGGAAAGTAAAACAGGTATCCTACACAAATATATAAATATGACATGGCATCATCTCCTAAAAAAAATCATACAGCTAACCCATCGGATAGGCACAAAACCCAAATCTAAAGAGCCACAAAGCTGGAAAGATATAAAAATGAAAGAACAGACACGGAATACCATCCAAGGAAAAAGTGAACTTACACAAATAGGAAATGAAGCAACAGGAAGAGAAAACCAACAGAATACAAAGGCTCAAATGACAGTAATGAACCCCTGCACTTCAGTCATCACCCTAAATGTGAACAGACTGAACTTACCAATCAAAAGACAGAGAGTGACTGGATGGATTAAAACAGGACCCATCGATAATATGTCTGCAAAAAATGTATATCCGACCCAATGATTAACATAGGTTGAGGTCAAGGACAAGGACTACAGGAAAATATAGATATGTAACAATGATGAAAGGAAATCAGGGCCTGCAATACTAGTATCAGACAAGACAACTAAAAATGGTATCTCAAGGCAAGAATGGAAGCTACTTTATAGTCAAAGGAGTAATTCATCAAAAAGAAGTAGCTATCATTAACATATATGTACCCAATGCAGGACCATCTGAAAACATAAAACAAAAGCTAGAAGTGCTAAAGGTAGACAATGACAGTAATACAATAATAGCAGGGGACTTTAACACCCCACTTACATTAATAGGTAGATGACCCAGACAGAAAATCAACAAAGAAACAATGGCCCTAATTAAAACCACAGATCAAATGGACCTAACAAGACATATATAGGGTGTTTTGCCTCAACAAGAAATAATATACACATTCTTCTCAAATGTTTACGGATCACTATCAAGATCACATCTGGGACACAAAACATGTCTCATCAAATTTAGCAAAATTCAAATTATAAAAAGCACCTTCTCTAACTATAAGGGGTAAAACCAGAAATCAACAAAAAGTCAAAACTAGAAGAAATAACAAGATGAGGGGACTGAACAACATGCTTCTGAACAACTCCTGGATCATCCATGAAGTTAAAAGATAAAACTGTCTTAACTGGAAGCAAATGAAAATTCAGAGAGGAGCTATGAAAACATATGGGATGAGGAAAACATAAAAAATAAAACTATCACGATTTTCAGATGACATGATATTGTATCTACAAAATCCAAAAGACTCCATGAAAAAATTACTAAAAAATTAAAATGAATACAGCAAAGTGGCAGGATATAAAGTCAACACACACAAATCAGTAGCATTCCTATTCACGAACAATGAACTAGAAGAGAAAGAAATTAAGAAAGCCTATCCATGATAGCACCAAGGCAAATCAAATAACAAATATTAACTTAATAAAGGAAGTGAAAGCTCTCTATGATGAAGACCACAGGAACTTAACAAAAGAAACAGGAGACAGAAAGAGATGGAAAAACATCCCATATTCATGGATTGGATGAATCAACATAGTAAAAATGGCCATTTTCCCAAAGGAAATATATAGGTTCAACATAATTCTCATCAAAATCCCAGTGACATTTTTCAAGGAAGTGGAGCAAATAACACTGACGTTTGTACAGAACCACAAGAGGCCTCAAATAGCCAAATTTATTCTAAGAAAAAAAAAGGAATAGTATAGGCATCACATTTCTGGACTTCAAATTATATTAATGGGATCAAAACTGTATGATACTGGAAAAAAGATACAATGATCAGTGGAATCAAATAGAGAGTAAAAAGAAAAAAATACACCTATATGAAGAGTTAGTTTATGACAAAGGTGGTAAGTGTACACAATAGAGGAAAGAAAGTTTATTCAATAAACGACTTTGGGAAAATTGGAAAGACATCTGCAAAAACCAGAAACTAGATTACTCACTATTGCCAAGTAGAAAAATCAATTCAACATGGATCAAAGACCTGGACATCAGACCCTAAACCATAAAATATCTAGAAGGAAATGTGGGGAAAACGCTCCACGACCTCAACCTCGGAGAGGTCTTTGGAGGAGGAACAAAGACAACAAAAGAAGTCAAAGCAAAACTAAATAATTGGGATTACATGAAACTGAAAGATTTCTGTAGAGCACAAAAACCACTGCTAAAATAAAAAGACAATCCACAGAACTGGAGAAGATAATCACACAACATGCCTGAAATGAAAGCTTAATTTTTAAAATATAAAAAGGGTTCTTATACCTCAACAATAAGAACAAATGACCCACTCAAAAAATGGGCAAAAGAACTGAATAGAGAGTTTTCTAAGGAAGACACACAGATGGCTTACAGACAACTTAATAAATGGTCTACCTCACTCATAAACAGAGAAATGCAAAGAAAAACTACAATGAGATACCACCTCACACCAGTGAGAATGGCCTATATTGAAAGGACTGGGAATAACAGATGTTGGAGTGGGTATGGAGAAATGGGAATTCATCCACACTGTTGGTGGGAATGCAAACTGGTGCAAACTCTAGAAACAGTATGCAGAGTCTTCAAACAAATAAAGATGGATTTACCATTTGATCCAGTAAGCCCATTCCTAGACATATGCTCAGAGGATACAAAATCTCTAGTCAGGAAAAACATCTGCATCCTTATGTTCATAGCAGCACAATTCACCATGGCTAAGACAAGGAAACAACCTAAATGCCTGTCAACAAACGACTGAATAAAGAAGCTATGGCACATACACTTAATGGAATTCCATGCCGTTATTAAAAAATATATAATTGTGACCTTGCTACAATCTGGATAAAACTGGATGATTTAACTCATATGTGGAGTGTAATAAAATGAAACAAATGAACACACAAATTCAAAAAACAAATTACTGACTCAGGACTGGTTATGGGGTGGGGGATGTGGAGAAAAGGTGGCTGTAAGGGACACTGGAACTCTAGTAGTGGTGTGAAATATAGACTAAGATGCAATTTCAATACCCTAAATAAAATGTAGCATTGTGAACTAAAGAAATACTAAATATTGCTATTTTAAAAAAAGAACATACTTTCTTGGAACCTCAGTGTTAACAGCACCTAATCCAAAGACTTATTACTGCTCAGGTTATTACTTTGCAAATACTTTGCAAATATTTTGCAAATATCCTCTAAAGATAGTAACGAGATAACACCCCTAGCCAGAGGGTGGGGCAGGAGGACAATGGGCCAGGAATGAAGGACTGGCTTCAAGCACAGCCTCCCAAGGGTCCTGAGCAGGTCCTCTTCACTTCTTAAATTTAAGCCCTAATCTAGGAACAGGCAGTTTGGTATGGGAAACATGGAGGGTACTGACCAAGAATTGAGGAGATTTTGCTTTGGACATGACTGCTACTAGGTTAACTGACTAATCAGTCTTCCTGCTTCTTAGTTACTCTAAAGGAATTAAGAGCAAACTTTTTTTTTTTGAGAGGAAGGAACAGGTAGAAGAAACATCTTTATTTAGCTATTTCTTTGGGTTTTTCACCCCGGCCCTGAGACGCAAACCTAGGTCACTGGGCTTTAGATGGTTTGCATACCTGAGCCACAAAGGGCATGCCCTGAAGAACAAACATTTTATGGCCCTAGAAGCTCTCAAAAAGATTTTACTCCCTATGATTTTAATGTTTACGTACTGCTCCGAGACTTTGCTAAGCATCAAAGGCGGCTGTAGGTGATAGTATGTTATAAACTTTTACACAGCAACACCAGCTTCTGTTGCTGCTTTACAGATTTTCCTGTCACGCTAAAGAATTATGGGAACAGTTCTCAGTATGACATGCTCACTGCATGTGAAGCATTTATGAACTATCACCTATACATTAACTTAAAATGTTAAGGTTAAAATTTTTTTCCAGTTTTACTGAAGTGTAATCGACACTTAAATGTGAAGAATTTTCTTTCTTAATCCAAGTACTCAGGGACGATTTCCAGTTTTAATTTTAGCAGGGTTATCTGATGTATTATTTTGTCATTAAGAACCTAGAGTACTAGCCTAATGAGCAGTTTTTAAAATAAGCATCTTGTAAGAGTTGAAGGCAGCTTTTTTTTTTTCTTTCTAAATGATCCCTCATACAGACACCAGCCATATTTTTTAAAAACCCATTTTATCACATCGCTTTCCTGCTCACAACTTTGGGTATCTCTATTTTGCCTACGGAAAAAAAAGTGAATTCTTCAGTACGGTACAATTTGTCACTCCATTCTACCTTTGCAGACTCAGTCTTCCTATAAATACATTCATTTCATCACCTCCTGCTGACTCAGCCATTTTCCAGCCACACTCTTCTAAGTGTGTGTGGCTGGTTACCTGCTTCTTGACGTGGCGTGCCCTCCAGAACTGCCACCTGCTTATGAGACGAAAGACAAAGACTGAGGCATGATCGTGGAAGGTTTTGTAAGACAGGGTAAGGACTCTGGAACTAATTCTAATCATGACAGGAAGGCATTTAGAGTTTTAAGCAGGGAAGTAACCTGCCCTAATGTATTCTTCAAAGAATCATTTGGCTGCTATGGGGAGACTGAGCTAAGAGACAAGAGTGAAAGTAGGGAATCAGAGGGAGGAACGAATCAGGAATGGTTACCAGCTTTACCTAAATAACCGAGTAAACACGATGGGGAGTACTGGGATTGGGTAGACTGGCCATTAGGTAGGGAAAGCGGAGGTGGAAAGAAGGGTTTGGGAGAGTTCTGTTTGGACATGTAAAATGAGAGAAACTTCTTAGTTGTTCTGTCACTTCTTCATCCAGTGACCCTATACTCATACTGTGATTTTAAAATTTATCACAGACATACTTCACTGCATGCTCATTTGTCTCCTCAACGTGACTGTAAGCTTTTTCAGGGCAGAGACTAATATTTAGCTCATATACTTAGGCGAGAGACAATCACTTAAAATGCTTTTAAATGAATAAAAGTTTGCTGAGGAATTTTGAAGGATACAAAAAGAAAACAAATACTTATTTTTTTCTAACAGTGTCCTCACTCATTCTGAATAGAGATAATAGACTTTAAAGAAGATCATAAACTCACTTTGGAGTCAAGTCCCCAGCAACCCCGACTCAAGTCTCTGAGCACAAGGGTGACTGGGCCTATACTGATTAGCTCTGTGTAAAAACAGCTTTTCTTCATCTTGTACAAAGCCAAGCACGTTATATGTACAAACTCAGTATTTACACATTTTCAATCATATTTAAATTTTAAACATCCAATCTACATTATTGATTTTTATAGCTCTGTATTTCAGATACTAACAGATTATTTACACAGTCAAAAATATTAAACCATTCCCTTTTAAAGCTGGAATGGAAATTTAAGAGAATCACAGAATTTTTAAGACAAAGCTTCAAATCTAGAACCCTCAATTTATCTGTAGGGATGAGAAAACTGAGGCTTTCAAAAATTGCTCAAAATTCCACAGTCATTTAGAAACGGTGTTAGGTACAGAAACTAGTTCACCTGTTGTCTAGTGCAGAATTTTTTTGTGCACACAGACTGGCTTCTCAGTGAATTAAATGGATAAATGTGGTCATTTTGCAATGGAATACATATGTTGCTTTTATAATTTTCTATATACTGACATCCAGTACATTTTATAGGAAGGACATGACTTAAAATGAGTTCAGGTATATTAATAGCTAAAACAAAATCAAGTGAAGCAGCACTTCCATGTATCCTACAGTTTAACAATAATGCTTCCATGAAAGCATTCAAGGCCTATAAGGTCAAAGAAAGCTAAGGTAAACTGGACCCTACCTATGTATAATTATGACATTTTCAAGGTCTGCCTTTCTCGTATCAGTCTTTCCCTTTATTCTTCATCTTTATGCTTTATTTGTTTTCGTGGTAATCCATCCTGTTTCAAAGGCCTCTATCCAATTTTTTCTTTCCTTTTACAGAAAGGAAATGATGTTTTAATCTATTACATACATACACTTTGTTGACTAATAAACATAAGACATTATTTGAGTGAATTTTAATCAATATACTATTAACTCAAGAAGATATTTATATTCCATGGAAAATAAGATTTGTCTTCAGATGAATTTTCGACTCAGAACAAAGCTGATAAAAGGGTGGATCTAAGTTCCCTCCCTCGTAGTGATGAAAACGACATGGGCTGGCGTGCCCTGGTGGAGTAGTGGTGAAGTCTGCGGCTTCCAGACAAGCACAACCCACATATATTCCAAGGACCCAGGTTAGTATTCTGTGTCCAGGGGGAGCAACCAAAATGAACAAATAAATCATAAAAAATGGTGCTTATACCTCCTTTCGCTTCCTGCCTGCACCTTTCCTTAAAAACCAACAAACAAAGCAACAGTCTACCAAGTATCCTGTTAGAGGGAAGAGAGCAATAGTCTAAAGGGTTAGCATGTGACAGTCTCTACTGCAGGTAAGAATAACCAACGCCACCGCTCCAACTTCTAGCAGTTGTCTGAAACACTAGAAATGCTAAATTTCAAACGTTTGGGATGACTGTCAATTACAGTGATTTGAAATTAGAATCAATGTATTCCGACACTAGTGTACAACTACTCATCATGTATAGTATGCTATATTCATACATGTGCTTATAGGGTGTTTTCTTATGTGCAAATGTGATTAGATTTTCAAGAACATACAATGTAAACGGCATTTCCAGTTTTCAAATGAAGATCCTAAGGGTTTTTGGCTAATAAGGGCAATAAAAGCCATAGTCAGTATTTTTCCACTATAATATGTAACATATGACATTATTGAAATGCAGCAATTTTAATGTAACTTGCATATGTAAACCTCAAGTACTTTCAAAACAGAAAAATAATATTGCTGCCAAATTTCTAAATAAATTAAGTTGATCTTTTTAAGCTTAAGTTTATTCTTCTGATAAACTACTTTTCTAAATTATCTTGTTATTCTCCACTGTCTCATCTTTAGAAAATAATCCAGTAATAGAAAAAGTGAAAAAATGTAGCTAATGGGTAGAATAGTCATCTTTCCAAAAATACATATTTCAAACACAGATGCTTTTTCTTTGATAACCTTTGAAAACTTTTTCAAATTAATTTAAAATATTTGTCTGAAAATTTGCAGTTTGTTGTTTGATTCAACTCTGATTCATGTAGACTTTTGTAACTTTACATCTTTGCATATTTTATTAATTTGTTGACTTTTAGAAACATGGTATCCCTGACAAGTTGCATTCAATTTCTGCCAAAAGGAATTTTCCTTGAATAAATTATAACACGTGATCATTCATAAACTTAGTTCCTTTATCCAATAATGAAAGTGATCAGATTTAATATTGCACATGTTTAAAACTTACATGCTTTGCTACTTGTAAAATAATTCTCTATTCAAGAGAACATAGTGTGAGTATATCTATTAAAGATCAAATTTAAATTTGCTTTTGAAATGTTTGTAATTTTTAATTTTCACCACCTGTGAAAACTGACTAATACAATCTTATGAGCTGTATCTCTCAAGTAAAAAAACTGTATTCACATACACAAAATAGTATCTGAACACATAAAAGAACCATCAAAGTAAGAAAGGGGCTCACCGGTCTGAGCGAAACCAAACTGATGTAGAATCTGATGAGTGGTCAGCATGTTTGACTGTTTTAACTTAGACTGTTGCGAGAAGGTTGACATTGAAGCAAACGAGAGATTTTTGTTGACCTGCAATAGGAAAGGCAAATCAGAAACTAAAGCGAAACTTCCTGGGTTACTGATGCAAAAACTGAAAGAGAAATATTTGCTTACAATGCAAATCAGGGCACATTGTAGGTAAAAAGGAGTGGTAATGAATTTATATGGTTAGTTTTTAAATTTTACAGAACACAACAATTTTTATCAAGGAAGGAATACAGTGGTAATGAAAGTATAACTAAAAGAAAGTGAATCTGCCTTACTGAGTTTGCTTATCATGGATTTGACCACATTAATAACTTAGAGCTGTCTTAAAAGTTGCATCAAGAAATACAAAAACTAAACTTCTTGACTTCTTTCAATTAAGAGTTCAAGTGTTTCATGCCCACATTTCTCTAGCATTTTGTGATGTAACAGGTACTTTCTTTCCAGGACTGCACAGAAACAGCTGTTTATGTACACCTGTTTATGTACCTGTTTATATTTATGTACATCAAGGTGACGTAGACAACACAGCTGTAACTTAACTTGCCAAGTGAAAATGTTTTTACTGCATCATAAAACCCTATTCTTAAAACATTGATTAAAAACAGCATTAAAAAATGTTTGTAAAATTTCTGTAAGTAAATACAATATTCTATAATACAAAAAACATACAACAGAAATGAAGTGCCTAAGTGCAACATTACAACTACAGATATTGTAGAAAGTAAATCTGTAAAAAAAGTACTGAATGTTTATTAGTAAATTCACCTCGTAACTTAGAATTTATTTCAGCGATGATTTAGCCTCTTGTTCATCACTAATAAACTTTTCATTATATCTTTATTATTTTTAGCATTTTTTAACAATCATAATGGTATAATTTTGAAAAATCTGAAAGTTTGAACTTCTAATTTACAGCAAACATGTCATCTATGAATTACAAAAATGTTCATGGTAGTTTATGGCAAATACATATTAGTGTATGAAAAGAGCTCCAATTTCTCTGTCTTCAAAATCACGTATAAGGCCATCTATTCTATCAGCACTTAAAAACTCCCTCTGATGTTCTGTATAAGGCAGTGGTGGCTTGTGGTTATGTGGTTATGTGTCCTTTATCTAACTTATTATTTACATGTTTGTCAATGCTTCTCTTCTTTCAAACGTGATAGTAAATGATATCTTATATTGTTTTTCTCTTGAAGCAGAGAGATTTTACATATTTGGTGAAAAATTTAATTAATTCCATAAGATAATGTAGTTCTAAAGCAACTAATTTGTTATAATGTCATCTCATAAAAATACTTTTCAAAGTAGATGGGTTCAAACATCACATTAGTGCTACAAAAATTAATGATCTGAACAAACGCTAGTGAGGCTGTGGAAAAGAGGGAACACTTTTGCACTGCTGGTGGGAATGGAAATTGGTGCAACCCCTATGGAAAACAGTTTTGAGATTCCTCAAAAAAATGAAGATGTACATCCCATATGATCCTGTCATTCCACATCTGGGCATCTACCCAAAAGATACAAACGATACAAAAGCACCCATCCACAGAGATGTATGCATTCCCATGTTTCTTGCAGCCCATTCACAATAGCTAAGAACTGGAAATTATCTAAGTGCCCAACATCAGATGAATGGATAAAGAAGATGTGGTGCGTATATACAGTGGAATACTACACAGCCCTTAGAAGAGATGAAATCCTGTCATTTGAATTAACCTGGATGGAATTAGAGGAGATTATGCTAAGCAAAACAAGTCAAAAGAAGATAATAGATACCAGATGACCTCACTCATAGGTGGAATGTGAATAGACAAAACAAAGGAACAGATGAAACAAACCCAACCCAGGAACATTTGCAACAGAACTGAGGTGACCAACAGGGAGTGGGGACGGCAGGGCAAGTAGTGTCAGAGTCCACTGGACACCAGGGAAGAATACTTGGTGACTTGCTGGAGGGCATAGTGTGTTGACATATATTTAAGAAATGGGGAACCCATACATAGGAAAACATTTTAATATGTAGAATAATTATTACAGTAAAAATTAAATGGTTTAAAAAAATTCTGAGGAGCCATTTTTAAAACAAGACCAAAGTTAATGTTGACTACTTACAGTCAACACATAAAAGTAACAATAAAATCAGTTAATGCCTTTGAGTTAATGAGCTAAGTACTTTAAGTGGTGGTAAAAGATGTAGTATCCGGCTTCAATGGGGACATACTAGGGGAATAATAAAGATGAACTTATACTATAAAATGCTGTTAATGCATACTAACCATTAAGTACTAAATAACATTAAGTAATAGATTAAATTGTCTATGTTGGAAAAGAGAAATGATAGCAGTGATATAAATATTATTAGTATTACTACAAGTAAGGGCACTAGGAATATGTAATGCAGTCTGATGATGCAATAAATTTTTCAGTGTGTTATGCTTTTAAATGCAAGTACTATACACCAAATAATATATTTATAACTTATTAGACCATTTCTCTTTTTATAATCATTTTTCAGCTTTACTTGTATTCTTGAAAAATTTTATCCTAGATGTCAAACACTATATTTTGAAATCTGGTACAAAAGAACTGGTGTAGACTGGGGACATGAACACACACACACACACACACACACACACACACACACACACACACAAACACACACACAGTTTTTACTTTCCCTATTCATTTACTTGTGCTAAAAAAGAGTACCAGAAGAGCTAGAATAGGATACTTAAATGCCTCTAATCAAATAGAAATATGTCACTCTTTTTAAATAAAATTCTATTATAAAAAGCCCCAGTCATAACCTATAATCTACAATTACATCTTCTTTCTAAGCATTTTTATAATTCTGCTCTGTTATAACACATTTCTTTAGGGACTATTCAAATATCTGTGAAGTGATAACTAGCAATAAAACAGAGCAAATAATTCCATTTCTAAGGTTTGGGATCGCTGTTAATTATTATAGTGATTTGAAATTAGAACGCAAAGTATTTTCAAAGGTAGCTAACACATATTCCTTAGTTCATTTAGAGGAACAAAAGTAACAACAGCCATTAAATAGAGTGAAGCAATATCTATTTTTGAAATATATGCTGTGGAAAAGAATTGCTTAATAATTTTACAACAACAGAAAGGTTGGCTAAGACAGTCTACCCTACACCAATCTACCCTCTTTTCACAACACTTTCTGCTTGCTTCATGCAAAAACCACAGTCTGCCAAGGTCAGTTTAATATCTCCATACTGGGGAAAATGAAAAGCATAAAAACGTAATGAAATTCATAAAAGAAAAAGGAAAAAAGGCACCTACTAGAATTTCTGCCAAGTTTTCCACAAAACTATTTTGCCTACCTCTTTTCAGGGTTTAAGCAGCTTTGTGTAAACTATGTAAACACTAATTCCCTAGCAGGAAGTTAATTTTCATGTTAAAAAAATAATTGTCCCAATCTAGAATTGAATGCACAAAACTAATCATGGCTGATAATTTCTCTTTCAGTGACTAAAATGTTAACCCACTGGGAGAGATGTAATACTTATTTACAAATATAATTACAAGTCTAAGCATTTTAGCTGACTTCTGATTATATACTACATTCATCTCAAGCAGACATTATTTTTAAAGTTTAAAGCTGTGAGGAAACTTCAAATGGGTTTTAAATTATAAGTGAATAATGGCTAACAGGGTCTTTCACTTATGCTCACAAATCTGTCCCTCACCTTCCAAAGAGCTATGTTCTTCTACTAAATCTTAACAATAATGCAGAGAGTACTTTAACTTGAAGACAGCTGTGTTAGCAAAACCCTCCACACTTGAGAAATGTATTGTCTTCATGTCTTCTGTCAAAATTAAAATTCCAGTATTAAAGGATAAGTGAAACACAAAATTTGAGCCAAAGTGCGATTCAAGGTATCGAAAGTCAAGTATCTCAAACTTCTCTTAATAAAAATTCTAAATGCAGTTTACATTTCTATGATTTCTAAGTTAGTAAAATCAAAGAAATGAGTGCGCCTATGATGTCATAAAGAGAAATTCCAGCCTGATCTTTAGCCCACAATTATTTTTCTTACCAGCCAGGAAAGTGAACTGAGAAATTAGGAAGAAACACTGTTACTGTTAAAGGTAACCTTTTACAGCGAAGTAAGAGGTGCCAGAAAATACTGCCTCCCCAAAAAAGAAAAAGATCTGTTCGTCACTATTACATAAACTATAAATAGAATTCAAATCTGAATCAGTCATAAGTTTCATTTTATAATACTTAATTCAAGTTTATTGTCTTTAATATATATATATATATATATATATGTTCATACATACATACAAACACCAAAAACTGGTTTTTCAAAGATTACTAATATTATTCCTCTGCATGAAGCTCATAATTAAGATCCAGTCCTGGTTCAAATCACTTATTCAGCAATCTGCCTTAGCAGAAGTCAATTCATGTATCCTAGTTTTCTTCAAATCTTTACCTCTTTTATCTTAGTACAATTCCTCACTTCAGAGAAAATTTTATCTTGAGCCCCCTAATATCTTCACTTCCAAAGCTGTGTAAGAAAACACCTCTTGCGTTGACCCTCACCCGTTTCTATTAGCATCAGATTAAGAGCTGCTCTTCCCTTCATATTATTCCTTTCATCTGTTCCCTTGGGGATAACCTAAAAGCTCTTCCAAATTCTAGTTTCAAATTCTCTACTGGTTCTTTGACTACAGGCTATAATCACAGATCTTTCTACTGTAGTCCAAACAAAAATTCGAACTATGATTCCATAACTTCCTTAAGCCTGAATGAAGCTGAACTCCCTGCAAACTAACACACTGGCCATATACCACAGCCACTAACTTTCGATCATCTACCACAAAGCTTTTCTCTATCAGGACAGTAAATCTGAAGTTAAGTCACCCTGGACTTCAAATGTTCAAATTCAGTGTTTCATTTGGGCTTCTGTGATATTTGATACTGTCCATCACACTCCTCTACTTTCTGAAAAAACACTTTCGCTGGTTACTCTGCCACTACTTATCAGCGTCATTTGCTGACCCACTAGGTCTCTTCTTCCCGTAGACCACATGGTTACCACCTGGGCAATAACATTTGTTTTCACTGCTTCATGTGCCTTCTATAGTAACAAGACTTCTGAAGTTTAAAACTCTTCTGATCATTAAGTTCAGATTCAACTTCATCCTCCGCTTTCTTGGGAAAGCTGTAACTATCCACCTACTTGCCTCAACCAGAAAAATGGAATCCTCCTAGATTGCTTCCTTACACCTGACACAGAAAGTCAGTCACTAAGTTAGTTGCTCTCAATAGTCAGTTCTTTGGTTGAGGTTCTTCTGTCTGTAGACTACTGCAATCATTTCCTAATGGTTCCTTATTTTTTTTCTCTTCTTTAATTCTTCTATACTGCTACCAGGATGATTTTTCTAAACTGCTAACATTACTGAGTAATACTTCTGCCTAAAATCCATCAACTGCCCCACGAGACAAAACCTGTGTCTTTCAGTTCAGGCATATGAACCTTTCTAAATACTAACAATCACGCAGCTCTCCAACCTTGCTGCTCCGCCTCCTATGCTCCAGCCACAAGTTGCATCTGCCTCCCGGGACAAGCCAGGTTGTTTCACGTCTCTGTGACTAAGCTCACGCTATTCCCGTTTCCTGGAATGGACTTCTCTCCTGGCTCTGCCTTCCTGGTGGCCAATTCCTTTTTCAAACTTCAGTTCAAGTGTTATCGTGTGTGAAGTCTTTCATATTCTCTCAAAAGAACTTACTTCTCCTTTTCTCTCCACTGTGTCTCATATTTTCTCTTACCACATCACTAACACTTGAGTATGCTTATTTATTTTATCAATTACAGTCCACTAGACTGTAATATTTTTGAGAATAAGAATATTAATTCTATCTTTAGTAAATGGCTAGTATAGGTATAATAAAAACTGCACAGATCAAGTGATTTAGCACATGAGAAAGCAGTGCATGAGCCAAAGCTAAGGTGGTATATGCATTCAAGATTTCTTAACATGAAGTAACTTTTTGATAATAACAGAATCATGACCTTTAAAAAAGTATTAAATTATATGACTTAATACTCAAATTTAGAAGTAGGAGTATAGTCTCAGTTCCTGACCAAGAGCTCCTAAAATTCTTATAAACTTCGTAAGTTATAAAAGAATTCGAAATGTCTTTTCATTCTATTATGTTCGAGTTCTTGACAGAGAGACCCTAGTCTCCTTGGGATTTCCTAGGTGAGAGAACAGTTTTTGTTCTAATGAAGTGACTCTCGGTAGATTGCTGAATAGGAGCTTGTCACTGGAAAATGAAACCAAGCAGTGATTGGAAAGCATGGGCTTTTTGGTCCTGCTCCCACTCCGCAGACAGGGGTGAGGGGCTGCACATGGAGTCACTGACTCATCATGTCCACACGGTGAAACCTCCAAAATGTTCCACTAACATGGGGCTGTGAACACATGGAGATGCTGGGGCTGGGGGTGATGTGTCTGGTGAGGATATGGATGTTCCCACACTTCACATATGGTTTGTCCAATGTATCTATCCCACTGGATATTCATCTGTATCCTTTATCACATCTTTTTATAACTGGTAAATAGTAAGTTCTCAGAGTTGCTCTAGCCAGTTAGCTGAACTCGAGGAGGGAAGGAGAACCTCCAATTTATCACTGATTTGTCAGGTGCAGCAGGTGCAACCGGGACCTGCAACTGGCAATGCAGTTGGGGTGGAGGGAGACCTGTAAGACTGAGTTCTTAATCTTAATCCAATGCTACCTCTAGGCATGCAGAATCAGAATTGAGTTACATCACAGAACACCTAACTGGCGTCCAAGAACTGCTTGTGGTGGAAACAGACTTTACACATCTGGTATCAGAAGACTTATGAGTGGGGTAGTAGGGTGACAGCAAAGGAGACCCATAGGAAAATTACAGAATTTTTTTAGGACAAAAAGCTTCCCTTATTTTTCAAAATTTCTAGTAGTGAAATTCTATAATTTCTTTTAGTTATATCTTGTATTACTCCTACAGTCAAGTCAGTGTTCCAAATGTTAAAAACTTAATTTGTCTTTCTTTTGTTTTGAAATATCTGAAGAAATAATGGTAAGCATTAAAAAAAATATTTAAAAAACTCCAAATAACTAAAAATCATTATTCTACTCAAATCACAACTCTTTTTATCGCTTCATGATGAAATATCCTAACATTTTTAAAGGAGATTTAAAAGTTATCTTCTGTGGCTAGTCATTTCTTATTTTGATTTTTTAGTGAGTTATGTTTCAAGGTAGATGATAGCATAGATTATTAACTTACATTTATAACATTCTTCTAAACATAGTTCACTAAACTTTCATTTTGTTGTATCTATATTTATGTAGATGATATCAAGAATTCAAAGAAGTTCAAGTCCCTTGGTTTCAAGAAGCTTCCAGAAGAGTGTGGAAATTCAGACAGGTAAGATTAGAGATGGATGCATTACTCTGCAAAATTTTAAAAGGCTCCCCTTTTAAAGAGAGGGAGAGGAAAGAATGAGAGAAGGGAAGAAAGGGGGAGAAAGAGTGTTCCTTTTTGAAGGAGTTCATTATTTAACTCTGGAAAAGACAATACAAATTAATTATAATTTAAGGCCAAATAGGCCCAATTTCATAATATACAGGTATAAATAATCTGAAGACATGAGAAAAACCAACTAAATTCATGTGAGGAATCACATGAACTTTAATGGAAATACTTTTCCAGGCAATACCATTTTAAAAATATTCAAATTAACCCTAAACAAAGAGCAAAGACATTCGTAAATTTTAAATTCATCTATAGATATTCATGGACTACTGCAATTCAAAACTATGTAAGATTTCTACTGATTACACTTGGAGGCAATCATGAGAACTCTTTCATCTTTCCATCATTAATCTGCATCTGAGTAACTACCCAGTTTCTACCTACTTGTCTATCAGAAAACAGAAAAAAATACCATCTCTTAAGGCTGGTTTCTCCATTACACTCAAGTTAATGGAACTTTAGGTATCCTTAAAAGAACTGGCTATAAAATAGCAGCTTTACTGGCTCTCACTGTGTCATTGACCAACTTCAATTGTCCTTTTCTCTCTGTCACTAACTAAACTAGCTTTCACGAAGGTAACCAAAGTAGGTCATCTTGCCAAGGTAGTTTTCTGTCCTCATTTTCTTCATTCTCTTAACAGCATGTGAGATTTTACCACTCTTTCTTGAAATACTCTCCTTTAGGTTTCCCTGTCATATACTCCTAGACCAATGCTTCAGATATTAAACTACTCTCTAATTAGGTGATCTCATCCATTCTGCCAGTTTGAAAAATAGGACTTATGCTCTGACTTTTCCCCTGAGTTTAAGACTAATATACTGAATTGCTTACTTCACAGCCACTTTCATATTCAAAACTCTACTTGCCAAAAATGCTCCCTGCACTTGAGCATTCCTCATCTCATTAAACAGCACTACTACCATCTGTATGTTGCTGATAGCAACAACAAAGAAGTTATTCCTAATTTCTCTCTTTTACTTACACCACATCTAATCCATTGCTCACTTGGGTTGATTCTCCTTCCAAAATACAGAGCAAACCTATCCACTGCCTTCCCTACATCTTCATTATTATCACTGTTGATTTAAAAAAGGTGATCAGACTCAGGAAGCTCTAATGTCATGTGGCTGGCTTAGGATGGATTATATATACAAACCAAAATCCAAATCTGTAAATACAAGGTAATTGAATCCAGACCTAGGCACAAGACTGTCAATCATGAGGAGTCAATTAGGCTTTAAGTGATAGCCAATCTTAGTGTCCTTGTTTTGCTCCATCTTATCTCTGTAAAAGTATTTCCACTGCTCCAATCATGGAGCACTTCTGACCATTTCTAGTGTGGTGCTGCCCAACTCAAATTGATTTTTTCTCAAATAAACTCTTAGTGTTTACAATATCTCCATTTATCTTTGAACGGCATTCAAGTCAAGGCTACTTTCCTTTATTTTTGACTATTATATTTGTCTGCTAGCCAGTCTCTAATTGGAAGACTCCTACTCTCCTTTTAAAATTCATTCTCACATTCTCCCCAGTTTATCACTTCAAGTGCTAACTTCTCTTATTCAAACAACATCCTCACTGCTTCTTGAAGCATAGCAGCTACTCCCAAATATGCCTTTGGTGGTGGTGAACTTAATGTATTATATACAAATGTTGTTTACCATGCCCATGCCTTAAACATTAAAAACAGCCATTTTTTTTTTTAAAGAACTTTTGAGAAAATGCAGACACAGAAGTACTGATAACAGAGCAGAAGTGACCCTATTGTAAGGGAACTTTACATTAAAAAGGGAGTCTGTACCATGAGAGCTATAATCTGATGATAAATTTTTCATCTTAGAGACTTGTCTCGCATGGCAAAATGCTTTGTTTAGTAAGCATTTCTTCTGACCTTTCCAGGAAATGCCTTCTTCACTCTGAAGTCCTAGACGGCCATTTCTTTCTGTGCTTCAGGATGTTATAATCATCTCAACTCTCTGGCTGCCTCTAGAATCTCATACAGCTTCGTAAGACTCCTATATATATGGAATTAAAACAGTTTTTTCTCTTGTTAATCTATGTCAATTTAATTCTTAGACCAGCCACAGAATCTACCAGGGTAGAAGAGAAAATTTTTCCTTCCCTACATTACCATGCTTACACAGTGCTTTTAAAAGCATGCATGATCTACTTCTGATCATGTCTCCAAACTTATCCTGAAACACAGATCCCCTGGCTTGCTCTCTATACTGCAACATATATCTGGTGATCTGCCTGCTCCATGAGCATGAGTTCTGTGTCTAGATGAACTCCTGTATGACAGCACTGGCTCCTAAGCAAGTGTTTCTCTCCGAGAGGCCTACCATGATCATCCCCTAGAGCAGTATCCTTCTCAGGCATTCTTTCTTCCAGAAGCCTACTTTATTTTCTTCAGATAGCTGACTTACTATCTGAAATTATCTATTTATTTCCTTTTCTACTGTCTCCCTACAATAAAATGTTCCTCATTCACTGTTCTATTCAAGCATCAAAAAAATTTCTTGGTAGACACTTAACTATTTGTTTAAAGAATTTTAAAAAAAGGAGTCAACCTACAAAAATATAAAAATCCAGCTGGGATTTCAGGAACAAAAATGATACTTGGTAATATGCTATTATCTTTAATGTAATCACTGAGAAACTTACATAAAATTTGCTTTTAAGATTAAAGACTTTTGACAATGATGCCAAGACCATCCAATGGGGAATGAATTTTCTCTTTTCAACAATTAGTGTTGGGACAAGAGAGACGCATACAAATAATATAAAACTGGAATTTATACCACATCATGTAAAAGAAAATTGACTCGGCATTATCACAAATATACATGTAAACTTTAGTAACATTAAAATCTTAAAAAAGCAAGATGTAAATCTTTGTGATCTAAGATTTGGTAATGGTGTCTTAAATAGACACCAAAAGTACAAGTGATAAAAGAAAAAACAGGTAAATTAAACTTCCTAAAAATGAAAACCTTTTTATTTTAAAGGACAACATCAAGAAAGTGAAAAAAAAAAAACAAAACAAAACACAGAAAAAGGATAAAACATTTGCAAATCATCTATCTGACTGAATTTGTATCTTGAATATGTATTCTTATACATGAACAGTGAAAAAACAAAATGTTTTTTTAAAGACTGGGCAGAGGCTCTGAAGAGACATTTGTCCAAAGAAGATATACAGGTAACACATCAACAACGCTCAACATCGTTGGTCGTTAGGGAAATGCAGGCCTAAGTCACAATCAGATACCACTTCCCACCTATTAGAGGCTACAGTAAAAATAAGAAATAACAGCTGCTGTCAAGCATGAGGAGTAACTGGAACCCTTCTACATTGTTGGTAGGATTCTAAAATGCAGGTCCCTTTGGAAAACAGTCTGCTAATTCCTCAAAATATTAAACATAGAGTTGCCATATGGCCAAGTAATTCCATTCCTAGACCAATATACTCTAAGGAAATGGAAACATATATATCAAAAAAAAACCCAACTTGCACACACATATTCATCATGGTCAAAAAATGTAAACAATCCAAATATGTATACATTGATAAGTGGGTAAAAAATGCTATATACCTATAGAATGGAATCTTATTTAGCAATAAAAAGTAGTATTGATACAAGCTACAAATGGAGGCATCTATGTCAAAGAAGCCAGTTACAAATAATTACATATTATATAATTCCATTTACATAACATGTCCAGAATAAGTAAACCTTTGGAAACAAATATTAGTGGTATTAGTGGTTTCTAGGAAAGGGAGGGAGAGGGAGGGAGGGAGGCAGAGAGAGAGAGAAAGAGAAAGAGATTTTATGTGTGTGTGTATGCAGGACTGGGAATGACTATGGGATATGGGATTTCTTTCTGGGTGCATGAAAAAGTTCAAAAATTTAGATAATGGTGATGATTGTACACGTCTATGAATATGACAAAATACAACAAATTGTACACTTTGAAAGGATGAATGTAATGGTATGCTAATTATATCTCAAATTGCTATTAAAAATTAACTGAAGTCATAAATATGGTTAATATTTCCAGATCCCAATTAATTTCCAAACAAGCTGCTATATTTTCAATGAACATTTATTAAGTACTGTGGATACAAATATGAAAAACATAATCGTCCACTCTTTTCCCAGATTAGTAGAAGGTATTCTCCATCCTTGCCAAATATATGCAAAACACTTTACTCTTTGGACATTCAGAAAGCAGTGTGGAGGGGGTGTAGGGGGAAAGGATGTAATATACTGTTAAAGAGAAATATCTCTGAATTACTAGTCAAATAAATATTTTTTTATTCTAGTTTTATATACTATGTGCTCTTTAGAAGATTTAGTAATCTTGGAGCTACAATCATTACAGCAATCATTACTGCTATCAGGAACAAGCTTCCTGAACATCTGCAGCCCAAGTCAGAATATAGCTTGTTCTCTTTTTCCCTCTGCCTTCCTTCCTCTTGTCTATATTCCATATCCTGCTGACTGGTGATAATTAGGTAAAAATGTGATGGGTCCTGACCGCTACTGGACAGCTCAGTGATGGGGTAAGTTTACTGCTTTCTGACAGGTTTCCTCCGTAGGAAGCCTCATGTGGAGAAAGACAAGAGCATACTTCTATATTCCAAGTGTGTGCCATGTAACAGGCTGTGGCTACTGAACAAAGAAAGGTTTCCACTGCATGGACATTATACGAAGCAGTCTTTGAACATACTAATAACCATTCTATGTCTTTCCCTTATGGATGTCTTAGCCTTTTACCTAGTGACACAGGTAATTATAGTTGATAAACAAATGAGTGTCAATTACTCAGCGGAATTTTGTGAGTGCACAGAAGAAAAGATGCAGGAAGGATAAACACGTGGTGCTGTTCTGACTCTTTTCAGTTAAAATTCATTTTCTTGACGACTAAGTTAAAGGTTGCACATAAAAATTTATTTTCTTGACAGTTAAGTGAAAGATTGTACATAAAACCCCTCTTGTAAAAGGAAGAAAGCTGCTATATTGAAGGCATCTCAGATAGTATCTAGATGAAATTGTTTAATAGTCAAGGGGCCTTTTTATATACTGCTGTTTTTAGATTAACTTTGGGGTCCTGGGGAAAATCACTTAACCTCAGTAAGTCTCAGCTTCCTCTTTTCCAAAACAGGTATAATAATACCTAATCAGATTCTCAAGACTTTTGTATAGTTAAATGGGAAAAGAAGTCTGAAACATTTGTGTAAGTGATCAAGGGGGTCATCAGCATAACATATCATTATTATTTATGTGCAGTTTGCCTACATCTCAAGGCTTGTACAATTTGCTTAGCACACACCCACTGGATCTGTACTGGTGTCTTTTACTGATTAAGAGTCATATAATATTTTTCTCAGAAAAGAAACGGCCTTGCTGGTCTTTTACTGAAAGCATATTACAATCACTTAGCATTCTTAAATCTTGAAGAATAGGAAGCTCTTTGCTAGAATGAGATTCCAGTGTTATAATACTTCAATAAATCCAAGTTAAAGGAAAATATATATCATAACCTTTAGAAGTTAAATTAAAAACTGAATGGCACGTTTCAATTCTTTGGTGCATTGCCATGAAAATTAGTTTTTATCTTCCTGGTAATAAAAAACACTTACCTTTGCAGCACAGGCTCTTATCACCTCCTAAAAAGAAATACAATACAATCAGTAAATAGCCTAATTTCATTTTAATGAAGTACTGACTCTTTAAAACATACTCAGATATTAATCTTTTAATAACCCAAATAAATATTTAGGAGAATGTCTCTATCACCTTGTGGTTGTGACTCTGTATTGTTTCCAATAAACACTGACGAACAAGACTCACATGTATCTGCCTCAATAAAAATTGTCTCCTCAATAAATGTAGCATAAACACTAAAATCCTATACTAGAACACTAACATATCTGAAAGACACACCCTGAGTTAACTGCAGCCTTCAACTACCTCTCTAAATAATAAAATCCCTATGTAATATTCCCATGTTAATAATTTATTTCAGAGGGTAGATAAGGTCACCAGACACAGTTTACATACATTCAAAGGACCCAGGTTTGAGATCCAGGGCCAGGGGAGGAACCAAGATGAAAAATCAAATAAGTAAGTGCTTCTTCCTCCTCTCTCTTCCTGCTTGCCTGCTTACTTGTCCTTCCTATCTGTACCTTTCCTTTAAAAAAAATTATTTCAGAGAAAATCTAATAAATACCACTGCATGGTAAGGTATATGATAAGTGCAGAAATAAACCGCCTACAAGTCATGGGACGAGTGTAAAAAAGATCTCTTGGAAATGAAACAAGTAAAATCAATATATAATGGATCATTTGAAAATGTATTGCTAGGAGACAAAAAAAAAAAAAAAAAAAAAAAAAAAAAAAAAAAAAAAAAAAAAAAAAAAAAAAAAAAAAAAAAAAAAAAAAAAAAAAAAAAAAAAAAAATCCTGAAGTCCAACTAAGGTTAACCAAGTATATATTATTAGCCTAGTACGGAACAAGAGAAAAATGCTAACAATTAATAAGGAGTTTAGCAAAAAAGAACTGAGAAAGAACATCAATTTTTTATCCAGAAATTTCTTGGGGATAGACATTATATCTAAAGGATATTAGTAATTCAATCACTAAAAGAAGGCAGCAAAAACTGACTGCAGACATGGGATCTTATTTCCTGTACTGAATCTCAGCTCCCAAGCTTATCATCTATGCGACCTTGGCAGTATTGTTTAACCTCTTTAAGACTCAACTGTCTTCTGCAGAGTGGGAATTACACTAGCGCTCACACTATAGAGCAAGAAACACTTACCACAGTACCAGGAATTCATTAGGTCAGTATCACTTATAATTAATTAGCTATTATCTATCACCAGTCATTGTAAGGTGAAATCTCCTATGAGGTAGAGCAAATTAATCAGCGTTTTTTTTTTTTTTCAAAATTGGCATAAAACATTTTTATAACCCATCAAATCCCTATTTCTATGACTCTTCTGACAAATCAATTGCCAATTTTGTTTAGTTTTAAAAAAGGGAGAGTGCTCTTGCGTGTTCAAGCAGCTGAAAAAACATAAACATACCTTTCATTATAAGATGTCTTTTAGGCTTATAATCAACTTTTTGTAGGACTGATTACTCTTAACAGGTACATGCAGATTCTGAGCAACTATGGATCTACTAATAGAATTAAATTTCTAGGTCTCAAAACTCATAATGAGTTCGGTGAATGCTCTCAAGATAAAGCTCTACCTGTGAGTTCTCACCTGGACTGCAGTAAGCCATTCTGGTATTGCTTCAGCCATGGCATACAGTCAAGCGTGTCACATGTGAAACTGTTATTTACATGATGATCAAACGGTAAATCTACCAAGAACATGGAATGATCTATTTTTTGTATTCTTTACTCATGAATGAGTAAACACCTATGAAATTCCCACTGAATTCATACAATTCACAAACACAAAATCATACCCTAAAGTTTGTGCTACACTTTATTGTAAAAACATTCCTATTTTGTTGACAGTAATGCAGTCATCTTATCATGTAGAAGCAATATGGCCTCTTATTAGACTTCTATATGGAAGAGTATGAGAGAGACTCCAAGAGACTCGGCCATAACCT
The DNA here is from genome assembly GCA_004363575.1 of Solenodon paradoxus. Classification (NCBI taxonomy): domain Eukaryota; kingdom Metazoa; phylum Chordata; class Mammalia; order Eulipotyphla; family Solenodontidae; genus Solenodon; species Solenodon paradoxus. The sequence continues at coordinate 385,249 of RJWH01000482.1, read as the reverse complement.
ACGAAAACAGGAATTTGGTCAGGGGAGAGGGGGTGTCTACCAAAATGCAGCTACAGGAATCAAGACAAAAGGTGGGGATTCAGACAACAGAAATGGTTGCAAAATATTAACCAAACAAAAAAATGAAGCTGTCACGGGAATAGAGATGGTATTTCTATTTATCCCACATATACTGTATAAATTTTGAAGGGAAATATACTGCAGATAGCAACAGAAAAAAAAAGTCCAATGAAATCTCTCAAGACAGGGAGAAAAGGTTGTTTTTTTTTAAGTGTAGGTAGGAATGAAGGTAAACAGAGGCAGGCAAGAAGAGAGAGGAAATGGAAGGACTTAATTTTTTTCAGTTGCTCACACTGGTTGTTCACCCTGGTCCTGGGACTCAAACCTGGGTTCCCAGGGTGTATGTGAACTGTGCTCTCAGTCGAAGGAGGCTGACTGAACTGTAACTGCACCAGGGCGCGCCAAAATATGTTTTTCAAAAAACGAAGCAAATAGACAAAGCTTTCATTTCCAAAGATAGCCTTGATGTATTTCAATCCCAAAACAAATGCTTTCCGTAAATAATTTTAAAAAGGAAAGATTTAGTAAAAGCTAAACATTTTAAAAATTCTAAGAGAAAAACTCATTTATTTAAAAATAAGTCATCAATTTCTTGTCCCATCTCTGATTTCATGTTAAAATAGATTTTTCTGATTTTATTTTCCCACTACATCACTTTTTTTGTTCTTACGGCCTTTCACTTAGCTGAGGATGTTTTCTTTATATATTATTTCAGACAAAAACTGTAGTAAGACAATGGTTATTCCAGGGTGCTATGTTTTATAGTGTAAAGATGGACAGATTATAGGAAATTTACCTTTTCATCTGTCTATGAGTTCCTTTCAAGTATCTAGATAATCACTTTCCTAAGCAGTTTTTTAGAAAAGGGGTATTTTATTTTTCCAAAGGAAGAAGCCTCTTTCTCTAATTTTAAAACTCATTTTGTTCTATCTATTTACACTTCTTTTTAAAATTGGAAAGCTGTGTAACACTCAAGTATTTTAAAATGTTAAAATATAAAGAATTACAACACTGCAATAATTTATAGTCACAGATTCTAATATTGATACTGAGCAATACATAGATGGTTCCCTCGTCTTCCAACGAAGCTGCGGCCCAGAAGCTGACTGCGCTCTGGTACACGTTAACTTTTTACAGAAAAAGGAGAGAGCAGGTGGTACTACTGAACTAACGGCGTCTACACGTAGCGCTTCAGATTTGGCTGAAAGCTTTTCAGGATTCCCGACAGAGGCAGAGGGAAAGGGACAATATTTAAGACCAGGCAGGCGCTGGGCCAAAAGGTGAAGATGAGCAACAAGCCCGTGCAGTTCCTTGTTGTCAAAGCTCTCATGGAGATTTCTAAATAAAAGAACTGTGATGGTCAAAAAGCATACATGTTTTAAAAGATAGATAAGCTTCTCAGTACTTTACCACTTATCTCTGAGAAATCCTTTGTAGTAATTCACACTGATAGAAAACTTCGCTACTTTTAATCACGCATCCCCCTCCTAATGTCATGATCTAGTTTCCGTTTCATGGGTGACACCTGGTTTCTGCGGCACCGCTTTTCTCTGCAGTGAGGTAGAAAATTTAAATTGCTTATGCTTTATGTACTCTTTTGGAAGTACATATTTCCTCGTTTTATTCATTTCTTTGTTGATCTCACAATTTTTCTTCATAGTTTAGGTTTTACACATTAAAAGGCTGTTCCTCTAATATAATTTATGCAAATATTTTCCCAGGCTGGTGTTTGTTTTGTGTTACCTACATGCATACACATCCCACTTACTTATATTTTTGAACAGAGAGGTGTGTACAGGGTTGATCTTGATAGAGATATTAAGTCAGGAAAACATGACAGATGATCCTAAGTTCAGTGTGTGTACTGCAATTAGTGATTTTAGAACAAATACCAGAAAGAGACTTTAAAAGTCAAGAAAGCCTAGTTTAAAGTAATCACCCTCACTGTTCAATCAATATTTATTGCTATGGCAGCATAAAACAGGATGGCAAGGGCTTTAAAACTCCCACTTCACAACTGCTTAAAACCGTTAAACGTACTGTGACAGACTCCAGTCTCTGCTTCGCTTGCTGCATCTTCATGGAAGAGTTTTCCGTGTGGCTGTAGCCATCAGTCTGAAAAGAGCCCTGATAAGGCAACTTAGGATAGGCGTAGAACGCGTCTTGACATGGGTGCATTCCAGGCAATGGGAGTGTTCCACTGTAGCGGTTCAACATTTCAGCCTCCTGCTGGGCAGCTGGGAAGATGAATACAGAATTAACTCGAATCCTCACAGCAAAAACATCATGAAATAATCAGCCCATGGAACCGAAGTATTAAATAATCAGAAACTGCATAATACATTTTAAATACAAATAGATTTAAACAAACTGTGAACGCAATATTAAAAAGTCAAAGGAAAAAAAGGAAATTCAAAAAGAGTAAAAAATAATTTTTCACAAAGCCATATCCCTAAAACAACTGTTTTCATGTTTCTATACTTTCTAATCTTTAAACATATGACATTTTCTGTAAGATATCATAGCATAAATACAATGCAGCATTTTTCAGTTTAAATGTAAACATTTTTCATATTTCTACAAGTATCTAATTACCTTTTAATAATTTACAATATCTTATCCAATGAGGCATCATTATTTTTATATTCTTTTTCTAAATATTTACAATGCTTTCTGTTTTCCCTCTTTATATATCATGTATATAAGCATTTTAAGAGTTCTAATATTTTCTCAAAATATTTATTTCTTTGCATTTAATTCCCAGAGTGGATGAGATAGTTCAAAGAGTGAATGTTTTTGATGATGATGATGAGTAGGACAATAATATCATATTGCCTTTAATGGTTTATATGATGCTTTCACCTACATTATTTCATTTGATGATTTAAAATAAATTAATCTGAAACATGTGAAATACTTGTTTATACATATACAAAAGAGAAAGAAGATAAAGTATTCATTTAAAAACTTATTTCCTTAATTATCAATTTTAAATAAAAGAATTATCTAAACATGCCATGAAAAGAAACCGTGACAAAACAAAGATTGATAACATGGAATCAACAGAGGAGCCTTCAAAGGTTCTGTGCACTACTGAGATTACGTATAGAAATACTAAATGTGTGTATGTAAAAGTTTCTGGACATCCCATCCATACCTTTTATCAGATCATTTATCCAAGGGTTATATGAGCAGGAAAAATCAACATAAAAGAAGGCTATATTTTGCTACATAAATATTTAAAGAGTTGTCATTAAATTTTAGGAGTAAAACTACTATAAGCAAATTTAAAAGCAACTGACATGTAAGAGTTCTTTCATCTCTGACCAAAACAGAGCAGACAAAGATCAGGTTTGCCCTCCTGCTTGAAACTACCAGAAAATGCAAAAATATATTGAAGGATGAAATAAAACGCCTTCTTTCTAATGGAGATGGTCACATAAACAGACCTAAGACAATGGTGAGGTAAATAAGATATGCGGGGAAGAAAATTTATAGAGATACAAACTCTCAGAATCTGGAGCTACACTTGTACAAAAAAATCTGAATGAAAGATTAAAAATAAGTTACTAGAACTAACAGTGGACTTTAGAAAGGTTCCAGAATATAAGATGAACTTATAAAAACTAGTTGTAATTCCTACGTACAAGAAACAAAGAATCAGAAGTTGAAATGAAAAATATATCATTTTTACAGTGGCACAATAATATGGCATACTTTGGGGAACATCTGATGAATATGGGAAAGATGTGTACAATGAAATCTATAAAACACTGCTAAGAGAAATCGAAGAACCTCAATAAAAGAGATATTGTGGTCATCGATGGAAGTCAATATTAAGACATCACATCTTCCCAAATGATCTGCAATCACTGTAATCCCACTTAAAACTACAGTAGAATTTTTTGAGAAATCATCAAATTATAAAGTGCATATGGACCTAGAAGAGCCAAAACAACTTTGAAAAAGAACAAAGGGGAGTAACTGACACTTTTATTTTAAAGTTACATTAATAAAGACATTTTGTTATTGGCATTAACAAATAATCAGGAGAATGAAACGGACAGTCCAGCATGTATGGACAAGGTGTAAAGGCAACTCGGGTAGAAAAGAAAGTCTATTCTACAAACAGTGCTGGAACAATATGTGAGAGAATAAACTTTGATCCATATTTTATACCATGTACAAAATGCCATTAAAAATGCATCACATATCTAACATAATAAAACTTCCAAACTTCTAGAAAGAAAGACAGGAAAAAGATTTGTGAGGATGGATTAGGCAAATTATTTTTTATACAATACCAAAAAAATTGATAAATTCTAAACATCAAAATTTCAAGTATTTGCTGTTCTTCAAAACTATTACGATAAAGACAAACCTAATACTGAGGGAAGCACATGGAAATCGTAAACCTGATAGATTTTATATATAAAGTCTAGCTCTCAAAACTCAGTAATTAGAAAATAAACAAGACAAATTAAAAAGTAGGCAAAATATATGACAGACAATTCACTGAACAAAATGTACAGATGGCAATTTGAAAAGGTGCTCGACATCACAAGTCACTAAGATAAGCAAATTAAAACCACAATGAAATGGAACACATATTGATCAGAACAACTAAAATTTAAAAAACCTGAGCATTTCAAATTCAGACATAGAGATACTGAAACATTCATATACTAGTGGTGGGACTGTGAACTGGCATAATCACTTTAGAAAACAGTTCGGCAGCTACTTAAGATGTTAAATATACATCTGCAATCCGGTCCAGTGCTCTTTTTTTTTTTTTTAAAGGAAAGGTGCAAATTCCATAATGAAGTTGAGCAGACAGGTAGGAAAAGGGAAAAAGAAGAAGAAGCACTTAATTTAATTAGTTATTTATTTGGTTTTCATCCCGGTCCCAGGTCTTAAATCAGAGTCCCTAGAATATGTGGCCTGTGCCACATATAAGCAGAGGACCATTACGAAAAAATCACAAAAGAATGGTCAATAAAAACACATTCAACCTCACTAATAATTACAGAAGGAATTAGTAAGGAAAAAAGACAAATGAGAAAGAGATGATTTTTGAGCTCATTTAACTGATCCACTACACAAGGTATTTTTTCCTGAGTAGACAGGTATGTATTAATATTTTCTTTGAAATACTGAAAAACACCTAAAAGCAGAACTATATAGTAGAATTGTACAACAGTTGTTTAAATAAATTACTGTATACTTCTTTAATGTAAGGGAATTCAGTAACAAAAATATGTACTAAAGTCTAGTTGCCATAATTGAAAATCACTCATAGTCTTAATTGGAAGGAAAACAGTTTATAAATATAAAGAATATACAAAAGTAGTGAATTTTTTTTTAGTGAATAACTTTGATCTTGCCAACCATAAATTTGAGATGCCACATACAAAAAATTTCAGGTCTTTGATATTTGTACACATGCACTACTTTACCCATACATTCTAAACGAAGAATCACTCAATAATTGCTCTCTCTACAGACTAATGGTGGGTGGGTGGAGAGTAGGAGGGTGGGTAAGTACTAGGGCGCACTATCTAGGGGAACTACCTGCTTACAATTTGCACTTCCAGGGATGCGCATTCCACTATACCAATTACTGTTCTTAGAGGAAAATGCACCTGTTACTTCACTTAGACTTCTTTTTGACACTTTGGACTGTATAACACTTGGAATATTTGTTTTACTCTCAAATACTCAAAGGTTGTTTAACAAGAAACATTTTGAGGCTATAAAAGAAAAGTGTTCTAATGGATTGGAATTTGGAAGGTTTAATATTTGCAGGTAGGTACAAAATGAATGAATCAACACATGATCTTTGCCTTGTTTGTCTTTCAAAATTGTCCTTTAAACACTTAACTGTCTTCTGCTGCTATGAATAGAAAGTAAAGCCAGGTTTGACTATCTAATGGCACTCTGAACTCCCTGTTTCCATATTTGCAGATATATGTAAGACAATCATTACTTCATTTTAAAGTATGGGTGAGAGCACACACAGAAGTGCATGTGCAAACATAAGCCAGCTATTCAGATAGCATGATTTTATTATTTATCATATTCTTTTGCTAAATAGTGTAGCCACTGGATTTGAGTCCTGGGCCTGGGGTGGGGGTGGAAATAACCAGTGGGAACAACCAAAAATAAAATAAAAATGTTTTTCCTCTTCTTTCTTCCTGTCTGTCTGCCTAGTCGCCTTCATTCCTGTTTGCATCTTTCCTTAAAAAAAAAAAAAGATATATATATGTATATGTATATATATATATATATATACACATATATATATATATTTACTAAATATCATGGTAGGTTAAACATCATTTATTTTTCTTTTTTTAAAAAGGAACTCTTAAAATTAGTGAAAATAAATACCTAAATAAATAAATGCCTAAATACTTATTTTTGCAGGTATTAAGATGCCTTTCAGAAAGAATGAAAGTGGCCTATATGAATATTGATATAAAAACAAACCCCAAACAATTATGAATATTTTTCTGTTATATAAAGGAAATTTTCTATACAAAAGCCATCTGCCTGGATTCAAGGAGTCAAATTAACACCCTACTTTATCTTTAGCACCTGCTGTTCTGTGAAGACAGCTATGAAACAAATCTGCAGAGTATTCACAAAGACCTAGTTTCTCAGATCCTAGAAACAATCTGCTTACAGGTTCTTGTCTTCCTCCCACACCCCCGCCTCCCCACCTCCACAAGTATATACATTTACTTGTGCAAGACTACACAAATCATTTCATTGTAAAATGGCTATAACAGAGGACTTCTCAAATCCCTTGAAGTTCTGTGCTTCTAACATGTTAAGGGTTTCTAAAATACTTCTGCATGTATTTAAAGTAAAAAGCTAAACTATGATGCTGCAATTAAATATCTATTTCTTCACTTCATCATTTTCTCTTGTTTGTACAAATTTAACGTGAGTTTTTAACACTTAGCTGTAACTAACCTGTTCTTTCAAAATTTACAATTTTAACGGTTTCTTGCTCATCTTTCCATTGCATTTTGAGGCCTGTACTAGAGCAGTCTCTGGGAATACAGAGATACCCTCCAACCCACTTTGGGGTTTGAATCTTTTGGAAGTTAACAGAAATGACTGCAGTTTGCTAAACGGTGTAGCAGAAGAATGGACAGAATGCTGAGAATATCAAGGTTGCAATTATATTTGCTTAAAGGAATGTTATATCCATAAAAATCCTAAATTTATCAATAGGCTATAACTTGGGATTCTAAATGGCATATAATTAAAACATTCTTTAAATATTTTCATAACTGAACTATCTTTTGATTTACGTAAGCTTAGTGCTTTTGTGTATCTTCTGACAAACAATTATAAAAAATAACGTGGTTTGCTTGAGATTTTTATCTTTATAGGAGGAAGAATGGAGGAAATAAGATATTTTAACCCTGTGCCCTTTGCATTTGAAGCAAATATAGTTTGTTACTACTAAAATCTATGTGCACTTATTACTTTATAATAAGGTACAACCAAAACAATATATTCTTTCTCTCACATTATACTAAAAGTAAAAGATTGACATTTGGTTCAATAATTTCTTAGTTTAGGACGTGTTATTATATAGAACCCTCTCACTATATGTGTATAGTCACCTTAAAGGATAACTAATTCCTTTACATCTAAATTAGTCTATTTCTAATTGTAATCTGATTACTGTAAACTGGTAGGCCTACTTCTCTGTTAAGCAATGTGCTCCTTCTTTTCCCCTATTATTTGCTATGTGTAGAAAATGTCTGGACAAAATGGACTAAAATTCCTATGTCGAAATCCTAGTCTCCAGGGTGACAGTACTAGGAGGTGAGGCCTTGGGAGGTCATGACAGTTGAGCCCACATAATTGGAATTAGTGCCCTTAGAAAAGAGACCCTAGATAGCTCCCTTGCTCCTTCCACCATGTGAGGTAAGGTTAGAAGGAGTTATCTATGAACCAGAAAATGGGCTCTCACTGGACACCGAATCTACTGGTGCCTTGATCTTTTATTTCCAACCCTGATAACTGTGAGAAATAAATTTTTTTCTCATGAGTCATTCAGTCTCTGGTATTTCATTATAGTAGTATGGATGGACTAAAACAAGAATGTTTAAGGAAGCATACTGTTTTTTACTGTGTTTTACTGGGCCTGACTTGTTTCTGCTTCATCTAATTTTAAAATAATATGTAGATGGATCTATGCATTTCTATTGAGAAATACCTCTATTTTAGTAACTAACACATATTTCAGGGCCTATTAGCAATCTTGTATTTCCCTGACATATTTTGCACATCAAGTAGAAATTGTGTCACTAGCAAAACTGTTCAAAAGCTATATGAGAATATACAACAGATCCATGTCTCATAGCCTGTCAGATGGGAGAACATCTACCATCATTTAGCAACCTATTAGCTGAACACCAAAACAAATACTCTCCATGTCCCTGGGAGTACAAGTTTTGTTTTGGTTCCCTCTTCCATTATCATTTATCACATATCATTCTATTTAACTGAAAGTGTGCAACATGTATATTAACATAAAAATCATCTAAGGTTTCCCTCCTGCAGATTGGTTCATAAAATATAAAATGTCTATTTCAATGCCTTGCTTTTATAAACTCATTTTATTGTTTGATAAACAGATAAACTAGAACTTTATCATTTAATTTTACAGGTAATAAAAAAATGCAGAAATGTGAAATTACTTGACCAGGGACAAAGAGAAAGTGATGGCATTTTGTCTAGAGCCTCACTACTCTCCTACTCAGTTTTTTCCAACATACTGTCATCTAATTTGCACTGCACCATTCTACTTTCTTGGTGCAATCTACACAATGCCAATGTATCAGAAAAAAATGTCTGGATAAGGAATTCAGGGTTCTAGTTTATACTCAAAGCACTAAGTTGACTCATTTTTTTCAGATGTCAGAAATGCCTGAATGACATAAGTTTTCAAAGCGACGTATCAGTAAGTAAAGAACATCAAAACAGATGCTTCAGGATATGACCAAGAAATAAACAACTTCAGCATGTCTTAAAATTTGGCATTTCTATTCTTAATTTCTCCAACTAGGCTAATAACAGGTATTTCAAGCTTTGACCTACAATCAGTTATATATGTCATGGCATACTCTTTCCTAAGTATAAAGATTATAATATCTGAGTGTTTATGAATCACTCGTTAGTACTCCAAGAACGCTATTAAATTGTACATAAACTACTAACTTAAATTAATTCAATTAGACATCTTATTTCAAACATATTATAAAAGTAGTTACATTGATACTTAAGTCTACCTAATAAATAAAATTCATATGGACTATATTGAGAATATAAGGGCTGAATGCATTTTATTTGCCCCCAACAACTGTAAATGAATGAACTATTGATAATATTAAATAACCGAAGTTCCTTTTAATTTTATGGGGTTCTGCTAAAATTGAAAACAGTACATCTCACCAGAGCAATATTTAACTACCTTCTTAATTTAAGTTACTTCATAAACCAGGAAATGCAAAGACTAGGTAGTTATGACAGATGGTTTTATGTTTTAGGAGCATGAACTCTGAAGTCAGCCTGGAGTCAAATTGGCAGCTTTACCATTTCCTAACTGTGACCTTAGGCAAACTACCCCATTTTCCCTAATAGCATCTACCTTGCAGGTTTAGTGGGAGGACTATATGTATATGAAATGCTCTTGAGTAAGGGGCATATAGTAAATGCCTGATAAATTTTAGCTACTATCACCACGGTTATTAACATTCCCAAATGCACTAGCCGATGATAATTCCATTTTACATATTTATAAAATTTAAGGGAAAAAGCTGTTCAACATCATTTATAATTTTTACTTCAATATTTATTGCACATCAGTAATATACCAGGTATCATATGTTGGCGATAGGGTGTTATTGGCATTCGGTCAATGAGCAAATAATGTATTTTTATAGTAAGCTAAAGGTTTAGACTGCCCTGAATTCTAGTAAAGCATTTAGTGGGGAAAAAAATGAACTATCAATAAAACAATATAGGTGGTCACCAGTGAATACATTCTATAAATAAAATCATTTTAGTGTCAATGTTACAGCTTGCTTTTCAGTTTGTCTAATGTTCTTCCAAAGATGTAATCAACTATGCAGAGAGCACAAAGGATTGGAAAGGAGTATAACAATCTGAGTCAGATTCCTGGGTTTCAAAGTCCTGTTCAACTTGGAACACAGTAGGTTCTCAATAAAGATTTGTCTTGACCAAGACACTATGAAAAAAAAGTACTGCAAAGTTAATGATGATTCAGAGGAGATATTGCCACCTAGTGAAAATTTAGGCTCATTACCTGACATTACCAAATAATGCTACGTTCCTAAATTACTACTTGACCCAATTTAAAACAACCACACATATATTCATTCGGTGTCAGTATTCACACTAGGTACTGGTAAGAAAAAGATGAAACTTCTATTATTTCTTTCTACAATGTACAGATAATACCAAAAATCACAAACTCCAGAGTAAATGGATATAGGAGGAAAAATTTGGTTTAGACAATTAAAATGTTCATTACAAGTGCAAGTTAAAGTTCCACTCATATTTTCAGTAAATCTGCTATAAAGATACTTTAGCGTAGCAAATAAGGGCATGTACTCCCAAGTTCAGACTTAGGGATCCAAATCCTTTAAAATGGGAATACTAATAACAGTACCTAGCTCTTAAGGTTATTACATATACATAAAAAACTAAAGTGCTTACAAACAGTACTAGTAACACAGAAAGTGCTGTGACTAGTTATAATTACATACTATAGATAGAATTACATATATTATTATGAACATCATAGAGACTGAGGTAGGCAAATATTATTTAATCAAGAACATTCATTGCTGAAGTCTAGCTTTGCAAATTTAATTCAGTAGAAGCCGTTTCTCTGACTAGCACTCTGTTATTATGGGAATCCTAAAAGTACATTATTTGTGGTACTCTGTGACTAAATTTTGTATTACTAGATGATTAACCCTATCAACATCAGGCAAATAAAACTGCCTTATGAAAGTAAAAATCATATTTTTTACCAAAAAAAGCAAAAAGTCAGTAGAATGAAAGACCCAGAAGACCACAACCTGAACATATGCTCAACATGGAAAGATGCTTGCTGACTCTTCACAGATTTTGTTAGAACTGAAAGATGAATGATACATTTAGTTACCACTGTGGTCTTATTCAGTTTACTTGACCTGCTGAAAAAATGAGCTTGCTCTATTTTCCTTGAAAATTACCTAAATGTATCAGCAGCTCTGATAACTCCTATCTAAAAATCATTTAACTGATCTATATAGTCAAATTTTATACAGTTAAAACATTTATGTAAAACTTCATGGAAATTTTATTTTCAGATCAGGAAGTTTGGTAAAACATTCCTGTATTAAAAAAATAAATAGAAGGCAAAACTGTAACTGATCAATAATACTATAATTTTCAATGGAAAATGTATATACTATTTAGCTTGAAGATTCTGGCTTGTATTTAATGAGCAAGATATTTTAGATTCTAAAAAAACCTTTCATTTTCTTATGGAGATATAGGCCATTCACAAGAACCGTGCAAAATCTTGGATTGCTTGAGATTATGCAACTTCTTCCTGCGCTTCCTCTTTTTTAAAAATAGGCAGCAAAGAGTTGGGAAAATGTGTTGTAACATTTTGAATTTTCATTTGTTTATAAAGGTGTGTATGTTAAAAATTGTTTTCTAAAGACATTTTCACAAAAGAATTCTCATTTCATATGTATATTATGCATAAATTTTAATTTCTAAAATACAGAAATGCTTCTCCCTCCACATTAAGATAACAAGAATATAATAAAATGTTCTTAACTTTATACATCTGTTTTCTCATATAACTGACCAAGAAAGGCATATATTCAAATAAGAGGAAAAGGCTGAGCAACAGAAAGAGTAAGAAAATGAAAACTGAAAAAAAAAACACACAACTTTTTCTATTTCATTCAATAGTGAGATGCTTATCAGCACATTAAAAGCATAAGTTCCTATCAAGTGTATGCTTTTGGATGAGCGTGCTAACACCTTATTTTGCATTTTTTTGGTTGTTTTAACATGGAACTTACCAATTTACAAAGTACTTTTCTAGTCCCTGTTTCACAACATTCTCACAAATACATGCACATCCCTTAGGTAGGCCAGGTGTAATTAGCAGTAGGACCACTTACTTGATAAGGAAAAGACCCTTCAGGAATGCAAAAGACTTATGCAAGGTTACAGAATGAAGCCAAAATGTTTGTTTTTAAACTTGTATAACACTTTTGCTTCCAGAATGGACTTCTAGTCTAAATGTTTATATCTAAAAAAAACCAATGGGCAACCTAACTGGGCTAATTTTATGATGAAATCATTTTATCACTGACAAAAGTAAACTGAAGTTTGCCGAGTGGAACTCTAACTTGCACTTGTAATGAAAATTTCAAAAACCTAAAAGAAAATTAGAAATTGAATGAAGACTGTTGTGAAACCTCTTCAAAGTCTGAGGAAATAACTGTGTTGTCTATTTCCTGTATAACAGTTCCAATGCTAAAGCACTGAGGTATAACTCTCCTCCTTTCCATGAAGGTTTGGAGAGGGTACAAAGAAAGATTTCCTTAAGACTCATGTTGGAATTAGACACCAGATATGGACAGTGAATGACTTGAAAAATCTATTTGTCTTTTCCCATAATCCAGTATTGTTTGCTAACATTTGCTTTTAATAGTGAGGGGTATGGTGTTGTTTAACAATTCTACCACTGGAAACAGTGTTATGCAAATTTAATGTGTTAAAAATTATTTCTTCTAGGCAAAGTTATTTAAAATGAGATAAATCTCAATTTTATACTAATTTTCTAATATATTTCAACTGGAAAGATATAATACAACCCAAACTACGATGAAGAACTTCAGATTTAGAATTTAATTCAATTGTCTAGTTAACTTAGTGCTTAGCACAACCACTAACCAAGTTCATTTGTATTAATATAAAAAACTTACAATTTATTAAAGATACTTTGTTCAAATAGATTCACATTATTAGATCTATATGTATGTTTATGCATTTACAGCATTGTAAGTCATCCGAGCTTTAAATAAAACAATGTAAAACTGGATAATGATACACGACCTTTTAAACCAAAGAGACTAAAAAAGACCTTTTATTTTTCACAAGAATTACTATATGAAGAAGACAGAGCAACAATTTTGAGAGTGACAGTACTATAAGTACATGCAGAACAGTGATATCCTAACTTCACAAGAGATATTAAAGAAATATACGAAAACCAGCAGAAATCAAATAACTTGATGGCAAACTATTCTTAAAAAATGTGTCAAAATCTGACAGAATAGTGTAATTTAGTGTAAGATAGAAAAAGGTACCAGGTTTCTGATTTGAGATTTGTTTTATTGACCACTGATTTCTTGTCTTCTTTTTGTTAAGAAGAGCTCAAAAGTATGACTTACTAAAACTATGTGTGTGCTTTTAGTAAAGACAAAAACGAAGAACAGAAATTAACTCAATATTTAACTGAAAACATTCAAAGATCCATATTTCCTAAAAGATTTTCATGTTTAAGATTTAAGTTAACACATTTCCAAATAATTTTTAAGTACTTTAACTTACTTAATTTGATTTACAAAGCAAGTGATGATTACTTTTTGTGATTCTAACACGGGGCAAAACCATCGCATGTACTTCTGCAGACATTTAAACTTCATAATAATTTTTTAATGGTAATGAAAATAATAATATAATAATAATCCACTCCATTTTATCTGTTTAGATGTCATAGGACATTCAGGAGAGTTTTGTCAATACAAAGGATGACAGTTTTCATAGCTTATGATTCCTAGTGCAGTCTAAATTTAAAGGTTACTTCTAAATATGCTCAACTTGTCAAGCAGTGGACTTACCATGGAAATCATAAATATACAAAAGAATTGGCTCATTCTGCCCAAATGCACAAAACGCAACCATATTTTCAAGTGGATGGTAAGAGATGTCTCGAATGGGTGACTTGAACGGCAGGTCAGAATACATTGCCACTTGTTCTCCTAAATAGGAAAAGACATAAATTGCACTGTGTCATGTTTCTCATTATAAGATTATTCTGCAGCTATTAAAAATATTTAAAGATGAAGCTCATTATTTACATGAAACCTCAAATACTTAGAATATTTGATCACCACTACATAAAAAATTATCTTAATTTTTGTATTCTGTTGGCCTTTCTCTTCCTATTTCTCAATTCAATCTCTTCAGTGAGTTAAAGCACAAAATAAAGACACAGCTCAGAGAGAAGCAGGGCAGTATTTTCATTCTGACATCTAAGAGCTGAGCAAATGCCAACAGAGAAAGCCAGGGAGAACTGGGTGAGGAACTGTAGAACTCTAAAGCTGAAGAAACTCCCTGGTTGAGGGGGAATTGGTGAAAAATTAATTTCCCTTTTTTTGTTCTTTTTCCAGAGGCTGCTTGAGATACCATCTGTTTTAAAGACATACATAATTATTAATGGTTAAAAACGGCCTACAGCAGAAGATATGGAATCTATGAAAATCAGAACTCAAGAGCAATGAATTTAGATCAATTGATGGAAAGGGAAATGAGATTTAATATTTCTGTACTGATGTTAAATTAGCAAAACACAGAAAGGGGAAACATTCATGAACTGAGTAGTCAAAAATGACTAGAAGAAAGAATAAGAAAAAATCAGAAATAATGTTTGTAAAATAAATTTTAGTGTAAATTGTATGAAATTCTTTCAATTTATTGCTTGAAATTTTTACGTACCTTTAGTTCTTCTTTTATAAAGCAAGGTGAGGCACAAGCAATAGTTTATAGTTTACTTACAGGAAAAGAATGAATTACGGCAATCCAAGTAAAATGCTATTAAATTTCAAACAAAAATTTGGACTTAATTATGTTTGTTTTTAATAAAATATTACAGGTGTGTAATCATACGTATACCCAGTTACATTCCAAATTTAGCTTATAACATTTTATATTCTGCTCTTACGGTTCTCATTAAATACATCTTTATTTAATAATAATTATAAATACAAGATCTCATCAAAATCAAGGAAAGAATAAACTTCAAATTATAATGTGAAACTCTAAACCCAGAAAGAGTAACAATAAAGGACAGAATTCAATAAATACATTTAGATTTCAGCTGAGTTCCATTAACAGCTTTCTAATTTTGGAAAATAAAATTGAGCACCTGACATCAGAAACTCCTTAGAAATTATTTCATAGAATGGTAGCTTTCACATTTTCTTCAAAAACAACAACAATTTTTTTTTGACAATGAAATATTTACCTGTTTCTGGGTTCCAAACATATACTACGCCATCCTCACTTCCAGCAAAGAGATAGGTCCCACATGGTGTTAAAGTACTATGAATTTTCTCTCTATAATTTGCTGCACCTACGAATTTCCTTGCTGCTAATCTAGAGACAAAAAAGATTATAGAAATTTAACCTGTCTTATCAGTTGAAAAGACTGACGGTATAAAAAATTTACCTTTAAATATTTAATTTACTTTAAAAATTTTTTTAAAGGAAAAGCGCAGGCAGGAATGGAGACAGCAGAGGCAGGCAGGCAGAGAGAGGAGGAAGAAGCACTTTATTTATTATATTCAGTTGCTCTTCTAGGTTGTTCCACTAGCCCTGGGGCATGAAACTGGATCCCTTTGGAAATACGGACCAAACTGCTACTCCACCAGAGTGTACCCTTTATTTACATTTAACAAGCAATTTTTGACACTCTTTTGTGGGAGAAATTCTATGATGGATGCAGAATAAACAAGAGAGACTCCCCGAGTTCAGGAATCTCATAATTTGCAGTAGGTAAAATAAATGAATCAATATAAAATAGAAAGTAAATATAGAAAACACCACAAAAAAACAAAAAGATAACTTTTTAGAGTTGGATAAGAAAGATTAATTCTAGCTATGGAGAGAGATAGAGAGAGACATTACTTTGCAATAGTGTGTGAGTTCATTACTAAAATATGGACAGAATTTATTTTTCCCGTGTGATAAATTTTAAAAACTACACAATACTCGAACCTTGCAGAAATGGGGTAAAGTATATTATTGAATCATTTATTAAATATGGTATAAAACATCTGAGGATTTTTCATTTATGAATAAAAGTTGCCATTGTTTTTGTGCTCACTTTGTTCCACAAACGTACAAGTATCATCACTGTTTTACAGAGGATATTATGTATGCTGCTGTTACCAGCCTTCTTCACTCAACAGTAAACCACAGATAGTGGCTTCCCATGTCAATAGCTGGAATACACGGTATCATTTTAATAGGTATAGATGACATCATGTCTAAGATCATCAGAAATGTTCTCCTGTTGGACAACACTTTCGTGTTTTAATAAGTTGTTGTCTTGAGAACTTAACATAAAAGGTTTTCCCCTACCATGGCCACATTTCTTCTAGCAATCTTGTATGTGTACATATGTGTATGCACTACTTTATAATTATTTTCTTAACATAAAGACCTAGTAAGATCTGCTTACTGGACTAGGCCATACACTCCTGAAGTCCTTGCTATCTGATGTAACGTTTTAAGTACCTGACATGCATAAACTAGTTTATTCCCCGAAAGCTGTATGAAAATGGTATTTACTTCTGCCATTTGAGAGATGAGGAAAGAGAGTCACAGAGGTTATTCACATAGTAAGGGTAGAAAAGGCAGTATTTGACCCTAAGCAGTTTGAGTTTAGAGCCGTAGCATGATCTTAAGCTAAATATTATTTGGTTAAAAAAGACAAACCAAATCCCTTAGGCGTGGTCTTCTAAAGCTCTGTCTCTAATCCGTCTTTCTAGAAAAATTATCTTTCAGTATTCCTTATCAAGAAATCCATAAACAGTCTACACTCAGTACAGGACAGAGAAGGCAAGCCACGCCAAAATCTAGATTACCAAAAAATGAATGCTCAGTGAGAGGAAGATACCAGGAGTTCCCCAGAAAAGAAATAGAAAAACACTGGGACAACCTAACAGATAAATAATTTATAGCAAGAGTTAAGAAACCTATGATCATACAGGTTAAAACTGGCTTGAACACAACCTACATTATCCTACCTGTGAACTTATTTCAGGTTTTTCATGTTTTCTACAATATGGAAAACACTCTCATCTTATCTAAATTCTGCCATCCTTCATTCAACACTGAGCTCAAAAACGCCAGGCCATAGAACCTTTAGCAGAAAATTTTCATAGCTATCAGTTTTACTGTTGCCATGAAAAATATTATCCTTGCACTATGCATTTATGTACATTAAATATTATGAATTGAGTACTTGCTATCTACCAGGCATGACAAGGCTGCTATGTAGAGAAAAAAGAGTAAGTAGATTCCAGTCCTAGAAGACCTCATGCTTTAGCCTAATTAAATATTTTGTGCATCATTTGGGAAATGGTACACTAGATTATAAGCTCCTGATGGATGAGCTTATTTCGCTTAGTAGCCTCCCATGGCACTCGTGCTAGCATCTTGAACTGTTCTACATAAATATTCAAAAGCTTAATATCAGAATAGACTAATAGAGATCACCACATTTGTCTTTCTAAATATGATAATGACATAGAAAGAAATAGCTTTCTCTCATTTGTTATATAAGACTTCTTAACACCAAAACAAAAGCACACAGAAAATTCATGCTGGTTTCCCCAGACCTCTGCACATATATCTGTATATATATGCATACATGTGTATATATGTGTATATGTATCCTTTATTTGCCTTATTTATAAATAAAACAAAAAAGTGTATTAATCGAAAGTCCTCTAAGTCAGTTATGATATTACAGCAAAACAGTGTGGTACACCAGTGTCATAGAGAGAAAAGAGTCATTGGCAGAAATTTTTTTTTTTCAATTGCGAAAATAAAAGGTAACTGAGCAAATTTCAGTCTCAGACCTATTCACCCTCCGGGCTACATTTTGCTGTAGAGGGCTATCTTAAGAACTGTGGCAGACTGAGCATACCTCTGGCTTCCAACAATCAGATACTAGAATCAACATTCAAAAATGTGCCTCGACACTGCTAGACGTCCCTGAAAAACAAAAGGTCTAGAGGAATTAATTCATAATTCTGTTCTGTGAGTACTTCAATTGTCAGTAATGAAACACACTTACAGTCGGAGATCCATAATTCTCAAAGTGCTGTCTTTGGTATGGATCAACAAACGCTTTCCATTGGGATGAACCTCCAAATAACTTACTGGAATCCCCTTAAACTCACTCTCTTTAATTTCCTAAAATGATTGAAAAGTGATAAAATATTAATACTTAAAATTTGTCTAACAGCAAACATTTTGTAGAGTATAAACTTAACTGAAAGGTTGTCATTTTTCAACTGTATTATAAAGAATGCTTTACAATTGTTAGCAAAAGGTTTCTAGTAATTTCAGTTTAAAGTTGAAAACAAAGTTGATAGTATCTGGTTATTATGTAATGCTACATTTAATTAGTATGTATTTTTCTCGTACATTCACTTTCCCATAGTTTAGTTAGTAGAAAACAAGAAGCAAGTCCTACAAACAAATTTCTTGCATTATTTTTGTTTATCATCATATAACCTTCCAATCTCTATACATTTCAAAGTACAGAATTAACTGTAAAGTTCTACTGCAGATTTGATTATTTCTGTCATTTTCTTCCTACATATACTTCCACTTGTCCTGAAAATGGTTATCAGCATCTCATTCTGAAATTATTTAATTTAGATGATAACTTAATGTCTTTTTTTTTTTTAAATAGTTATTTAAGGTAGCTATAGGCACTTAATGATGTGAAGAAGGTCAAACACTGAAGGAGAATCTGCCTGTTCAAGTACTGCACTGGAAGAATTAATAACTGTCCTTCTAGTTTGTAGCACCAAAGAAAGAAAAACGCTGAAAATTCTAAACTCCATCTAGTCTGCTGTAATCATACAGGCAGAATTCTGAATCGGCCTTCTCTCTCGAATACCCCATATTATTTTTTGCTTCTATTCCTACATATCCTTGTCACGGTGGACTGGCACCAGTTGATGTGGGGTACACATTGCAACAGTTCTCAGCTACTACTCTTTGCTGTCAGCTATTTTATAAAAGTGACAGAAAAAGTCCAACTCTGGCACTGTAACAGGGATTTTACGGAGCAGAACTACAATCTGGTTGTGGGAATGCACTGGGGGAAAGGATGGTGTTTGAGCCACTGAAGCAATGCTTACACAGATGCAAATGTGCAAAACAAAAAACAAAACTACATTACTTATTATTAGGTATAAATTTGAGAAAGGTACTGTCAGAGTTAGTATTTGCAGTATCCATTACTGATTCTTATCTTTCTATATTTTTCATATACATGCTAAAAAACAGTATCTTGGTTTAAAGATCATGTCTTGTTTCAAGGACTATGTATAATAGTAAACAGACACTTGACTGTGAGGCACAGAGGAAGATAATTAAGCATTCCCCATACTGCTGACTGAAGAAAACCAAGAAAGAAAAGGCAGCCTCTGGTTTGTCCAAGAGGCATTCCAACTCATTTCCTAAGTTTTTATTTTGACTTTATGAAATTCTCACAAGGCTGCAGATTTTCAAGATAAATTTGCCTTTTGATTATGATAACCAAACATGCGATTTTTAATACAGGTAATAAACACTGCATCATAGACACACATGACGGGAATTCATGTTCTGGAGATTCGCCAATCCCTCAGGTATAGAAGTAACTGGAAAGTTATTTTCAAAGTGTATGAAATTGTACTACAAAATGAATCTTAAGGCATCGCTCATTAATCTGACAGACTAGATAAAAATTACTAAAAATAGAATAGACTTTTCTAACACAGAGGTGACAGATTCAATAGACTGAAAGTTCATGGAAGTGCTTTTTCACTTAGTGTATTTTTTTTCCCAAGTAATAATAAGTCTGATAATCTGCTATAAAGAACAAGGAAATTGAAGAACAAAGGTATCATGTAAGAGAAAAATTTTATCAATTTACATTAAAAAACCAAGTTTAATGATTTTGGTGGATTTTTTGTTGTTGTTGTTAAAAACATACACCCAATAAAATTGTTTTATATACACGCTAACTTAAAAACAATCAGCTTCACAGTAGAAAGCATTTATTCATTTATTTCTAGTTAGCAAATTCCAAATGAAACAATTACTGTGATGAAAAGACTGACCCCACCTTTACCCTTATTAACTTAATTTTTGAAAGACAGCATAAATTTCAGTAATGAATACCACAGCGCAAAAAGTAAGTGTAAAACCTTGTCAAAAGGAAGATCATTTCCACTTAGTTGCTGTATCCTCAATTAACTAGGAAGATAATAGCAAGTAATAACTGACTTTTTAGAGAGATAAAAATGATTATTTTTGAAAAAAAATTATTTTAAAGTTATGTGGTTTGACCATTTTCCCGCAATGTCTTGCATTAAATCCAAAAGCACGTGTTGATTTCATACCTTATTTACAGTCCATTGGCGCACTGAGCACTGCACGTCGTCAGCTCTGACACAGGTATTCCAAACAACCACTGCCCCCGTGCAGTCCCCTGAATACATGTGATGACCTATTTAAAAACCAAAATGACTCACTAATACACACGACCCAGAGGTTGAAACAAACAATATGAAAACACTTTGGAAAATACATCCCAATAAAACAGCCAAAGAATTCGAGGCTATTCAAAGTTATTTCAGTTTTTAAAAAGTAAAAAAGAAAATTCACAATGATATCCCAAAGATCTTTGAATTAATTCTTCACTGTTTTGAGAGTTACTTTAGATGATTTATTTCCCCTTGTCACTTATTTGAATTTGAAGACAAAAATAAATAAGCATTTCAGTGCATGCATATATGGCTTAAATCCCAAAATGCCTATATCCTTATACTGGGAGCACAATGACTGAAACTTGATAGGAACTCAATAAATGATCACAGAATGAATAAAATAACAATAGATATTCCCATTTAACATCAGTTATTAGAGCCAAACCATCCTACAGTTGAATGGAACCTCAGAGATAAACAAGTTCAAGTTCATATTCACTCAGGAATATCTGATACACTATTATGAACTCTGAAAGCAAATGTGTTAAGCAAATGAGAGTTTAATATTCTAAAAAGCTGTCTACTCAATTGGAAAATATTCTAATTCTGAGCTAAAAGAAATGTCTCTTTTATAGCTTTGCCCCAATTTCTACCTACTGGAGCAACATAGAATAATTTTTTTCCCATATGTAAATATCCTTTAATCATATATTTGAAGAAATTCTTCATCTTTCTTTTATAACCTGTGCTATTTCTATTATGACAGATTTTTCAGATACCTTTCTGTCCTTTATTGACCTTTCCTAAATTGTTCTGATTTTTTAACATCATTATAAGTGAGCTGAATACATGGCAGTATTACCATTTTGATCCAGATCTAATACTAATTAATTATAGCTATAGCCTACATGTGCAGTCTCTGAAATAATGTAAAAAGTGACTATTAACAGATATAATGGATTTTTATCCTTTCAACTGATAATTTCTATTTTGTCTTTAAAACACTCATCTATAATGTATATATAAATATATAAAGAGTCACTATCAAATAACTGCAATATTGTTCCTTTATATTTCTGTACTTCAAGAAAAATTCTGCTGCTCCATCTAAAAAAATATTTTTCAGTATTCTTTTGGTATTCCCTACACCTTCTTCATTTTTACCCTTTAACTTAAAAGTTCCTTAAAGAAAACCCCACTAAGATGGTAACCACTCATTCAATGAAATATATTTATAAAATTTGGAACATAACTGGTTGTTATATTAAAGATTAGTTAAGTGTTTAGGAACTTAATGACTTTATGATTATAAATAGAACTCCCTTGGTGGCAAATCTATGACCAGGTCTAGCATATGATCTGAAAAATGTGTATAAGCCTAAATATATACAGTAAGCAATATATAAAATCACTCTCATACTTAAATCATTATTATCCTAATGATAATAAAAGCTAAAAATTTGTATACAACTAGTTTTCCTTTGGAATATATTCTCTGACGTACCTTCAGTATCAAAACAGAGAGAGTTGATGAAGCTCTTGTGAGTATCAAATTGTCGGATTAATACGGAAGGATCCTCTCTCATATCAACTTTCCATACCCGTACTAGAGAATCATAGCATCCTGTAACTACCAGCTCCTTGACAGCTGGATGGAATTTAGCAGTGTAAACAAAAGAAGGATGAGGTAAAACTCTGAAAGTATTTGAATTGTTTATTTCATTTTTCCATATCCTGTAAAAGGATAAAAAGTTACATATTGCTTCTGAAAGGCAGATGTTTCTTTAACAGTTTGTCTCTGAACCAATATAACCAATGGGACATAAGCAAACAAGTGACAAACAATGGCAAAGTAAGTTTTACAATTATAAAAAAAGAATGTGATGACATATTTGATGGCTGGGATTCTTTTACATTTTGACAAAGCTATTTCTTACAGTTATTATTAAGCAAAATGATAAGTTTGTCTACTAATGTAATCAATACCTGCAAAATGCAAAACTATATTTGTATTTGGATAGGTCTGTTTTTTAAACCTACTTATTTTCTGAAACTGAACAAACACACATCCAACTTTTAGTAAAATATTACATTTATCAGAATACACAAAAAATTAAATATTGGGAGAAACTTTAATGATTTACTATTTAGGTTGTGTATATTACTTTTTCAAAGTGCTTATCAGTGGGGATTTAGAGAACAGGATATTCTGTTCAACATACATGTGTAATTTCAAAGGTTAGATAATGAATATAAAGATCTGAGAGACTTAAGAGCCATATTAAAACAACCTTATGAATTGAGTAAAATGAGATAAAATAATTGGTATTTTGATAGAAAGCAGACTACCCTATATTAAACACTGCTGAATGTTTACATTTATCTCTTCCTCTAAATAATGGAAGATTTTAAAAATTAATATTATCACTGCTACAGTCTTGACAAAATGGTAAACCCTAAGGGTTAAACTGTTATGCTAGGTACTCTGTTTTTCTTATCAATGTATAAAAATAGGCAAAATCTAGCATCAGACAGGTGCTATATTGAGTGTGGCTCATTAGATTTTTACAAGTGTTAGTCATTAGAATTAAAAGAATATGCTAATTTAAATATGGGGATTTATAGCTTACTAATTAGTAATTAAAGTAAGTTAAGTCCTTTTCAAAATAATCATTAAAAGAAAAAACTACAGTTGCCATTCAAGAACAACATTCTATGAGTTTTCTCAGCAGCTGCTTAAAATACAGGATATGATCTTCAATTACTAAGAATCCAAACTAATAATGAAGGAAGTGAAAGAACATGTTTTCAAGTAAAAATAAAGCACATGTTACTGCATAAACATTTTTGCTAGAGCAATACCATAGCAATGAACAGATGTGACATGAAATTCAGTACTTCTAGAAAGAGTAAAATTACTGTTTTTGGAGAGAATATTAAGATTGTTAAAAGATAAAAACTTTAGTTGCTTGCTATTAAATATTAACGATGTCACTGGAAATACCACACAACTGGCAGAAATGAAATAGCAGTATCTTAAAAGTAGCCCAACATAATTAAAATAGACATAAAATTTTAAAATAAAATGGAAACTTTTATGTAAAAACTGAACTGTTATTGAGATGGCTTTAGTTACCCAAGTAAGGATAGACTCTAGTATCAAAAGAAATCTGTCAATGCATTAAGGGAAAAATCAGGCTGATCACAGAGAGAACAAGGACACACAAATTTGTAAAGACTACTAGATGAAAGCAATAACAACAAAGTTGTCAAAACTGGGAAAGAAAAAACTTGCAAAGTGAAAAGAGTACATGTGAGGAGGCGGTAAGCAGGGACATATGGGCCTATTTGGGAGCCATTACACATGGAAAAGCCTTTCTGATTATATTAGGAACTGTTGATTTGAGAAAAACAGGTTATTCTGAAGAAAACTAAAGCAGGGGATTTAGGTTAAACCAATAGGCAGAGAGTTAAGCAGAAGGAAAGAGTTACTCAGGAGACACTAACAAATGACAGTATCCTCAGGAAGACACAGGAGAAGACATGGGCAGTAACCCGAGATCCTCCTACTTTTGAGCATTAGCAATTCTAATTCTCTCCTTAAGACTTCAGTTGTTTCATTACAGACATTCCTTACCTCTTTCAAAAACCTCAGTTGATTCTAGCTATAATGCTTCTCTCTTCATCAGTTAATCCTCTGAGAATATTTTTCTGATGTAACATGTCCTAAATTAGCATCAATTTCAAAGAAGAAAAAGTACACATTACTACTACATGCTGTATGCTGAGTGGGGAAACTACGCAAGAGTTTCAAGAAATAGTGACAGAAAACAGACTATCCAGGTTTTAAATGACTAAGATTCCACTAGGCCTCACATGTTTGTTCCACAAGGACTCCATGTTTGTTGAATGAATGAATTAGGGAGGAAATATGAGAGAAAGGCACGTAAGAATGAAGAGTAGGTCAGGTAACAGGGCATGGAGATCCTAAAGATGTCAAGAATATTTCAAAAGATTGTGCATGTGAGGTAGAGGGTACTTAGGAAATTAGGTCAGTGAGGCAAAGTCAATGAGAGACATTCCTGGCATGCCATGCTAAGGAACTGAAACACTGACCAAATGGCAATGGCTAATGAAAGATTTCTTTTATCAAAGCATCATAAAAGACAATTTGGAGAAATTATTTTAGCATAGCAGAAATGGAATAGCTAGAGACTGAACACTGGGCAAGTTTAGCAGCAACAGTTTAAGAGTAACAAAAGCTGAAATTAAGGCAACAGCAATAGGGATGTGATAGAATGGTGAGCCACATAGGAGGGAGAATTGGCAGACTTCAGTACTAGTCTGATTAGGAAAGGAAGGGTGGAAAAGAAAGAAGACATGAGTACTACCATGAGTTCCCAGCATAGGAGATGAGTAGATAAGGATGCCATTAAAAATATATGAGAACTAAATGATATGAGTACTAAATGAAGCAAAAAAGTTTGGTAGTATCAGTAAATTTGGTTTTGAATTTGAGGTACCACAGAACCATCAAGATAAAATTCTGTAAAAGAAAGTCAAACTCAGAAACGAAAAAGGAGCTAGATGCATTATCATATAAGTGAGAGTCATAGCTGGGAAAGATGAGAGAGTTAGACAAGCAATCTAAACCAAAGAAGATGATGAAGAAACGCATGTATCCTGGTGATAAACACCTATAGACAAGAGGCAGAGAAAAGGGAACAAGAGAAACAGGACAAGAACTGTTAAGATCATAAAATGAAAAGAAAAGAGATTGTCAATGAAAACTAGGACTTGAAACTATTTTAAGATTGATCAATAATTAATTACTAGAGTGATGGCAAATAGAATAAGCACTAAAACTGGCCAATGAATACGAAATTCATCAAGAAACTTCTGAATGCTGCTTGAAGAGAAAGTGAAAGTCAGACTTTGTCTGTAAAGGCAATGTGTGTGTAGAATGCTCCTTACATGTAGAAAAAGAATAATGTGATGGTCTGAAAAGCAGAAAGAGGTGAGAAAAGAATTTTTTAAGATAAAGTTATCTGATCATATTTCCAAGTCAAGAGGACAAAATCAATAGAGAAAATGATACCAGGAAGACAAAACAGATAGGAAAGAAAAGTAACAGAACTGCAGATTAAAGAATTATGATTAAAAGCACAGGTCAAAAATTAGTCATAAAGGTGTCTGTGCCCATTCCTCTTTATTAGAAGAGAAGAATAGTAAGCAAGATGAGTGAATTTATTGATAGCAGCAGGAAAACCAGAGAGAAATACAGAAGTTCGTAAGTTCATGTCTGACTGAATGTCACTGTAAATTGAAGGTAGTCACCTAATGAAAGTGAAAAGACCATAATTTAGTGTAGAGAACTTGATGTGTGGTCAGGTTTGAATCTACTGCCAGAAGAATGAAGAAAGGTTTCTGAATAAAGATAAGTAAAAGGTTTGCTCAGGAGAGAGCTCTGGTGATTTTAAGACTTACAAATCCAGAGTCAGGTCTTAACAAGACTATGCATTTTTCTCTAGTTTAACCTGGTGTCAAACAGAATGGCTACACTGAAAGAAGCAACAGACCGGCTAAGTTCTTAAGTATATTAAGAGGGACTAATAGCAGATTGCCAGTTAGAGAAGGAAATCAATTATCACCCTTTGCCATCTTTTTCATTGAAATTAAACTAAACTATAAGGATAAGGATATTTTGATCATGTAGACACTTTATATTGAAAAGAAAGCTAATAAAATTAGTAGAAGAAGGTAACCAGAGGGACTGCTAAAAAATACAGGAAGCAGAAGTAAGTGTACAGACTTCATGGTTCTCAAAATGATCTAAATGTTATTTTCCTGGTCTGGAGAGATAACATTTATGTGATTCCACCTAACGTTCATTGGAATCAAATTAAAAGACATATATACACATATAAAAAAGCATCTTGAAAAAATAACATTTTTAGAATACATCCAAGTTAGAACAAGCAAAAGTATAAATGAAACTTTAAAAAGTAGCTTTTAAATACTTTATCATGATATCTATTAAACTGTAAGGGTCTAAATTATTTAAGACAGATACTCTGAAAACTGCAAATATTTGACAATTTATAGAGCTTTTAAAACAAGGTGCACATTTGTTTATTTACCCTCCACTGTGTAATCAGCCCTATTATTGCCTGGCCTCTATATCCAGATGACAGAGAAGACAGATGCCTGCCACCAAGAGCTTATATTCTAGGGAAAAAACCCAGTTGTTTAATAACCTCATTTTAAAGTATTAACTGAACAGTGTACATAACAGTCATTTAAAGACAGTGAGAGCTAGAAACTAAATGAAACACTTAACAAAATGTCAACAGGAAGTCTTCACCACTACTTATTTAATCAGTCTGTCTAATACATGACAGTCCCTTGACAAGTAAAACGTGACGGAAGCATAAGAGTAATTACATCACTCTATATTCCCTTTGCTCTCCTTGATGGCAAAGAGTATACACAGCAAGTACTTCTCATGTATACTGACCTGGCAGTGCCATCAGATGATGCTGTGAGGATATATCGATCATCTTTTGACCAGCAAAGATCATAAATGATATTGAGGTGGCCACACAGTTTTCTCATAAAACGTCCAGAAGGAATTTCATATACTAATGAAAATATGTAAAACTTAGGTTTCTAGCAGATACTTAATCTAGTAATAATAATTTCATAATTTATAATAACTTGCATATAAGGTAAGCACTGTCTATAAGATAATCACCAAAAACCCTATTAATGTAAAAGAATTCAAAATCTAATTAAAAATAGTTTTGCATTTGCTTTAGCTGTAAGAATCAACATAGAAATTTTATGTTTCAATGAACAATTATTCTCATATCTATAAAAGAAATTTATTAATAATCTTTGATAATCAATTTATTAATATAATAATAAATAACATTTAAATTACAACTCATTTCAAATATTCCGTGAATATGGTATTATTTTACCTGCAGCCAATGGAATTTTAAGTATTTGAAGTAACAAGATATTCAAACATTTCTTTAACAGAAAAAATTCTAATAAGGAAATTACATTTCTACTAAAGGAATTAACAGAAACCCAGTCTGATAAACAAGACATTGCTTCTGATGTATTATATTTAGATATTGGTTTATGACAATACACACCTTAAACCTATACAATGACATGATGCAATGTTATACATAAAATGAAATTGTCTAAGATAGGACTTAGTCAATGTAACAGAACTGACAGCCCAGATATAAACCTACACACATATGGATAACTAATTTATGACAAAGGACTCAAGAGCACATATAGGACAAGGACAGTCTCTTCAATAAATGGTACTGGGAAAACTGGATAGCCATATGCAAAAAGAATGACACTAAATCATTATCTAATACTATATCCAAAAATTAATTAATAATGGAATAAAGACTTGGCTATAAGATCTGACACCACAAAACATGCAGAAGAAAGCATAGGCAATACACTCGTTGCTGCTGGTCTAAAAGATGTCTTTGTGAACTCCAATCCAATGCTAAAGGAAACAAAAGTCAAAATAAATAAATGGTACTACATTAAACTAAGAAACTTCCACATGGGAAAATAAACTATCATCAAGATGATTAAAAGATTCTACTAAATGGGAGAAGATATTTGCTTATCATATATTTGACTAGGGGTTAATATACAAACTAAAGAATTCACAGCTCAACATCAAAACAAAAACGAACCACACACAAAAACCTAATCCAATTAAGAAATTGGCAGAAGATAGAAACAGACACTTCTCCAAAGAAGACATACAGATGGCCAATAGGCACATAAAAAGATGTTCCCCATCTCATCATAAAGGAGATACAAATCAAAACAACATCAAGATAACACTTCACACGTGTGGAAAAAACTATTCTCTAAGACTAGAAACAAGTGTTTGCAAGGATCAGGAGAAAAGGGAACCCTTATACACTGTTGGTCAGAGTGTAAATTGGTGTAGCCATATAGAAAGCAGTATGGAGATTCCTCAAAAAATTAAAAATAAGAAATCCTATATGATCCTATTATCCTCCTTCTAGGTTTACTTGAAAAAACGCACACTTAATTTATAGAGATATATGCAGCCCCATGTTGATCATAGTGTTTACAATAGCCAAGAGCTGGAAACAACCTAAATGCCCACTGACAGATCAAATGGATAAAGATGATGTAATACACACACACACACACACACACACACACACACACACACACACACACACGACTACTAAGTGATATAAAAAGGTGCAATTCTGCCTTTTGCAGCAAAATGGATAAATGTAGAGGGAATTATTCTTAATCACATAAGTCAGAAGAAAGAAAAAAAAGGTAAGACAACTATCCTATGATTTCACTCATATGTGGTATGTAGAGAAACCAAACAAATGAAACAAAACAGACTTGGTTTATAAAATCAAATGAGTGGTTAACAGAAGGGAAGGCGGGAAGAGGTGTTGGGCAAATCAGGTAAAAGGGGTCAAGTATATGGTGAAAGATTGTACTGGACCACTGTTGGTGAACTTAGCGTATAGATGTTGATTTACAACGATGATCACCTTAAACCTGATATGATATGATGCAATGTTCCTTTAATAAAATTAAAACATAAATAAATATTTTAAAAATAGACAATACAGAACAATGAACGTTTCTAACTCTCTAATTCCACCTAGTGGTAAAAATATTTGTTCCTTAAAAACACTAAAAAGCACTTCTGGACCAGCAAAATGAAGACCTTGGAAAAGCTGCTCCCCCATAAAAAACAATTTTAAGAACACTAGAAAAATGATCAAAATAAATTTTTCAGAACTCTGAAAATTAAGCAAATATTTGAAAAAACTGGAGAATTTATTCAAGAAAAACCACTGTCTCTAAGTAAGAACACCAGCTTTGTGGTGTTTCAACTTTTCCTGCTCTCGTTCCTCTTTCCCAAGTTCCAAGTAGTCTTGAAAACCAACTGCCTCATAATTACAGTGAAAACAGCAGCCTACCAGCCATGGAAGAGAGCAGAAGATGTCTGAAGTTCCCCAAAGTCCCACGCGCAAGACTTCACTTTTAGAAAGTAGCGCAGCTCCTGGGAAATCTACATTCTCTGGGCTTATTTGACTGAGCTCTGAGCATGCTGAGTGAACATTCCTAACTTTAGGATACATGCTGAAATAATCAGAGGCATAGCTGTCTGAGGTAGTGATACCAGTTGGGGATAGAGGAGGCTAATAAAGTAACTTAAAAGGAAAAATCTAGGAATGAGATGACTATTGGGGACTTTAAAAAGTTCCAATATATTCTTGGAATCTAGAAGGATATGTGAAGGGCTAGATCCATGCCCCCCAAAAGACCTGAGAGGTCCTGTCACTCTGGCTGACTTGAGAAGGCTCAGGCAGAGTCACAAACTGCCTGCTGAAGCAGTGACGGCGTACCCCAACACAGACACAGTGCCTAGGCAAAGGCTGGGAGACGCAGCCACTCGAAGCTGTTAAAAGGCTCTCTCACACCATTAGCTGACCACTATGCTAACCAAGGCAGAGACTTCAGTAGCTACACATGACACAGAATAAAGACTACAGAATGGGTCCAGGACAACTACTAAACAAACAGTAACAACAAATAATCCTGGCTGGGTGAGGGGGTGGGTTAAAGGGGGAGAAATCCGAGTTCCAGAGCAGCCACATACAGTATTTCTACAGTCCCATTTTCAACACAAAATTGTGGAGACACGGTGGGGGTGCGGGAAGAGTATGGTCCTATACAGGGGGAAAAAACAATCAGCAAAAACTGTCCACGAGGAAGTTTAGATGTTGACATTCCTAGACAAAGACTTTAAATTCACTCTTTTAAGTATGTTGGAAGATCTAAAGGAAATCATGTAAAAATTTTCAAGTGAGAGAATGATTTCTCACTCAAAAAGAGAATATCAATAAAGAGACAAAGATGTTAAAAGGAGACCATGTGGAAATTCTAGAATGGAAATAAACAATTCACACGATCAAGAGCAGATTTGAATTGCCGAAAGAATCAGTAAACTTGAAGTGGCCAATGGAGATTATGCAGCCTGAGGACAGAAAGAAAATTAAATGAAGAAAATAAGCAAAGCTGCAGAGACCTGTGGGAAGCTACCAAGAGAACCAACATGGAAATAGGAGACCCAGATAGCAGACCCAGAAAAAGAAGAAGTAGAAAGGGGCAGAAAGAACGAAAGAAAGACCGAAAACTTCCAAAATTTATAAAAACCAGTGTTCTGCAAATCCCACAAGTTAACCAACACTACTTAGACACATCATAATCAACTGTGAGACTTAAGCAATAAGTTTATCTAAAAACTTAGACAGCATTTGTAAAGTTTTTTTAGACATAAAGTAACACATCTTTATCACAGAAGTGTTGTAAACATATTAACAGAATGAAAAGAATTTCTTCACTGCCCAAATAAACCATAATTAATTTTCTAGACCAAGAATATTTTCCCCATTCATAACTTTTTGTGAATTTTTAAAATAACAGCGTTGTAATCAAACTACAGTTTTTTAAGCTAATGTTCAAGAAGATGAAAAGTTATTTAATAAATGCAAATCAAGTTAATTATGAGTCCCTGATAAAAAAAAGTAATTTAGTCAAGGAATGACAAACTGTGAACCTGAGGAAAAGTTTAACGCTATCAAGGGCTTAGGCAGGTGCCCATGAGAAGCGGGCGACTCCCTGGTGAGGTGAACTGATTTTCATTACTGAGCAAGAAAAAGGGAAAGTAATGCCTCTAAATCTAGAAGAGAAGGATAATGCTCATTAAAAGAAATCTCTAAAGAAACACGTATTTTCCTTGTATATAGTTGCTTCCTTTTTTTTTTTTAAATGTACAAATAGAAATGAAAGAGAGCAGAAGCAAGCAAGTGGGAAGAGAGAGGAAGAAATACTTTATTTAGTTGCTTATCTTGGTTATTTCCCCTGGCCCGGGGAGATAAACCCTGGAATATATGTGAACTGTGCCCACATACTAATCTACCAGGGTGAACCTTCTTATATATATATTTTTAAAGCGATTTGAGAGCACATTTTTGGTTCTCTGCTGACTTCTCTATCCTAATAGGAAGTCCCAAGTCATAATTATTGTTCTAGTATAAAACAAATGTGAGGACTTTCGTAATTCCAATAATTATTGCTATTATTAACCA
This sequence comes from Solenodon paradoxus, assembly GCA_004363575.1. Lineage (NCBI taxonomy): Eukaryota > Metazoa > Chordata > Mammalia > Eulipotyphla > Solenodontidae > Solenodon > Solenodon paradoxus. The sequence continues at coordinate 353,361 of RJWH01000482.1, read as the reverse complement.
ACTACATAAAACTAAAATTCCTCATCAAGATTTATTAAATTTTCATGTTTCTCTGTTTTGTATTTATTTATTTACTTTCAAATCTTTTTTTCAGAGGAAAGGTATAGGCAGAAATGAAGGTAAGTAGGCAGGCAGGGAGGAAGAGAGAGGAGGAAGCATTTTATTTTTATTTAGTTCAAATTGGTTGTTTCTCCCAGATTTTAGACTCAAACCTAGGGGTATGTGGCTTGCTCCTTTGGAGGCAACTGACCTAAACACTATTCTACCAGGGAGCATCAAACTTTCTGTATTTAAAATAGAAAATGCTTATAAGAAGTCCCTTGCATTTTGTTTTGTTTTGTCTTGTTTTTGTTTTTAAAGTAAAGGTTCAGGCAGGAAAGAAGGTAAGTAGGTAGACAGTCAGGAAGAGAGAGGAAGAAAAAATATTTTTATTTATCTTATTTAGTTGTTCATTCTAGTTGTTCTCCCCAGTCCTGGGACATGAACCTGGGTCCTTGGAATGTATGTGAACTACGCCCATCTGGAGGCAGTATTATTCCACCAGGCTCGCTCCACAACATTTTTAAAAAATAAATTTAACATCCTTCACTTGATCATTCTTATTTTATTTCTGAATATACCTTATATGAAAAAGTATACATATATTATAAAAGAACTGTTACTTTACTTGAAAAAATATTTTCTTTAATTTAATAGTTACACAAATTAAAATTTCAATGAATTTTAAAACCCAAAGAATGTCTTCCATATAGACTACAACCAGATTAAACGAGAGGCTTATTACTCACAAATAACTGGATATCCATCCCGACTAGCACAGGCTGCTGCTAATATTCTGCCATTGTGAGAGAAAGCAAGACAAAAACATCCTCGCTCTCCAGCATTTAGGGAGAAGAGATGCTTGTTTGGGATACGGCAAGCCTAAAAACACATTTTAAAAATAGAAATTAGGAAACAATAAAATGTTAAAGCTAGTTTGTAATTTCCACTTACAGCAGAGGTGGCGATTGCTTTTTTAAGTTCCTTTTCTGTGATGCAGAGGAATAGAAAAGCAAGCAGAATGAAGGAAAACTATAGTAAATTACTTTCATAACAGAAAATCAGTTCTTAAAATTAAGTGAATTTATACTCTAACTAGTGCTTAATTTACCTAAAATATGAACAGAAAATGTCAACACCTGATACTCTAATGGTATCACTATCACATAGCTTTTATATAGCCACAAAAAGATGGCATGTCATATCCTTATTTCACGTCAGCAACTAATACATGATTTTTCCCTGCGCTGCTAATGTGTTCAGAGACCATATGCTCGATGGGTCTAGTGTAAGTTCAGATGTATGAATATTTGTTCTTTCTCTCTTTAAAGTTACTACCCTTTGTGGCTGCCTTCTGAAATGTATGCCTACTATTCTCAGTCACCAGTGTTGCTAAAAAGTCTTCATAGTTTTAATGCTTTCATTCTCTGTTACCAAAGGAAACCACAATTTTCCATGTAAAATATTTATTGTAGAAAACATAATTTAGTTGTAGTTGTCCTAATTCTACCTCGTTGAAACGTCAGTGACCCTTAATTTCTCTGTTTCTTATTACCTGTATAGATTACACACATTAGTGACTAGCTAGCATACTGGTTTCTCTAATACTCAATATACTACCTAGAAATCTCCTGCAACTGCATTATCAGCATCGCTTTGCCCTAAAATACCAGTCATCATACTTCTCTGCCATTATTTCTCACAAGTCACACAAGTATAAAGCTACCCTACGACAATGCACAAGAGGTCTAAGCTATCACCATGCTTCCCCTTATAAACTCTGTTTTCCAGAGTTTCCATCAGGCTGCATTACTACCTCAGATCTTCCTTGAGGACCTCAAAATGCCTTTGGGGATATACCCATAAATGCGTACCATATCAAAAATTAAAACTGAGAAAATTTTAAAAATATTTGTTAATTCATTTAAAGTATAGCAGTAGTAAATCCATTAAAATTTAATGAATTTTTATGAAAAACAACTACATAAAGTAGAATTGTTCTATATTTTAAAAAATCTCCTTTGTATACAGCTTAATAAAATAATAGGTACGTTTTCAGGACTACTGCATTTACTTTCATAATACCAAACAGCAATGAGCCTCTGGAAAACATTAGTATACACAACTGAGTGACAAAACACAAATTAAGTCATTTTCAAACCATTAGAATAATTATGAGTCTCTTATAAGAATAAGTTAACTTCAAAGACCCCTATAGAGACCTTAGGACTCTCAGAAGTCCCCAAATCACACTTTGAGAAATATTGATCTACACAATTCAATTATTTGCATTCTTATCTTTCTGCAAATGACAGTGAATAATACCTCAAGTTTCCTATTTCCCCAACTGAAGAAAGTCTTGAAGGATATAGTCAGTGTTTTATTCTCTTCATATTACTGAGCTTAATTAGTAATTAAAATGTAATTTAAAATGACTTAAAATGCAGTTTACAATTTGGCTTCAAGAAAAAGTAAAATATGATGGGAAAACAGAATGAACAGGTCTAAGATAGTCATCATTCTTATGTATATATTGACTACATGGACAAATTAAGATTTTTAATAAACTGCATCTGGTAATGGCTCAGACATATAAAACGAATTATTCCAGTCTTCATGGAAATAAGATAATTTGTAATACTGTATCAGCATGCCTCTAACCACTAAAAATATGTTCACCAAGTAAGAGAACTTTATTAAAAGCTTAAACACTTCAACTTGGGGTAGAAGGATGCATATCTATAGCTCCAGCTAAACGTTATTCATAAAGAAGTCAAGGACAGTAAAAAATTTCATCAATCCATAAAAAATTCAATTTAAAAATGAAAAAAATACATTAGGAAACACATCTTACAGACATAAAAAATATATTTGTTACAGCTGTTATGAGCTAAATTGCATCCCCCCCGCGCCCCCAATTTGTATGTTGAATTAACTCCAGTACTTCAGAATATAAGAGCTATTCCAAAAAGGTGTTCAAAGAGCTGATTGAGTTAAAACAAGTTTGCTAGGGTGAGGTTCGAAGAAGACTAGTGTTCATATAGAAAGAGTGAATCCAGAGATGTACATGCAGAGAGAAAAGACTGCGAAGAGGTAACAAGAAGGAATTCATTGGTCAATTCCATAAAAAGGCCTCAAAGAGAAGTAACTCTACCAAACACAGAGAATTTCCAGTTGGGAAAATTAGTTCTGTTATTTAGGCCGCCTAATCTGTGTTATCGTTTATGGCACCTCTAGTAAACTTAACAAAACAGTCCAAGTCCCCAAACAGAAAATCTTAAGACAATGCTTTAATCATATAGTAAACACTGGATTAATATATGTTCAATGAATTAATGGAAAGAAAACATCATGATTAAAAACAAGGACAATATGAGAGCTTTAGTTAACAAACTGGGCACTCTAAGAGCTGCTGGAATTTTCACAGTAAATATCAAAATGAATGCAGTATTATCAACACTTCACCTGCCCAGGCAATCTTTGCCACTTTACTGCTTCTTTTGAATCTTCTAATCCAGGTTCTGCATCAACTGAACTTGATTCCTGGTGAAGTTCTCCACATACTGGTTTACCTTTCTCCTCCTGAAGAGCCATCATAGAACGGGAAGATGGTTTTATCTAAATACATGTAGAAAATGAGAATACTTATATATCACATTAATCTTCTTTTTTCTAGAATGCTTTTTAAAAAAGATTGAAACCATGAATGCTTTCACATTATAATCTAGAAAAATATTCTATTTTAATTTGCTTGTTATTCTAAATAAAATAAAAATTGATTGAAATTGCAGTCTTATAACTAACAAGTTTCAAAAGTCAGGATGAAATAAACAGAATTCTAATGGTTATACGAAGTGGTTTTAATAACTGTCGCTTTGTTTCTGCCTCTTCATCAATACCTGTCATCAAAGTTAGGCTTGATTCCTGCTTCTCCTCTGCCTTTTCCTTTTGGCCTACATATAGCCCTGGCATCCTCCCTTCCCAGGGCACATATTACCCCAGATTCTTCATTCTCTGTGTCAGTAATCTTTCTTCTGATTTCAGACAGGCAAGGGAATCCTTGTTTTCTAAAGAATAACAAATTACTGCTTTTGAATCTTCTAATCCAGGTTCTACATCAACTAAACTTGATTCCTGGTGAAGTTCTCCACATACCGGTTTACCTTTCTCCTCCTGAAGAGCCATCATAGAACAGTAAGATGGTTATATATGAATATTTGTTCTTTCTTTAAAGTTACTACCCTTTGTGGCTGCCTTCTCAAATGTATGCCTACTATTTCTCAGTCACCAGTGTTGCTAAAAAGTCTTATATATAACATTAATATACTGATATGCTATGTCATCTCTGGCTTTAAAATCACAAATTGATAAAATAAAGACCTAAGATTTTTAAAAGTCTTCCATTTCTTAACAGACTTAACTCCAGATAAATCAATACAAATCAATCCTATAGTCACAATTTATTATATCAACTATAGAATATGCAACTGACCTGAAATACTTTATTGCAAATAAGACAAAAGCAAAAGTTTCACCTCACTTTAGGACCAATTCTTTGCTAAATCATTTGGTATTTTAATATATGAAAAACAGCTATGGAAATGTTATTTACTGAATTTTGAATAATATTTTGAAAAATGTGCTTGGAAGTCACGGGTTTAGAAACTATGGCCCAGGTCAAATCTAGTTAACTGCTTTTATAGAAAAAATTGTATTGAAACATATTCACAGCCATTCATTTATTTCTGACTTAGATGTCTATGTAGCTACTTTGATGCTACAACAGCAAAGTTGAGAGTTACAACAGATTCTGTTGTCTGCACAGCCTAAAAGATTTACTATCTTTATGGAAAATATTTGTCAACTCCTTCTTTAAGTCACTCTTTTATCTTTACTTTTTAAAAATCAGTATTATTAAAAAAAATTGTTCCTAACATTAAAATCTACATTTAATACTCAAAATTTACTGAAGTATCTTTTAAGTATCAATTAATACAAACTTAATGTATAATCTCTAAGTGGATCTTTCCAGTCTAGAGCTCTATTAAAACGATTCCAGAGACTTTTTGGAAATACAAAAGATGGCACCATTTAACCTCAAAAACAGAGGAAATAATTTAACGATGTTAGTATTCTAATAACTTACATATCCTGGAACTTTTAATCCTCTTACAGTTACATATAATGTTGATGGATAATGATTTCTTGGACATTTTGACCACCATTCAAAAACCTCAACAACATTTAATTGGGATCGAGGCTTAGTAGGCGGGTAATACAGCTGCAAGCGAAGTTTTGAATTGATATTTACACTTCCATTAGCTCCTAGAAGCTGAAAATAAGAATTCAGATAAAAGGTTATCTTCAGTGAAAATAGATCTGACATACCAGTAATACAGAATCAAAGCTCACTTTAAAAAATCAGCATGGCACGTTGAAATTCCTTGAATTTATACAGCAAAGGAAACTAACACCATTGGTTTAGCACAGCTCCAGATCAATTAGACAAAAGGCAACCTAAATGACTTCTTAAATACTCTCTTGATAGCTGTCTTTTGCCAGTTCAACTTCAGAGGTTAAGCATTTACATTACTATGTCAGATCTTACTTTGCACAAAGGAGGTAATTAATATTCATTTGTTCGAAATAATGATAGACTAAAATGCACATTAGCGCAACCAATTTTTCATTCATTTAGTGTATTTTTAATGATAAAATTTTATATTTTAATTTTTAAAAAGTCAAAATCATTTTAAAGAGTAATTATGTTCATTCAAGCTATTCATTACATCTAAAAAAAATTAGTCTACCTTCATAGAAAGGAATACTCAAAAACACTGTCAAAACAACTTCTATTTAAGATAAATGTTCTATGAGAAAAATTTAACTTTCATCAACTCAAAAATAGGTCCTCATTCACTAGACCGTGACACTAAGTAGAAAATATGTTTGATTACTTTTGTGTCCTCTAAATTAATAGAGAGACAGCTGAGAGCTTTGCGAAAGTTTAGGCAGAACATGAAGGTGATAAAAGTAGAACACACTCAGTAATTGTTACTGATCGATACAGTTTAAGTCGACAAAGACTCTAAGGTAGTGCCATCCAACAGAACTTTCTGTGATGATGCAAATGTTCTCTATTTGTGCTGTCCAATACAGTCGCCACTTGTCACATGGCTATTGGGCACTTGAGATCATGCTAGTGCAACTGTGGAACTGATTTTTTAAGCATATTTAATTTGAATAATTTGAGTTCAAACAGCCACATGTGACTTGTGATTCCCGAAATGGATAGCGCAACGCTAAGGCTGTAAACTTTGGAGAGTAAGCAGATGATGGTGCTACCAACTGAAGTAGCATATAGATAAGGGTGAGATTTCATTAGGATGTTCTGTTTGTAAAAGCCTGAGGTATTTATGGATCATCCAAATTGAAATAGCTGAAATCTGAAGCACAGGCAAGAAACGTGGGTTAAAGATGAAATCATGAGCAGGATTACTAAAGAGACAGGTGCAAAAGCATGAAGGAAACAGAAGAATGGTATGAGGAAAATCAGGAATAGATGACGTTAAGAAAACCAAGTTAACAAAGTTTAAGAGAATGATGTATTAAGTGCACAAAGATTCAATAAAAGAACTGAAAAGTGTTTAATAATTTGACAAACAGAAATTGGTGATTTGTTTTAAGAAGTTTTAGTAGCTGAGGCCAAATTAGAATGCAGTGTGTTCAGAAATGAGGCAACAATAAAGAAAGAGTTGGTGAAAGTACAGCCCATCTTTTTCCTCGCCCTCTAGGGGTAGATGTAAAGGCAATGGAGGTTGTAAACAGAGAGTCCATATTATGATAGAGAAGGATAAAGAATGGTTTCAAAATGAGTAATGAAGAATTCAGTCATTAAATTTTAAGCACTTGAGACTTCATAAATCCTGTCAGTCAGAACTTCTAAGTTATTCTTTACATAAGTTGTTTTACTACTCACTAGGCAATCTAATTTATACTAACATGTTTATTAGCATGAGCAAACTAAGCCAAGATATTGCCATTAAGGTTATACATTAAATTAGGAAGAACTCGAATAAATAAGGCTTTATTATTTTATAGTTTAAAAGAATAGTCATATACATGTGTTAAAAAAACTGAAAGTGCATCAGAACCACAGGTACAGCTGAATTAGGATGAAATCTCTTTTGTATGTGGACAAGGATCCTTTGGGTTCATTTGAATCACTGTAATAACTTTATAATTATCTAGGTCATATTGGAAACCAATGATATAGGTATTAACATATTTAAATTTTAATTTGATTTATGCAACTCTCTCTGAGATGCATTTTTCCCTAGTCACTGATTCCATACATTTATTAATTCTCCCAATGGATATTCTTTGAGACTTTGTGTGCACCATTAATAGCCTGAAAACTGATATTACGGAATAGAGCATTTCAAGAGTGGCATTTAAATGCAAACAGATCTAATAAAATAAGTCCTAAAAACTGCTCAACAAATTTGTCAAAAAGAAGTTACTGGTGACTCTGTAAAGCTTACAATCTAATGAGGAAAACACAAATATTTTTACCCTTTATAGGGGGTAGAGGTAGAATTCCTAATTATTATTTCTGTCAATAGCATAAAGCAGATAAATTAATAGAGTCAAAAAACACTAAACTAAAAATTCTATGACATACATTGTTTCCCAAGTGCAGTAAATAGCATTGCAGGCCTGCACAGATGTCATCATAAATAAAATGAAATCAATTCTAATTGAGACCACAAGATGGCAATATTTACTATGTGAACGTGACTGTTTTTGGCATTTTTTTTCCCCCTCTAAATCAACACGAGGGTATAGAAAATGGAAGAAGAGATTACAGAAGTGAGATTTAGAAGGTACACTGGATCAGGGGATCCCTAAGGCCACTCTAGAATCACTTCCTCACCACAGTCATCCTGGCAGTCATTCAGCAATCAGGCTACATATCTCTAAAACCTCTCTCTAATCCCTGATGTGGATTAGGGTCTCAGAGGCATCAACTCTATTACACATAATCGTGCAAATAATATGTCTATAGAAACTGAATTAGAATTCTTTCTTCCTCACAGCCACCATCTAGGTAATGCTCATGTTCAATGTCTCTTCCTTAAGAAAACTTTCCCTGACACCCTAAGATACTGTCATCATCTAAGCTTTCATAATACATATGAAAGTTTTAAGAAATGATAAATTGCCTTATATCTGATTTTCTTGCTAGAACAGGAGATCCATGAGGTAAAGGAGCTTGTCTTCATTGTTCATGATCAGAAGAGTGGTTGGCACATAGAAAGGATTTAATAAAATTTGTTGATTGAATAAATGATGGCATGACTGTGTGTATCATTTTCAGTGCTGCATCCTCAAAACCAAATATGATACCTAGCACATACTAGGCACTCAAAAAATGTTTAAGAATCTTAATTAGTGTCACCTCAGCTTGAATTAACTATTCACCATTGCAGTCTTAACCTTAAATCATAACTACTTAGATAAAATAAAATTGAATTGGCAAAAAGCAATCAATCGGATTTGAAGATTAGTTTTAAACATACCTTGAGAAATGCCCAGGCAATTTTCCGAAAGCCACACCCTTGGTTTTTAACCTCAGAGTTAATCCTGATTTCATCCATACTTAAGAAATCAAGAATCTGTACATAAACAGAAAAAAAAAAATGACTCCACAGAATACTTGGCTACCTAGAGTTGAACATTTTATAACATGTCATTAAAATAAAGAACATCACCACTTAAAAAAGTTTTCCTTATGAGAGGGAAAACATTTTTAAAATTTTATTTCATTTACCATTAACAATTCAGTTAATTTGGGTCCTATTTTTAAAAACCACTTTATCTTTTATTCATAAACCTTTCATTAGATTTATTTCAGGTGTACTCTGGTGGAACAGTGACTATATCAGACGGCTTGGGAGGAGTGGAGTCCACGTACATCTCAAGGACCTGGGTTTGTATCCCAGACACAGGAAGAACCACCAATGTGAACAATTAAATAAAAACTATTTTAAAATAAAGTGTTTCTTCCTCCTCTCTCTTGCTACCTGCCTGCCCATTTGCGTTCATTCCCAACTGCACTTTCCCTTTAAAGAGATTTATTTCTAATCCAAGACAAAGTATTGATTACACACAAATGTATTAGCGATAGCATTCTTAAGTTTTAATCTTTGTTTAATGTATGGACACAGACTTCAAAGGATTGTTTAAAAAACTCACACCTTATCTCAAGGTCCTTCCTTGGGTAAGCAGCATCTTACTGAAACTGAGGTTTTTCTCTCTGGGTACATGTTGTAACTAGCCATCTTAAGAGGACTGATTTCCTACCACATCCTGTCTGAACATTTAGCTCATGGATATGCAGCCAATCTGCCACACAGAATATCTATTTCTTAGTACTTTTGTGAAGCCATTAATTTGAACTTATCTCTCTTTACAGGAGATTGCTTAAAAAAGTAATATGGATTCTATCAATTTTCTTTCTATACTTAAATTTGTTTTCTGGCATATCCTGGTGGAATAACCTTGGGTCAGTCGCCTCCACATGAGTGTGGTCACATGCCCTTGGGTTTGAGTCTGGGGTCTGGGAGAAAACAACCAGTGTGAACAAATAGATAAAAAAATAAAATGCTTCTTCCTCTCTCTTTCTGCCTGCCTGTCTGCCTACTCATCTTCATTCTTGCCTGTACCTTTCCTTTAAAAAAATTTTTGTAAAAAAACACTAACAAGGAGAAATACATAACGAAAGTAAAAACAATTTGCAATCCAGATCCATAGATGAGTAACATGTTTTATGTTATTTAAACCTTTTTCTATCTCTAAATGTATGGCACCACAACTCCAATGGTATATTTTGAATAAATATTTTCAAATAATATGTGGTGGATATCTCCTACATGCACACACACATATATCATGTTAATGGCTGAGATGACTGAGTAGTATTCTTTTTTATTATAAATAACATAACTTTTAAAAAACAATTTAATCAAATTTCTTACTTATCAAAGAAATTTCTCTCCCTAAAATTTTGCTTTTATAAGCTGAAATAAATACACTTGCACATACATCTTTGTGAACTTGTCATTTTACTCTTAGGAGACATATCTAGGAATGGAATAATGATTTTAAAGACTTATGAGACATGTGTCAAGTTGTTTCAGATATAATAACACATTATACTGAAACTTAAAAAGCAACCAAAAGTGTTATAATCTTTCTTAAATCTTTTAATACTATTAACAGGAATATAGAAGGACAAAATTCTAAGACAAAGAAAATGCTTCTTGAATACAAATCATATCTTTTAAAAATCAGTTTTACATATGTCAAATATTATTACAGATAAAAATGGTAGAATATTTGTATCACATACAATCAGAGAATGTCTGAAAGTTAATTATATTGGTTCTATGCATGCCTTGCTATTCCTATTTTTAAATTCTCCACTTTGTTTAAGCTGGAAAAGAGGTTTTCTCTGTTTCCTTCTGTTTATGAGAAACAACAGTAGAGAAATGAAATGTGGTATTTTAGTTTCCCAAATTACCTGCACTTAAAATTGTAGTAACTTGGGGAAATCGCTTTATACTCTATAAACTTTTATTTCCTTTGCCATAAAAAATTAGAATAGCAAGTAGCTCAAAGGTCATATGTATACACCACAGAGCTTTCCCAGACTGCACTGACACTCTACTAACGCTTTATATTTAAGACATCCTACTTTATTTTGGCTATATACTACATTATGTTGTATTAGTCAGTTGATCTGTCTGCTGATCTTTATTTCTCCAAGTAGAATATAAACTCTTAGGGAGTCTGAAATAGTTAAATGAATTTACACATTATGAAATGGGTTCAAAAGGAACAGCTCCATCAGATATCTGATTCATCACATCAGTTAATAATCATGGCATTGTTGTAAACAAGGATTAAATAATATACAAATCAAATGGCTTCTTGCACCAGCAAATGCTCATATTATTACATCTCTCACTTACATTTCCACAGCATATTAAAAACACTAAATCCCAGGGGTTAAATTTTTACAATGCTGGTTTATTATAGGACTACTGAAAATGAATAATAGCTAATATTTGTGCTAATAAAACGTTAACTAAAATTTCAATTGCTCTATTCAATTTATACCTCGAAGAACAGGATGACTTTAGGGCTCTCATCAAATTCTCGAAGCAAATAGGGAAAGTTTTCATTAAATATAATTTGCTCTTCCCATTCTGGTAGTCTTGACTTTAACTGTTTAAAATCATATGGCTGGGTCATAATAGGAAGAATATAATCCACGTTCTCTTTTTCATAGTAAGATGAAACAGGCCGTTCACTGTTAAAAAAAACAAGTACTTCTGTTAACATAATTCATGAAAATTTTGGGAAGGTAAGAAAAAAATAAAATATAGTATTCAGGGTGAGTCAACCAGAAGCAATGAATAGGTATAATACTAGTGAAAAATCATTTTGTTTGTCTATCTGAAAAATTATGAAATTTACGGCTTTGGAGTACCTTACCAACATCATGCATTTGCATGTGATTAGTAGGTTGCACAGAATTATTCTATCACAGAAATACAAAGAGGTCTACAAAACTGCAATAAAGTAACTTCTTCAGAATCTTATGAGACTTTGTGATAAAATAGGAGTCAATCTGAATAAAAGGTACATGCTTAACAGGATTATAAATCCTTCAAACTGTGTCATATTTTCTTTGTAGACCCTCAGGCAACTAAAAAAAATTCCTTGTCATGTTTTGTGGTAATCTTTATGATAATCTTCACATTTCCCACTCCAGCTATCTTTCCAAGGGACTTCTTCTTAATTCTAGGATAATCAATTATTTTGTTGTACTTTTTAACTTGGACTTTCAAGCATATATTAGTTATATAAGCAGTATTAGGAAAAAATTAAATTCACTTACTTCTCAGGTCAAGGTAACATTAATTTCAAAAGACAACTAATGTACTCAATAGTATAAGATAAAACATATTTATAATGCAAGTTAAATGTCATAAATTAGTCATTAAGATTGGTAGAAGCTCATTAAACTTTCCACTTAAAATGAATCACTGAATTAATAGATGTTATCCATCTTCTATATAATAAATCAATATCAATGACTGATGATGGCCTACAAGTAGACTAGTATCTAATATAAATCCTTAACTATTCCCACTGACTTTGAACAGCAGAAAATGACTTTTATGTTAGACAAGTTCAATTATAGGAATTGGCTATACAATTTAAAAAATTACCTATCATCTTTCTTGACATACCGACCAGTATTTTCATCAACCACATGAATTTTTACCATTGGGTGAGAAATCAAAAAATCTGACTTAAGTCGATCAGTGCGGTGAATGTAAACTCCCAGGACAAGATCATCGTCAAGCAAACATTTAGGATAAACTGGACTATCTCGGCTTGTTATTTCATTAACACCATCACCATCAGTATCTTCATTATCATCTGAAACTAGATTCAGGGAAGAAAATTAATATTATAATTGTTTCCATAAAAATGCATTCAATAAATATATTGAATTTACATACAATGTAATCTTTACAATTCATGATCATTTGTCTTTGTCAACAAAGCAACTTCAAGGGAAAAAGAAAGCAAAAAGTCAGACAAAAGTAGACTACTACTAAGAGTAAAATACTGTATTTAATAATGCATTGAAATAGGGTAAAGAATTTTATTTCCCCAACAAGGACAAAAAACACAAAAAGAAAAAAAATAGCCAAAGGGAAAAAAAAGTAATTTTTCTATTTAATTTCCAAATAGAATATGTATCACTCAATTCATTTATAATTTCTGCCTCTGAGAAGGACAAGGTAGGCTGCAGCAGGTAACACTTCTGACAAAAACAACTTGAAAAAGTCAAATGAATTGCAAAATCCTTATTTTTAAAGACATCAGAAAAGTACAGAAACTATGTGTAATAGATAGACTACAATTCTAGAGAGGGATAGTCATTCAGAACTAAGCTGATGGATGGGCAGCTGCTTCAGTCTCTGTTACTGTTTCAATGTGTAGACTGAGGATGATGGCCAGGCAGAAGGTTACTTCTGGAACAAAGAATAACCGGAAAATCTTTTGCTTTTGTGTGGGCCTGTAGTAAGAAAACTGGAGATTAGTGGAGGTTCAAACATACAGTCAATTTTCCTCACAAGACTGCATTCTGAGGTTGTGTGAGAGTCTAAAGTAGTAGCGAAATTTCCCAGTTTTGAGGTACTAGGAAACAATGACCTGTCAGAGAGAGGCGCCTGAAACAAGAGACAAAAATGAAGTCCTAGGGGCACGTCAACTTATACCTAAAGCCACTTCAGCAGGAGTGATTTAAGAACTCTGAGCACAGCTAGAGGTTCAGAATAAAGATGTGGCCTGGCAGAAGGCCTTTTCCAGGGACAGAGAAAACAGCAGAGATTTCGACATTTTCTCAAGGCTGAAGTGACAAAATCAGAGACTCAAGGGGCCTCAAACATATAGTCAATCTCCCGTTTCATAACATTTGCCAAATTTTGAAGCTGCATGGGGCAGAGGGCTAAAGGACTAATTTTAAATAAACTCTGAAAGGCAAAACTAAATTTCCCAATCTTTTAGAAAGACTAGGAGACAAATAGCTACCAAGCTGTCACCTCGAAACACCTGGAAGGCCCCATGCTAGGAACAAGGCAAATCAGGGATAGTCTTAAAAAAATCAAACCAGTCCTGAACTAGCTCAATTCCTGACTGGGTGAAAGCAGTTGCCTTACCTGCCTCAGAAAGGAAGATGTCATCATCTGGAGCCCCTAAAATCATATTTACAATGTCCAGCATATAAGAAAAAGTTTCTAGATGTAAAAGGGCAAGACTATATAACTAACAACCCAGAGCAAAACAGGAAAAAGAAGCAGACCCACAAATGATCCAACTGGAGTTAGCACATAAGAATTTCAAATAACTCTGATTAATATATTCAAAAAATAAAAGAAAAGAGGGACAGAGTTTTTAAGGTAGAGACTTTCTACAGAAAACTGAAATTCATAAAAGAAAAAAGACATTTTGAAACTGCAGGTGTCTTGAAATTGAGAATGCCATAGATGTGTCTAATAATAGCATTATGAATACAAAGACATGATTAGTGATCAATATAAATATCCAAATTGAAGTGTAATGAAAAAAACTGGAAAAGAAAAACATTAGAAACATGTAGACATGTCAAAAAATATATAAGGAATTATAATCTTAAAAAGTGGAAAGTATTGTGAAGAATTCATATTCAAAGATATAAAGGCCAAGAGTTTTATATCAAATAGTAAATTCAAAAATAGACACTTTCAGATATAGCATAAAAAACAATGAAACGAAAGACAAAAAGAAATTCTAAAGAGCATCCAAAGAAAAAAAGATGCAATTCTTTCAAAGGCATAGAAATAAGACTCTAGTTGGGACCAGAAGTAGAAGAGAAAATACAACTGTGTTATTTAAAGTATTAGAAGAAAGCAACTTGCAGCTTAAAATTCCATACTAGCAGATACGCTTCAAAAGCAGAGGTAAAGAAATTTTAACATAACAATATCTGAAGGAATTAGCAGGTCTATCCTAAGATAAATAATAAACTGAATTCTTCAAACAGATGGTAAAATGGAAAAACAGAAATTCATTAAGGAAAAAATTAAAATTTGTGTTGAATACAAATGAATATCAACTGTGCAATCTGTGAAATGGTAACAGTAACATCTATGAAGTTAAAAATATATGTGGTATTAAGACTCCTAATAAGAACCTGTAAGGCAGGGGAGGAATAGATATAGAAAAAGCACCTGACAAAATTCAAGTGGAGTTAAACTATTCTAATGTTCTATCAGTGCTGAGGAAGTGAACCTGTTTGGGAATTCATTTGTCATAGATGATAAGAATAAACTTAATGTTCTCCAAGATTAATGACTGAAAATAATTTTTAAAATGCCCATATAATTAACAATAGAAGGGGAAAGTTTTTTAATAATTTGAATAATTCAAAAGAATGCAAGAAGAAAAAGAAGATGAAACTGGTGGATCACACAGAAAACAAACAATAAGATGGATGGGGAGTGTTTTATGAGTGGTATTTCACATTTATTCAAAGTCTGACCCCACGCAGTTCACAGTCAGGGGCCGAGATCCCACATGTACTAGGTGAAGGAAGAGAAGAGGTGAAAACAAAAAGAAAGCCAATGCAGAGACATTGTGGGCCAAACAAAGTAGGTACAAAGCAGGCAGAGACTTGCGATGGGGTGGGGAGGAATGGAGCACTAGAAAGCTCTATCTAGATCTGGGGACCATGAATATGTTTAAAGGCACCCCTTCCTCACCAAGTTGGCACTGCCTGGGGGTGCATTGTGAGTGATAATAGAGGAATAAGGAGGAGGAAAAATGTACCAGAAAACTCAAACGACAAGTAAACTTTAAGGGAAATTAAATTATTAAAAATGAAGGCTATTGCATAATGACTGCTACAGGCTGAAGGATACTGTCCCCAGCACCCCACAAAATTCACGCTACCCTCCAATGTGACAGTATTATGAGAGATATAAAAGATTTCAACATGAGCTCTCATAAACAGGATTAGTGCCCTTATAAAGGAGAATCCAACTAATCTAGACGAAAATTTGGGTGGGGAAGCCAGGTGAGAGGAGGAAGAGGGAGAAATGTAAAGCTGCTTCTAAATCTCATATGGAAATGCATAAAGAGGAGCTCAGGTAACATTGAAAAAGAAAAACGCTGCAGCGCTCAGACTACTATACAGCAAACCTCGTATCAAATTACAGTGATTAAGAAAGGCGGTATTGTAGACTCAGGTAACCAAATAAAAACTACATAAACTGACTCACTTACATACTCATAGTATTCATGATAAAAGGGACCCTGCAATATAGAGGGGAAAAACGCTCTCTTCAGTAAATGGGACAAGGTCATTATATTCACATAGAGGAAAAATACTGGCATTGAGTGTTATCTCTCACCAAATACAAATGAACTGCATATCCTAACATGAAAAGAAACAAAAACATTTTTAGAAAATAATATAAGAAACACATTTTCAGGATACAGGACAGATTTTTTTAAGCAAATCACAGAAAGCACTTATCAACAAAACAAAAGAATAAATTGAGCTACATAAAATTTGAAATGTCTTTTTTTTCAAAGGATACTGAGAAAAGTAAGACCCAGATTGAGAAGATACCGATATACATACATACGTATATATATATATATATATATATATATATATATATATATATATATATATAAGTATACAGCTATATCTGTATGGAGATAACTATTTATACTGAGGAAGCCTAATGCTAAGATAAAATAGAATATTCTCACAAATTCAATAGAAAAAGTAGATAATTCTATTTCTTAAAAAAATAAAAAAGAATTGAACAAATTGACAAGTGAAAAAAGCTAAGTAGTCAATAAATATGCAGCTGCTTCACTAGTTACCATGAAAACAAAATTAAAGTCAAAATAAAGTATCACTATACACTCCTAAGAATGATTAAAATTCAAAATACTGACAATATGTTAGTGGCTGTAGAGCAACAGAAACTCTCAAATACTGCTGGTATCAACTGGCAAACCCAGAATGGAAAACAGGAAATACAAAATAAAAATATACATATTTTATGACACAGAATCTCCACTCTTAAGAATATGCCCAACAAAAATGTAGACCTACACTCGCCAAACATGTGACTAGAATGCTGATCACAGTTTTATCTGTAATCACCTAAAATAAGAAACAATTAAAGTGCCCACTGAAAGAACAGGTAGATTAACTGTGGCACAGTCTCACAATGGACATCTCTCCAGCAAACAATCAGAACTGGTCATGAATAAGCTCAAATGCATGCAACAACAATATAATCTCAAAAGAATTTTTTTTGAGTAGAAAAAGGCAGACACAAAGAGCACAATAGCTATGTTTCCATTTATATCAAAATAGAAAAACATAAAAATAAACTGTTAGATGTCGATATAGCATTTATTAATATAGAGCAATAAACAAGATAACAAATTAAGGAGCTTCTGGATGCTAATCAGGTTTCTAGGTTTTTTGAACCAGATGATAATTTTAGAGGTATATTTAGTTTGTGAAAAATCACTAAGTAGTATATTTGAAATATTTTTGCTTTTCTATACATATAGTATACTTCAACAAAAATTTAAATTCTAAAATTTATAGAAACAAAAATCATCAATAAGTGCAATAATTTGGAAACTGCCTATTTTCGTCCCAACTTTTGGACAATTAATTGAAAATTGGAGAGAAAAGAATGTAAGAGGTAGGAAAAGGACAAAAATCATAACAAAAAAAGAAAATAAATGAGTCAAGAAGAAGAAAGCAAGAGGGAAAAAAGAAAAGTGGGAAGGAATGAGAGACGCTAAATTAGGTTGAGGAACTGGTCAGTTAACAGGTATGACAAATGGATGTAGACTTAACATGAAATTTTTATTGGATGTTGATCATTTGTAGCTTTCAATAACCATGAGTCTTATTTAGGGGGTCTAAACCCAGTGGCATAAGGAAAAAATCTTCTATGTTAGAAAATTAATGTCATTCTTGAGTCGAATTAAGTCAAGATTTAGAGATGACTCAAGCAATATTAATTCATCACATAGACATACAGTTATAAGTAAATAAATGCTTTAATCTAGAAGCCAAGAGTAAACACCAAATATTCTATATTTGGATTTTTGCAAATATGCCCTTTGGAACTTGGCTTTCTTTTAAGGAATGAAAGACCTAAAATCGAGTTATTTCAGCTAAGGCACACGTTTTTCACATTTTGGTAACAAACCTGCTTTAGTCTTTTTCTTTTTTTTAAGTTTGGATTTTGTGTCATCTTGTATGCTGTCTTCTATGTTTTGTCCCATTGACCTTATATCTTCATCTTGATGAGAATCTGAAGTAACTACTCCAATTGGAGATTCTGTCTTTAATTCACCTTCAACTGTGTCATCAGAGATGGTCAATGTGCTGCAAATATAACCCAAATTCAAGCCATTTTAATGACGTTATCATTAATATTCATGGTACAGCAAAGTAAGCATTAGGGTGACTCTAAAGTTGCTATTATTTTCTCCTGGGAGATACATGTATTTTCTTATGCACTAAAATTATTAGCTGCCAAACTATAGATACTATGGCTATTATTTTATACTTGGTGATGAGTTATATACCCCATGAGTTGAATTAAACTGAGCTTTAAGCTCCAGGAAATGTGAAATTGTATTTTATGAGCAGTGAATCTATTTTTACTTACAAATGATCAAAACATCCTCACTCTGCTGCCAAGTAAGTAAATGATATACAAATTTCTAAATTATTTTACTTAACAGCAAAAATTTGGTGCGTCCTGGTGTAGCAGTGGTTAGGACAATCGCCTCCAAAGGATACAGGCCACATACTCCTGGGTTAGAGTCCCAGGTCTGAGGGAGAAACAACTAGTGTGAGCAACTAAATGGAAATAAAATAAAACGCTTCTTGCCTGCCTACTTACCTTCATTCCTACCTATACCTTTACTTTAAAATAAATGAATACATAAAAGCAAAAAAGTATTCTAAGTTCACTGTATTTTCAAGAGGCTTCATATTATCAATTTTTGATTTCTAGGTAAAAATTAACTGCTTGTGTTTTCCAATGGATAGTGTCTATTACACTTTCAGAAGATCATGAAAATTAAAAATGGTATCATGTTAACTAATGACTCAATAGTGAGGGAGAACAATCATGAACAACATACTAAGTTGTTGAGAAAAAAAAAAAAAGTTAAAGTCTGTAAAGTAAAAAATCTGGATCTGAATAATCAAAAATTGACTTCAAATATATTCTGCCATATTTCAAAAAAGCCAAGAGAAAAAGACTTGAGAAATATTTTAAATTAATTCACCTTTTAAGTCATGCTATTCTATCAAAGCGCCACATACTATTAATAAATGAGAAGTAGCCTTGTATGTCACTGTCATGTAAGGCACAGTTTTAATTAAAATTCATGAACTAACCTTACTCAATGGTGAGTATAGCTTACCAGTTCATAATAGGTGTGGTAGCTAAGAGGAAAGGATAATCTATAGCATGCTGTGCTAAGCAGCCTCTAAAATGGCCCCTACTGATCCTGCCTCTTGACCTCTCCATCTCTGCGTACTCCCCTTCTCTTGACTGTGGGCTGGTCTGTGACCATTTTCTAAAAGAGAATATGACAAAAGTAACGCATGTCATTTCTAAGGCCGGGTTCCAAAAAGACTGGACATCTGTATTGCTCTCTTTCTCCTGAAGCCCTCCCTCTGGGGATGCAAGCTGCCATAGTGTGATTAGCAAACACGGAAAAGACCAGGTGACAGGGAACTGATGCTTCTAGCCAAAAGTCAGACAGGATCTGACAGGTGCCAAAAGCCACACAAATGGGCTTAGAAGCAGATCTTACAAGTTTTCCAACAGCTACGTCACTTGTTAGCTCTTCCCCACATAGAACATGCTGCTGTAACAACTGTTTGGTCTTTGCTACCCTGGTTATCCAGATGTGAATAAAAAAGGAATTATTTTTACAGGAGGACGTTAGGGGAAATTGTCCCTGAAAATGCCAAAGCAGAGTCAAGTAAAGAATGTTTCCCATCTCAGGTTGTTTAACAAAAATGTGGATTGAAGAAAAAAATTAATTATGGTAGTCGAAAGATATGTTTTCTCCAGAGACATATAAATATGAATAAACTCACAGAATCTCACCTTGTAAATACAAGCATGTATGTATAAGCATCATATATACAAAAAGACTGGAGGAATCCAAAATGACTAACAGTGATTATGTTGGATGGTTGGATTACTTTTATTTTGTTGAATCCATATGCTCTAGAATGAGCAAGTGTAATGTGTAAAAGGGAAAAATGCTCTATTTATATACCTAAACCACCACTGGTAGCTCAAAAAATGGGGCAGTAATTAGGTTTCTAGTATTTAAAAAGCTGATTTAAGTGACTAGTTAAGGTTAGAGACTGGAGCAAGACTGCCAAAGTTCTGGTTCAGTTTCTTACTGGTTCTGTGACTTAAACTATTTTAGTTTTCTAACCTGCAAAATGGGATAAAGTATCTCTAGGGTTCTTAGAAGAAATAAATGAGTTAAGTCTTATAAAGCCTGGAATTCACAGCAGAGTGCTATGTCAAGATTATCTGTTATTACTAGACTGGTAATGTGTCCAAATAAAAGACTAACAATTTTATTTGTTAAATTACTGAAAATTATCACTCAAAAGCTGAAAATAAGAGTGTTTAAGAGAATATTTTATACTTATCAATGTAAAGCACCTCGTTTCAGCTTCAGACAGGATTGGAACTTTCTTTTTTTTCTTTTTTCTTTTTTCATTACTCAACTTGTCATCATGCAATGAAGCATCTGAAGAAAGGTAAGTCAACTGTTCTTTGAGTTTCCTTCTTATTTTTTTCTTAATCTCCTTTGCCATTTCTTCAGCTACTTGGAGCTGGTAGACTTGCAATAGTTCTTCCTCATCTAAGTGACTCTTTTCCTTTTCTTCATTTGCCTTTTCACTTATCTGATGAGCATCACCTGGCTGTGATTTTATTCGCACTTTCTGATGTGTAGAATCCACCTTCTTCTCAGGGGTCTCCAGTTCCTTTTGTGGAGCAGTCATCTGAAGCACCATCCTAACCACCTTTCCACTTTCCCTGTCTTGCTGGTCCTTCTCTGCCCCGACATCATCATCTGGATCTTCAGTTGCTGACTGTGGATTCCTTGCTTTGTTTTTAGTGACTCTCATGATCTTTGGGTTATTAGCGTTGGTAGCAATTACATCATCACTTTTAGTTTCTTTAATATTTTGAAGATTGCTTCTAACTGTGTCAAGCTAGAAAAAGAAGACACGGTAACAAAATTTCAGCTAAGCATAGTTTGATTATAAAGATAAAGCACAACAAGCATTCAACAATGTTTCTTTCATGTTGGAAAATTATCTTTTTACATGAACATGGTGATACCAGTAGAGCACTTGATGGGCATTCTCCTGGTTTACTCTTCCAGAATTAGATTAACAATCTCTGAGAATAACTTCAGGTTAAATGAGATATTAAGTGAATAACTGCTCAAATCTCAAATGCTATTCTCTTTGGTAGAATGAATTATACCCTAATCTTATTAAGAGACATTTGAGAAATTGCTATTAGAATCACTGAATATAATACAGTTCAGTTTTCCTAACAGAAAATAAACACAGGTCATATCTTCTATAATTATAATCTAAAACCAAAAGTCCATAGCTCTGGGATTAGCCTACAAGTAGTCTAAATCTATCACTGAAAATGTAACTACATAGGAAATATTATCAAGTTAAAACAAACAACAGACTAAGCACACGCCTATAACCTTTTTTTCACAATCAAAATCATTTGAAATAAGAGATATTTTAATTGAAAAATGGTAGAGCTCAAAAGAGATGTTACTATAATAAAATATTTTAAAAATTTGCCCAAAGACAGCAATAGGCAGGATTAGATCTATTAAGAAACTCTCAGGCACACCCTGTTGGTCTTATGGTTTAAACTGGGCACAGTCCACACACATCTCAAAGTTCTGGACCAGGGAAACAACTAACAATGAAAAACTAAATAAAATAAATATAAATAAAGTGCTGCTTCTTTCTCTTGCTTCCTTCCTGCCTACTCACTTTGATTCCTGCCTTCATCCTTCCTTTAAAAAAAAAAGAAAGAAAGAAAAAGAAACTATTAGAAAAACCACAGTCCACAAGAAAAGTCATCTTCTGAGAACAAAGTAGCTCTGGAAAAGCCAAATTTCAGAATTAAGTAACACAGGAAAAATGGGATAAGTCTGAGGATAAGCAATTGAGGAGTTAGGAGGGAAAACCCTGTCCCTCACCCTCCTCTTGGGTTAGATGGTGACTTTCTCCTAGAGGATGAACAGCTGAGTATTGAGAGAGATGGCAATGAGCTTAAGGTAGGTAAAACTCCCAACAGCATGTAGATTATGTTGAATTAAACAGGCAGGAGAAGAGAGATTCTCAAAGCGAAAGATGACTAGACAACTAAAATCTACAAACACTAAAGGAAAATAGCACAGTGAAGGAAAAATCACCAAACCCAATAAAATAGAAAAATTAAAAACAAAGGAAAATTAATTAGTAACATAAAGAACAAAATAAAAGTTATGAATACA
The DNA here is from genome assembly GCA_004363575.1 of Solenodon paradoxus. NCBI lineage: Eukaryota > Metazoa > Chordata > Mammalia > Eulipotyphla > Solenodontidae > Solenodon > Solenodon paradoxus. Next base: position 331,062 of record RJWH01000482.1, on the reverse strand, counting down.
TTAATAAAGAAATTTCAAAGCATATTGGATGGAAAAACAACTACAGATGTTAGAACTAAAATTTCTATTGATAGAATTAAAACCTGTGGAAATGTGTTCAAAAACAGAATCTACAAAACTAAAGTACTAAAAGTGAAAGCCAGCATTAAAATGAAGACTTCTCCCAGAAATGACTGCATTCACAAATTGAAGGAAGCTCACTCACCACTCAGTTGTTCCTTATCACTATAGGTTTGCCTTTTCTAGAACGACATATAGATAGAATCATGCTGTGGCCCTTTGTGTCTGGTTTCCTTGACTCAGCATAAAGATTTGGTAATGATCATTAGCAATGTTTTGAATTTTCACAAGGTTCAATTTATCTCCTTTTTTTATTTTATGGTTCATGCTTTTGGATCCTGAGAAATCTTTGAATAACTCCAAGTACTAGGGATTTAACCCTATTTCTTCTAAGTAATATAGTTTTAGCGCTTACGTTTAGGTCTTTGATCTATTTCTACTTAATTTCCAAATATGGTATAGTCATAGTTCATAATACTATATACGCATATCTCATTGTTCTGGCACCATTTGTTGTAAAGATTATCTTTTTCTTCATTGAATTAATTGGCAACTTGGTTAAGAATCAATTGATCACATATATGTGTTTCTATATATGTTTGAGTTTCTCAACTTTATTTGCTCCACTGACTTACATGCCTAGCTTAAGATATTACTAGGTTGTCCTGAATACTATACCTTTAAGGGAGTTTCAAATCAAAAAGTGATATTCATTTAACTTTGTTGTTCCTTTTCAAAATGTTTTGGTTATCCAAGGTCTATTGTTAAAATTTCAAAATTTTATAGTTATATTCGACGATCACATGATAATATACACAGAAAACCCGAAAAACTCCACTAAATAATTATTAGAAACTACAAATGAGTGTCTAGTAAAGTGGCTGGGTAAAATTTTACAAAAATCTGTCACATTTTTATATGCAAATATTTACCTGCAAAAAATAAGAAAAAGAAATCAAGAAAACATTGTTATTTACCATCACATAAAAAGGAATCAAACACTTAGGAATGAACTTCACAAAGGAGGTGGAAGACGTGTACAATGAAAATTACATAATGAAGGAGAAAAAAAATCGTAGTAATTTTACCATATTGTATTCAGATATAAATTTTCTATCATGTATACCTGAAACCTAGTTAATGCTAAAATGCAATATTCCTTCAATAAAATCAATTTAAAAAATAAAATAAAAATCCATCCTGCCAAACAAAAATTACAATACATTATTAGAGAAATAGAATAAGATATAGAGGTAGGAGAATACTACATGCCCATGGATATGAATAATTAATATTGTTAAAATAGCCACCTTACCTAAAGCAATATAAATATTAACACAATTCTGATAAAAATGTCAATGGTATTTTTCAAGATAATGAAACAAATAATAATAAAATCTGTATGAAACCACAAAGGTCCCAAATAAAAGCAGAAAATTGGGTCCATCCATCACACTCCCCAACTTCAAAATAAACTACAAAGTGATAGTAATGAAAACAATATGGTACTGAATGAAAACAGGTCTATGGACCAAGGAAACAGAATTGAGAGTCCAGAAATAAGTTCACATACTTATGACCATTTAATTTATGACAAAAATGTCATGAACATGCAATGGAGAAAGAAAAGTCTTACCAATTAAAAATGGTTTGCACAGCAAAATGAACTATTGCCAGGACAAAAGGGACACCTTACTAAATGGGAAAAGATTTCTGATAAGGGATTAAAAGTCAAGATACATAAAGAACTTATACAACTCAACACAACAAGCTCTCTATTGATGGATCTGAGGTCAGTCTTCCCTTTGAATGCAAGCATTTAACGCTACAAATTTCCTTCTAAATACTGATTTAGCAGCATTCCATGAATTTTGATATGTTGATTTCATTTTTACTTAGTTAACATATTTTCTAATTTCTCGTACAATTTATTATTTATTCTTCTTATATATTATTATATAGGGTCTTATTTAATTTATAATTATTTAGAGATATAATTATCTTCTGGTTAATTATTTCTAGTCCAAATCTAAGAACATGCTTTGCATTATTTAATTTTTTTCTTGAGACTTGTTAATGGCTGAGAAGGGTGCATATTTTGGTAATTATTCTATGTACATCAAAAACAATTATTTTGTATCTGTTGGGAACTATGTTCTATACAAGTCAATTCACACTAATTTGTAGGCAGTGCCATATTTGCATTGATTTTCTAAGTATTTGTTCCATCAAGTTCTTAGAGGGAATATTAAAATATGTAACTATAATTGCAGATATGTTTATTTTTCATTTCATTTTCTTAAGGTGTTGTTCTGTTATTTTGAAGCTTTAGTATTAGGTTCGCACATTTTTAAATTGTTTTTTTTTATAAACTGACAACTTTATCATTATAAAATATCCTGCTTTACTTTTGGCAAGAGCTCATTCTAAAATAGAACTTAACATCAATATAACTACTGCAACTTTCTTTTGACTAGTGTTAGCATTAGAGCTCTTTCCTCCCCTAACTCTTTACATTTAAAGTAGGTTTCCTATGGCAAGTACAGAATTGGGTCTTGTTTACTTATTAATTTGATGATATCTACCCTTTAATAGATCTGTTTAGATCATTTATATTTAATGTGATTCTGGATATGGCTAGGTTCTAATATATCACTGTGTCATTTGCTATCTATCTGTTCTACGTGTCCTATTTTTCTTGTTCTCTTATCTTGCATTTTCTCCCATTTTTATGTGATTCTACTGTATCACTGACTTTTTAGATTTACACTTTTTTCTTTTTAAATAATTGCTCCAAGTTTTATAGCATACATCTTTAACACATCACTATCTAGTGTCAAATAATGCCAGTTCACATATATTTTAACCACCTGACTATAGCATACTTTTATTTACCTCCTCCCATACCTCATGCTATATTGTCACATCCTATGCTTCAATATAAATTCCCAATAATCATGTTATCATTCTTGCTTTAAAAGCTATTTTTAAAATCTTTGATGAGAAAAAACCCTTCTATATAATATTTGCTAATTTCTATGCTCTTCTTTCCTTTTTATGTAAATCAGTTTCCAGTGGATATTCCATAAAACCAATTGTACAGGCCTACTAACAATGAATTCTTTGTGTTCACATCAAAAAGATTTCACTTTCATTTTTGCTAGATATGATTCTTTAGCAGAGAATTCTAGGTGAGTATTTTTTTCAGATACTTCATTATCTTCCAGATAATATAATTTTTGATGTCAGCTGTCAGTCTTGGAAGAAAATGTATATTCTCAGGTTCCTTTCATTGATATAAGTATGAATTGTTAACTTTTTCCTACTTATGATATTTTTAGTTTCCTGGATCAACAGGATTATTATTTTCATAAAATTTAGAAATAATTTAACATTATTTCCTCAACTCTGTTTTCTGTCCCCCACCTTTTCTCACACACTTTTCTAAGCACACTTACATTAACTGCTCAAGACTGTCCAAAAGGTCACTTACGTTCTGTTTCTCTTGTTTTCCCAGACTTGTTTGAGGACTATGGTGATAAAGAAGTTTCTGGGGGGGTAGGAAAGTTGTTGTTGTTTTGTTTTTTAATATGGGAAATTTAAACTGTTATTTCTTCAAAATTTCAAATGCTGTGCTTTTTAATATCTTTAGTCTGATTTGGTCTTTTTCATATCTCCTCTTCCTCTTCTAGAATATGCTTCTAGTGATTGATTTGTCTCTTTGTTGTGGGTTTATAGCTTTTTCTAAATTCCTAATTGATTAGAGGTCAAAAATTAGAAATTTTACATTGTTGCTTGCTAGATTTTATTCGAATGTCTTTAAATATTATTGGGTTCTGCTCTGAGACAGTTAAATCACTTCGAATCAGTCTGATCCATTTAAGACTTTTATTTATTTAGTAACCTCCCAAGAAGACTGGGGTCATAAACTTACCCTAACAGAACCAGAATAATTCCATTTGTAAGTTAATTCCAGGTCAGCAGTAATAAAGTGAATATTAATAATATTAATAGTTTAAGAATCTAGAGTTTTCATACTTTAAAATTCGATACACACAAATTTTAGAAACATCCATAAAATATAAATCCTCTGTAAAACAATCAAGGAATGAAATCAAGATGACATAGGCCAATGATAATAAACAAAACATGTTTTAAATTTCTCTTTTAAAAGAAAAAATTCAGATATAACCTCAAAATTAACAATAGCTATAATTTGAGTGCTTTTTTGGTACTTAACAATTTATATTTATTTGTTTCAGTTACTACTGCTTAACAGCCAACCACTCCAGACATAGTGTTGTAAGATAATTAGTTCATTAAATTCAGAACACAGTATATTCTTATTTTTCAAGCCCCTCTCATCTTTATTTCCTGATGATTTGAATCCATGATCCATCACCTCCATAGCCACTTGCTAATAAAAAGTACATAATAACGTGTGTTTCATCTATCCTACTTGCCTGGTAAAACTCCAGGCACTGATCACATGAAGTGGTCTCATCTCCACAACCACAACCTGTTGACTATGGCTAGAAAAACTTGAACCACCACTTCAAAACTAGTACTGTCATAAAAATATTATCCATAAACTCAAAGATATTGGGCAATACTGTACTGTATAATCTGCTCATTTACTTCCTCTCTTAGTTTCCACTTTGGCTATTTCAAACTTTCTTCACTCCTTTCTAACATCCAACATTGTCATTCCCTGACTCTTTCTCAGATATAAGTTATCACGTGAGAAGCTGAAACATTCTGTTACCAAGTCTACAAATTTTCTTGCAATTGAAATAGAAAAGTATGAGGAATAAACAGTGCATTAATTGTGGATGCTATTACAGACTCTATAATACTCTAGCAATCAGGTGAAGTTAAGTGCTGATTTATTAGCACAGTTTTGAGTTCTGTAACTGTAATCCTTTTAAGTGTGCTGCCAAAAATTCTTATCATTTGAAAGTGTATCTTAAGCAGAAAAGGATAATGATTACCTTCTAGTTTCACTGATTACTCCTGATTCTGGGTAGAATCCTACAATTAAGTCTAAATAAAGATAAGTTACTGAAAAGCTGAAGATATCACTTGCTAAGTTCTTCAAAAGGTTCTTCTGGGTTAAAATATATTTTTTTAAATGTGTATGATGTCTGGTTTTCAGTTTCCTCTTATCTCTAGTCACTCCCACCAGTTTGTCTATGGTATTCAAAGACATTACTCAAGATGACACTCAATATTCCAAGTGTGAGTAATATCGAACCTAATGTTAATTTTATGATGTGCTATTGATCCTGACATAGATTTACCATTTTAATGTTCTAAAGTTCCTTAGATTTTAATATGAAAGTCATAATTCCATGCAGATAAATGCCACCATTACCAAAAGATAAATTACTCACTGAGATCTTTTCTTCAGATTTTCCAATTTTTTTCTTCAGTTTTTTTCTTTCATATATTAGATCACTGTGGGTCTTTAGCAATTCCTCAAAGCGAACTTTTGTTTTTACTTTGGCTTCACTCTCAACTAAAAATAATAAAGACGTGTCATTTTCTAAACAACTCTATTTTAACACCTATCTCCATTATCAGTATGTTAAAGAACACAGTCTGTAATACCTGCATGAGTTCCCCAGCTACAGTGAACAACTGAGCAGTCCTGTCTTTAAAAAGCTCTGGGTTTGGTAACACCACACTTACCTGTATCCTCTCACCTTGTGGGCTACTTCCTCTAACAGTTTCTATGCTAAGTCATAAGCTATGTTTTCTATCATGATGCACCCTAGCATCTACTACTGCTAATTAATGGCCTTAAACAAGTTACTTTACATCTCTAAACTTCATTTCCTTATCATAAAATCAGAATAATCCTACATCAAAGATCTTTTCGTAATGAAAAATACCTAATATTTGCCTCATTAATGAACAGCATTCAATGAAAATTAACAGTTAAAAGTGTTCTTTTCTTTAAAACATAGTTCATGGTATTCCCTTGTTTTAAGACCCTGGGAATTTCCCATTTCACTTAGGACAAAACAAAATAAGTTCTTTACATGTCCTCCAGGGTTCTTGACTTCCTGGCCTGCCTACTTCAAATCAGGACAAATATCCCCTTAGATCTCTACATTCTAGTCATACTTCCCTTCTAGTTCCTCTGCCAGAACGATCTCCTTCCCCTGTGAAACCATTTCCACCTACAAACTCTAACTCTTCACCTGACTGGTGTTTAGCTGCCTGCTAAAATGCTGCTTCTAAAATGGAAAAAATTCTGATAACCTCATTTAAATTTCCCTATTTCTCACATAGTAGACTTTTTTCCTATAAAGTATTTAACCTAAATCAACATTTCTGCATCTATATAAATACATATACTGTCTCACTCTCTCTCTCATTCAGTATGTAGTTCAGAACTATATCCCTAACTACTATCATGAGGTTTAGCATAGAGTAAGTACTTAATAAATATGTTTTAAATAAATAAATGCTGACTGAATAAATGAATTCCCCAGAGCAAGTACTGGCAAACTATGCCTGTAGACCAGTCACCTATTTCTAGAAATAAAGTTTTATTAAAATGAAGACATGCCCATTCAGTTAAGAATTGTTATGGCTGCTTTTGGGCTTCAATGCCAGAGCTGAGTAGCTGTAGCAGAGACCAAACCTAAAATAATTACTACCTTGTCTTTTATGAAAACATTTGCTGACATGTCCTTTAGAGTACATCATCCTTTTCATAACAAAGAATAAAAACCAATCATATTTTGCAATTAATATTTATCTTGTCTAGCTGAGTCCCCTCTGCCATCCACTAAATACATTTTAACCTTAATCAACAACATTAAGCAGAAAAATGAATGCCAAACTGTCAAATGTAGTATTTGGTCGAAGACATCTATTTTACTCATTACTGATTAAAGAATCCCTTAAAATAATCCAAATTCAAAATGAATAAAGAATTAGTGTTGTGTCAAAAATAAATCATAAAAGTCTTACCAGCTGGCATAGCTCAGATTTATGAAGAGTATTCAGCTGTAATGTAAAGCAGTGACTGAATCAGAATCCTATTAAACCAAAGAAAAGTTATTTACAATATGGAACATCCAAGTAAATATCATAAAATATTTTTCATGCAAGAATGTCACTGTCCACTACGCATCCTGTTCATAACAAGAAAACTAAGTTCTCTTATCCTTGTCTTATGTATAAAACTTGAATATATTTGAATCAGTTTAGAGTCTGAAATAAAGTAAAGCAAACTAGACCATATTTTCAAAAACTATTTACATTGAACCAAAAATTGTTTTTAAACTTTGAAAGGCAGCTTGGTATGTTAATACATCTTTAAATGTACTTCAAGTAAATAATAAACATCCCAACGTACTTTGAAGAAACCAAATTCCATCTCATGACTTTCCTAAAAGCATACACTATTATATTAGTGCTGCTATGAAAAGAAAAGGTCAGCACAAGCATTCATAAGCATTCATACCATATTTCTCAAATACGTGACTGTGTATTATGATGCATGAAAATCATGGATGAATTTAATATATTCCTAATCTGCCAATTTATTTAAAGATGGGGGGGTGTTCCAATATCCATTAATTCTTGTATCACAACACAACATGCATGCTGTTTTTAAGAATTAAACTAAAGACTGTAAACAAACAAAATAAAAGAAAGAAAAAAAACATGATTTGAATTGGATCAGCAATCACCACTTAAAGCTCCAGATTCCTGAGGATTCACATTCATCATGCTTTGGTAGTAGACACACTCTGAGCAGAAAAGTTTGAAAAGAAATGCTAAAAAAAAGATGACTGTATAATACACCCAACTGTGTCAGTTAACTTGTGTAACAACTATTTGGAACCAAAAGGGAGACAGCACTAGATCCATGTAGTAAAAACTCCCATGCTTTATTAATAGGAATCCATTACTTATTCTTTCTAGTAGACAGAAATCTAATAAGCCTGGTCACCTACTTTTCTATCTACTCCAAATAAAAAAGAGAATGGATGAAAAGGGCAATGATATCAGCAGTAATTGAATCTGACAGCATATTAAGTAGAAAGTAACTGAGATAGTATCCCATAGTACACTAAATTATTAAACATTTCCTGTATGTTACATATGGGAAAACAGCTAAACTATTAGTCATCAAGAAAAGGTTTGCTTATACTCAGCTTAATCTGTCTTCTCTTGAGCAGAAAATGTATGACATTTTAGAAAGATTAAATAAAAACTGCTAGAGTCAAGGATAATTCTCATGTATCTGGAAATAAAATTAAACCAGTAGTATATATTGAAATACAATGCCATATTGGGCAGTACAATGTAGTAGTCTAAAACCCAAGTTCTGTAACCAGTCTCCGACAGTTATTTGCATGACACTAGGCAATTTGTTTCCTCATCTGTAAAATCCATCTAACAGTGCTTACTCAAGGGTTGCTATAATGGTCAAATTATTACAAATAATGCCATAAAAAAAAAAAATGTTAGCAACAATTGTAATAGGTCTTTCCCATGGGACACTCAGTGAGCTTTGCGAACTGGGTATGTGAGGGGCACTAAGCATCTCCAGGGATCAGCTCCATGTCAGATGCCAGTATTCAAATCCAATTCTACTTTCCAGTAGATTAATCTCTGTAGACCTAAATTTCCTAATATTTCAAAAAAACCATAAAAGTAAATCACTTTTGGGTTTTTATAAAGATTAAATAAGAATATGCAATTAAAACAGTTAATGCACAGAGCATGAAAAGGCCTTCAAAAATGATGGCCATTATTACCATTGAAAATGTAAGTTTATATTACTATCAGATTAGGTTTGGTAGACACTATATAGTACTCCAGCAAAGAAATCTAGGCTGAAAATGTGGTCTTTATCTGTATATGCAATGGTTGCATGATTTAAAAAAAAAGTGACAAGGAGAGAATTCTGAGAGCCCACAACATGAAGTAAAAAGAAATCAGAGGAGTGAAAAATTAGGAAAGAGAATGGCAAAAGTCTTAAGAAAGAACTGGTCTAGTCTGAGTGATACTAAGAGTTACTTTAAGTGTTAGAAGAATTCAGTGGATCTGCAATAGGGACGTCATAGGTAAAAAGCTGCTGATGGAGGGACAGACATCTGGCAGTCAGCGGTAGAAGGATGAATGGTAGGTGATACCCATATAAGAAACAAGTAGATAATTCTCTCTACAATTCTGTTTCTAAATGTCTTCCCCAATCACCAAAAGCAGTGACATGAAGCAGTAGTTCTGAGGGACAAAAAGACATGGAAAGATTTAGCTGTTTGTATGAAGATTGCTTCCATACTTCCCTCACTCTATCCTTTTTTAAAAAAGAATCATCCTCTACACTGAAATCAAATTTTCCAAAGTACAAATGTGATGGAAACTTCTTTGTTTGAAATTCTTCACTAGCTCTCAACCACTGGAAAAGATACGAAGCTCTTTCTACTAGGATCCACAGCTTCTTACGAAATGACTTCTTCCCTTTATCTCTTCTTGCCAATTACAATTCCACACATTCTGTGCTCCAGCCATGTGAACTACCTGAAGGTCCTCAGATATGCCAAATTCTTTCCTGCCTTTCTACCATTACACACTCTGCTCTCTGTCGAATAATACCCTTCCTCCCTTGTTCCTCAACAAACTCCTAAATACAAATGGTATCTTACCTGGGGAGCACTCTAACACTATAGGGGCAATTCTTTCAGCTGTTGGGGTGCCTTAATCTTCTACTTAACCCCTAAATTTTCCCCCTGGCAAACTGTTCTGTGACATCCTTCTCTCCTGACCAAACTGTTGGCTTGTGGAGGTTCAAGACTGTGCTCAATTCACATGTGTACTCCCATCTAAAAAGGTGGAAAGGGTAGTAATACCAATTCTAAGGTCAAAAGCCTCTCATTACTTACTCAATGTATTGTCTTGGGCAACCTATTTAATTTTACTAAGGCATTTTTTTTTTTTTTTTTGGTCTGGGAAATTGAAATACAACCCACTTTACTGTAAGAAGAAAAGGAAATATTGAAAAGCAGAGAGAATGGCACAGTGGTTGGCATATTGTAGATATTCAATAAAATTACTTTATGTCCATTATTATAGTATTCATAAAAGCAAATTATAAAATTAAAGATAAAATATATGCTTAATTATACATTTACACTATTTACTATTATTTAGTTGCTTAATGAACATTTGGATAAACATTTGACTTTTTAATTCAGTAACACTGAATTAATGTTCAATTAATAACTCCAGAAATAATCATTTCCAGGTGTAACTATATACTATAGCAAACACATTAACCCGGGCGTGTTGTGGGGGGTATGTGGGAGTGTGGGTAGGGGGGTGGACAAACAATGTGAACAACTGAAAATAAAATGCTCCTTCCTCCTCTCTCTTCCAGCTTGCCTGTCTACTTGCATTCCTTCTTGCCTGCATCTTTCCTTAAAAAAAAAAAAAAAGCTTCTGGTACTTGAATTTCTTCCAAATATGCACATATTTTAATTTCTCCTAGTCCACATAACAAGCAATCTTATTCCTGAACGTCCAAGCAGTAGCAGCAATCGTTAATGCAACAGGTGAATAAACTGTTGGCATACTTGCCTCAAAAAAAAAAGGAAAAGGAAAAGCCAAATACTCCAGCAGTACTTAAGATGCTTTCACAGTAATGCTGAAATGCTCCATAACTATTGATACTGAAGACTATGCTTTCTTCTATTTTTACGACCTTATAAAGGTAATTCAACTCTTAGAAATGTAACACTTTCATCACCTTTTCTCATACGTAACTGAGAAGACATTGCACAGGTTCAAGATTCAGCACCCAGGTTGATACCCTAAAAGGAAATAAACACGATTAGTACGCAGATCATTTAAAAACGCTTAGAGTAGAATCCGGAGTAGGGCTGGCAGATTGCTTTTACTCTTCCAGGGCACCACGCTTAACAGTCTGGAGACAAGGAATCCAGGAAGAGGCGGCAAAGTACGCGGACGTGTCTCTTGAAAAACGCATCCCCGCCCGCAGACGCGCACCGCCCGCAGCGCCGCCCCAGCTCCCTCGGACCGGGTTACCTTTCACGCCACCGCCGCCAGCTGAGCCTGGCGCGGGCAAGCGGCCCGCTCCGGTCGCCCGAGCCACAGTGTGCCCTGCGGCGTACTCACGGGGAGGCGAGCGCAGAGCAACCGACAGCCCGTCCCGCCGGAGCCGACGCCCCGACACTGCTAAGCTGCGCCCCTCGCCAGGCGGGGCGGGCTGGAAGCGAGGGGACTCTGGGGGCAGGCCGGGCGCCGCAGTGCGGGGTGGCAGCGCCCGCTGACGTCAGCACCTGCCTACGCCGCTGTTCCCATGACAACTGAGGCGGCCCAAGTTCCCAGCCATGACCGCGGTGGGCTCTCGGCGCCTCTTCTTGGCCCCGCCCCCGCGCCGCCTACGCCGCGGCGGAAAGCTGCTGGACCGCGGCTCCCACGGGAGCTGCCCGCGCGCGTGCGCGCACCTCCCCGCAGCTTCAGACTGGGGCGGAGTCTGCGCGCCGCGGGCCGCCTGCGGGTTTGTCGCGCGATGCTGTAAAGCGCGGGTGCCCGGGCGGCCTTGGTAGTTACAGAAGCTACTCCATCTGGAAGGGAAGGGTTCCCAGGAATGCACAGGTACCCATGAGAGCCGGAGCCCATCCCCAGTGTCACCCCGAGAAAGCACTGTGGGCCTCAGATTTGTCGCCAGCTCTGGGGAAAGCAAGAGGGGCACAGCTGGACGGGAGTGGTGTGGGCTGTAGTGAAACCTGCCACGCTGAGCCACAGGACTGAAGCAAAGATACCGACTCCTCACTTACCCCCGCGCGATCGCAGCCTCAAAGAGAAACATCCTTTCAAGGGTGGAGAATAAAGAGTTGTGCTACAGACCAAATCTTAAGGAAAAATTATCCACGATTCATCAGATGCCGAGTTATCTCACTAGGTATTGAACAAAATGAAAACCGTCTCTTTCTACACCCAGTGTTCTCTCCCACTTTCGGAAATTATGCTGCGTCTCCATCTTTAACTCTTGTGTCACCAGGGATGGAAAAATATTAGACTAGTCACTCCTTCACTTGAGTTTTATGTAGTTATAGTCACGCAGTATAACTGCTGCTTCCCTAATATAGTGAAAGTGTTACGCAGATTTCTCTAGAGGCCTGTTTTTCCACAGCATCACCCCACCTAACGACGTGTATCTCATTTGTTTTTCCAAATTCTGTGTAAAGGCAGTGAGAATCCCAATCCAGAGTCGCAAACAGTTCACTTTCTGCTCAAAACCTGCTCTTCTTCCTTTCTGGATTTCAGTCTTGGGTTAAGCCACCATCATCCTCCTAGTGTTCTAGTTAGATACTCGTGTTAAATCCTACATGCCTTTTAAAACAAATCAAGTCCAGGCTACCTTTTTAACAATCCCGGTGCACGATCATTCTTATTTCCGCTGCCTAATACCTTCATTTCTTCTCACTGGCATTATCATAAGAGGTCCTCTTTACCGGTACCTTCACTCCAGTTTTGATGCCTGAATTCCATTCATCACACTGCTACCAGAATGACTTCACTGAAAATTTCAATCCGATAAGGCCCTTGGCCTGAAAATTCTTCAAAGATGATCTGTAGGAGAAAATCTGCTTTACTTTGCCTAGAATACAACTTAACTGGTATCTCTCATTGCCTCCTTTCAGTTTTACGCTTCAGTGATTACTTAAGTATACCATGTCAAACAATCCATACCTTGTCGTACTCTAGTTCTTATTCCCTCTCCCTGAAAATTCCTTCTTATAAACCCTTACTTCTTCATGTCTCAACTCAAATGTTCTTCATCCTTTGATGGACATACATTGACTAACTTCTTGAAACACTCTTGCTATATCCTATTATGCTTTGAATATTGTCTGTAAATTATATTTTGCGTTTTAATTTTTCTAGTTTGAGAATTTAACACAATATTAAATAGTTGGTAATTCATGAACATTTGTTGAATGAGTAATAGATGGCACTTACAGAACTTCCAGAAGCTATGCATGGTATGTGTTTAAGGTACTTTTCATCTGTCCTGACAACTGTAAGTAATGTATCACTTTTACAAAGAGAAGTGTGCATGTGTGAAGGAAGGTGAAAGGTCAGGGGAGGTTTCATAACAAAGTGACACATAAGTAAAGATATTGTTATGTTTAGAACTGTCAAGGTTGGGAAGGATTCTGGTTAGAGAAAGTCTCTCGGCACAATCAAGAATTGAAATGAGTTCAGCGTGATTGACTAACAGGTGGAGAGTGAGGCTAGGGACTTTTTGAGGAAGTAATACAAGAGAGATACCAGACAGTATGGCGAAGTCAATGAGGTATCACTGAAGGATTTTAATCATGGAGTAAAATGGTCACATTTTAATTTCAGAAAGATAACTCTGTTTTCCATATAGAAAAAGGATGGGGGAAAGGCAAATGTAGATCCAGAAATAATAATTAAGATTCTGTTACAGTATGGTGCCTGTAGTTATATGTGGCCTCTGTCTGAGTACAACCCACATCCATCCCAAGGACCAAGGTTTGCATTCAGGGACCAGGGAAACAACCAAGATGAGCAACTAAAATTAAAATAAATGAAGGTTCTTCTTCCTCCTCTGTCTTCCTGTCTGCATGCCTACTCACCATCACTCCTGTCTATACTTTTCTTTAAAAAATAAATAGGTAAAAAAAAAAAAAATGCTGTTATGGTAGGCCATGTAATAGATATGGTTGTATGGGCAAGAGGAGAAGACATCAGAGTGGAGAGAAGTGCTCCTATTCACTAGATTTTTAGGAGGTAGAAATATCAGAACTTACTAATCATCATATAGATGGGTAAATGATAAGAAGGAATTCCAAATGACCAGCTCTTTCCCCTTATTGCCAAGTGAAGAAGTGTCAAACACGTCAGAGATATGAAGGTAAGTGAAAAGGGAATGAGGAAAGAAATATGTTGAGGCTAAAGGGAGCCAAGTTTCTCCTTACAGATGAGAAAATTATAGAGGAAAGGAGGTATTCCAGAATGATGCTGGAGGCAATAGTGGATTAGAATTGGGTATGTGAATTCATAGTTTTTACTGTATATGGATAATAATTAAAATACAGATAAAATTACATGAATTTTTGTGTTTTGTCTATTTTTTTCATCTAGTTCCATCTGCTATAAATGTCAAGAAGCAATGATACTTTTGAAGCCATCTTGGTTTCTTGACATTGTTGTCTATTAAATTTTTCTTTTTAAAGAAAAGGTGCAAGCAGGAATGAAGGCAAGTAGGCAAGCAGGCAGGAAGAGAGAGGAGAAAGAAGCATTTTTATTAATTTTTTAAAATTTAGTTGTTCATCTTGGTTATTCCTCCTGGTCCCAGGACATGAATCAGAGAACTCAGGTTGATGTATGTGGGTTGATGTATGATGTATGTGGACGGTGCTTGGCTGGAATTGACAGGTGTAACAGCTACTTCATCAGGGAGGGCCTGAAATTGGACTCTTCAAAGAAATGGCTGATTATAGAGCAGGAGAAATTGCAACATGGCCCTAGAAATTCTTGTTTTGTCAGAAATTCAGGATGCGCTCAGAGTGATGGAACATGCAAAGGTACACTAAAACCTGCTTGAATTGGCCACATTTGGGTCAGTTTTACCAGGACTGTCATGCTATCAGATTATGATCCACTGAATAAATGGTAATATTTGAACCCATACTAAAGTAAAAACACAATTTTTAAAAATTGGATAAAGATAAGCTATTTTTTATATTAGATTGCTGACGATAAATGTAGAAATATCATTTGGCAAACAATATAGTACAAATTGATTCAATCAGTAATCCCCAGTGAATGTTCAAACACGAAGGCAAACATTTTAAGAAGAACATAATATCATATAATCTCAAAATATCTCCCAAACAAATACTTATTAATTATAAAGGAAAAAATAAAAATTTGTGCATAAATCTGGCACTGGTGAACAAATTTACTATCCCCAGTAATGGAACAAATCAGCATTGCATATCACTTGGTTAAAACACTTAGCACACACTTCTGTAATATTCCTGCTCAGAGTGTGTAACCTGTATCTAATCATCAGGGAAGAAGAGATAATCTCAAATTGAGGGACATTCTTCAAAATCATAGACTCTACTCTTCAAACGTATGATGAGAGAAACAACTAAAGAATGTTTCAAATTGGAAGAAACTAGAGAGACATGAAAAGTAAGTAGAACATATGACTCTAAATTGTATTCTTTTGCTAAAAGGGTATTATTGTGACAATTGACAAAATGTGAATGAATCTGTAGATTAGATGATAGATCTTGATGACTGTGCTCTGATATTGTAGAAGATATCTTTGTTTCTAGAAAATATACATAAATATTTAAAGATAATGAGGCTTCATGTCTTCCACTTAAATGGTTCATAGAAAGTATAGAAAAATAATATAAATAAGTAAAATATATATTATGGAAAGAAGTATGGTGATTTGTCAAAAAAATGAGAATAGGTATCCCATGTGATACAGTTATGTATTCCCTTCTGGCTTATTTACCCTAAAACAGAACATTACTTTGCAGAAATATATGTACCCCATGTTCATTGTAGCATACAATAGTAAGAGCTGGAAGCAACCAAGTGCCAATCGACAGATGAGTGGATAAGGTAGATGTGGTGTATATATATATAATATATATATATATATATATATATATATACAATTGAATATTACTCAGCTATCACAAAAGGTGAAATCTTGCCATTTGCAGTAATATGACTATACAGTTTGGGAATGATGTTTACTGAGATAAACCAGGAGAAAGACATCACATGATATCACTCACACATGGTAGAGAAACCAAGCAAACAAATTAAATCCAACAAAATAGACTTTTAGTTAATAAAAGAAAATTATTACAGAAAGAGAAGGGTGGGGTGAGTAAATTGGATGGAGCGGATCGATTTTATAGCAAAGGAAGTACTAAACTGGTGGTGAACTTAATGTGTTATCTAAGGATGTGGTTTTACTCTGATGCACACTTCAAACCTATATGATGATATGATGCAGTGTTCCTTCAATAAAATTTATTGAAATTAAAAAAATACTCAATAGCTGAGACAACAGAAATTAATTTTCTTACAATTCTGGAGGTTTGAAGTCCAAGATCACGGTGTTATCAGGGCTAGTTTCTTCTGACACCTCTTTCCTTGACCTGTAGATAATTGCCTTCTCTGTGAATCTTTACCTTGTACTTACTTGTGTGCTAATCTCATAAATACATCAGTCATACTGGATTAGAACACACCCTCAAAACCTAATTTTAATTTAATTATCTCTGTAAAGACCTTGTCTCCAAATGCAATCACATTCTGAGGTACTGAGGTGGGGTGCAGTACTTCAGCATAGGTATTTGGGGGCTGGACACAACTCTGTAACACTGCTGGAGTGTTCTTGAGACACTGCAGACTGTAATGGTTGGATTTTGCTTGGATTCTCAACCAGAACAAGTCAACTGCATAAAGACATTAGGTTATCAGAGATTTTCCAATGTGGGATAAATATTAGCTGATAGTAAGGAATGTTATTAATTTCTTAATAGCTGAAATAATGATCATGTCTTTATGTAAGAATGTCACCTTTTAAAATGCATATAAATTAATGACAAGATGTCTGAAACTTGCTTTAGAATATTCCAGAAAAACCAAACCAGCACTACACAAGTGAGAGATATACATCTAAATTTTGATGGTTGTAGAAGCTGACCTCTAGGTACCTGCTATTTAATTTTCTTTTTCTTTTTTTGTTTGAAAATGTTCATAATAAAAAGAGAAAGTTGGTGAAAATTCAGTATATAAAAATATAGAACTGCATGAAAAAAAAGAAAAAAATCTTGGTTTCACTACCAAAAAAGGATTTCAGTCAGCTTTTGAGGCAAATATTTTCTCAGTCTGTTTTTAATGCATATTATAATTTGGGTCACATCCTATGTAAGATGTTTATTTCCAATTTATTGAGTTAATATTGTTATAATTTCATTTGCATGCTATTATATATGCCATATTAAGTCATTAAAATTCTAATTTTTAAATAATGTTCATATGTGTTCATAGTAAAAATTCAAACATTAAGCCAGCTAGTTATTATGTAGAAAGTGAAAGTCTGCCATATGTTAACCACAGTTCATAAATCTTCTACATATTCTTTCAGACTTTCTTTCGTGCATTAACTAAACGTACTAAATTATAAAGACAACTTCAGAGTATAGATATTTGTCATGTCACCTTTTTTGTCCTTTATCATGTTTTATTATCCTAGAAATTCATTTATGTCAGTAGTATCCATCTGTCATTCATTTTAATGAGATCATACCATGTAAATTCTATTATAGTTTGTTTATCAATTATAATCAAAATGACAGAAGATGATGTTTTTTTTAATTAAAAGAGCTTTCCTATTAGGTTCTTCTTTTACTATTATAGTTCTCCCTGTCTACTTTATGTAGTTTTGAATGCAGTTACTTTTCGTTGTATTTTCTAACTATTGATGGCCTATTTTCCTACTTTTTCTTCTTGTCATTTTCTTTTGCTAGTTTTTGTTTATATCCTGGACCTCTTGGTATTGGAATATCCAGTGCTATCTCCTTGGGCCTCTTGTCTTCCTATCTTGCTCACTCGGTGATCCATATTCCATGGTCATAGAGACTACTCCGAAGGTTCCTCCTCAGCCCGTTCTTTTCTCCCAGACTTCAGATTCCTATAGCCAATTGCCTACTAAGACATCTCCACTTGGATGTCCAATAGGCATCTCAAACTTATCTTTTCTCACGGTGAGTTTATCATCTTCTGCCTCTTCAGACACTTGAAGTTTTCTCCATCTCATGTAATACCAACTTCATTTTTTTCAGTTACTCAAGCCAAATCCCAATTACCTTGTAGTACTCTTTGACCTTTCTGCATTTCTTATACCACATCTATAATCTGTCAAGTTAGCATAGCACTGAACTTGTTTTATAATTCAGCAGAGACATTTTTTTTCCTCTGTCTACACGTTAGCCCAGAGATTCAAGTCTCTGTCTCTTTTTGTAATCAGTCTTTTGAGGGTTGCATGCAAAGATCTTCGTTTCCATACTGTACTAGGACTCATATCCTATATTTTGGCAGCCATGACAGTCTAGGACTACATTCAGATAGCAGCCAATACCCCTTGGGTAGGAAGGCCTTCATTTTCTGCTTATCATTCTTTTTTTCTGTTATCTCTTCCATTTGGATTCCTGAGAACTTCCTTTATTTTTCTGTGTGAGCACAGTAGTGTATTTTAGTGAGCATTCCTAACTGATTTTAAGATTTTTTCCCCCTAGAATATCTTATTGACATATCTGGTACAAGGAATGACTCTCTCTCTCTCTCTCTCTCTCTCTCTCTCTCTCTCTCTCTCTCTCTCTCTCTCTCTCTCTCTCTCTCTCTCTCTCTTTAAGGAAGGTACAGGAAGGAATGAAGGTGAGTAGGCAAATAGGAAGGAAGGAAGAGAGAAGGAAGAGCTTTTCATTTATTTATTTTTTATTTAACTGTTCACATTTGTTGTTCATCCCAGCCCCGGGTCTTGAACCCTGGACCTTGGGATGTATGTGGGACTGCTCCCAGGTGTACTAGACCGCTAGGTCACTGGACACATCCTGGCTTCTCTTTTAACTCAATGCATGTTATAGGGAATTTTACAATTTAATAGTGATAGTCATTCAAATTTAACAGATGACTATCTTATAGACATTCTGTGGGGTGACATGCTAAGAAAACTCAATCTATAGATATGGTTTAAATCAGAAAGAAACTTCTCACTTTGTACAAAGCTGAAGGCTCCATGAAAAACAGGAACCGATGCGGAGTCTGTCAGAAAGAGAACAAAAAGAATAAAAATCAATTTTATTATATGCTCAATCTAGGTCTGTAAAACAGTGAACACTAGAGAGCAGTATATCTATCATGTCCTTATCAGTTACCCATGCCTAAAACATTCCAATTTAAAATAATACAAGATTTTATTATTATATCTTTCATGCACACATTTCTTATCCAAACCATCTAATTTACTAAGGTGGGATATGTTAGTTTGAATGTATAGTAGTTGGTGAGATACATTTGATATCAAGACTGAATGATATAGTTTCTAGATTAGTAAGGGTGTTAAAGAATGGCAACCTATCCTCAGAGATTGTCAAGCAACACCAGAATCCAGAACCCTTTCCTGTCATTAAAGATCACTCACTAGGCATCTCATCTTTCATCTTTGACGAAGAAACCTTCTGGATTTCACTTATTCCTATTCCAGAGTTGTAAGGCCTCCTGTGGCTGTGTATGCTGTGATTTTCATCTTAATATTCAAATGGTGTCTGTTAATTGGCTTGACTAATAGCTTCATTCTTATGAAGTGTGGAAATTGAGGCTTCCCAAGCCCTGTTGTAATTACCAGGCCTCTTTCTCTGAGGGACTTGGGTTAGATATCTCCATAAGTAAGTACTTTTCTTGTTTTCACATTTAAGATTGTCTTTGCATAATTACTAAGTAAAATAAAAGCATGTATAATTTTTGCATAATTTAGCTTGATGACCCCATTTTTTTCTCCTTGCCTGAGATGATTTATAATTTTATGTCTTTGAAAATGTTTAGAATAAGTTATTATTGAAGATATGAGTAGTACAGAAAAACACAAGGGAGAATGACAAATGTTTGGTTCACCACTTCCTTCCCAGTTAAGCTACTAAGCAAACCCTTTTAAAGAGTTTCTGTTTTGGTTCCTTCTGTTATAAATTTATATTCCTTCTACCATTTTCCCACACTTTTAATTCACCTCTCTTATCTCTTGTCAGTCTTTCTTAATTAACCAGTTTTAAATATTGCCTTAATCTGCTGCTCAGAAAGAAAATTTAACTCATTAGCAGTGCCTTCTATCTTTCCTATCCATCTTTTCCCAATAAAGTGATATAGTTAGTAGAGTGTAATGGAAAAGAGCACAGACTCTGAAATCACACTTCTGTCATTTGCCAGCTGTGTAACCTTAGGCAAATTACTTAATCTCTCTAAACTTGTTTCTCATTCTGTTAAATGGGGATAATAGTCCATTCCTCAGAGAATTATGTGTCAGTACATTTCAATCACTAAAGAAGTGTTACTATTATGTAATTATGTGTTCATTTATACAAATTTATACTTATTTATACTTAACTCTTTGTCAGCTGTGTAGAGTATCTGTCTCACCCTACTTTTTGAGGTGAAGATGTTGGCCAACTTATACTTCCCACAGAAGTATCACACACAAAAAAAATTTAAAGGAAGATGCAGGCAGTCATGAAGGTCAGCAGGCAGGCAGACAGATAGAGAGAAGAGGAAGAAGCATTTTATTTTTATTTGGTCGTTCATCCGGTTGCCACCCCCACCCCCGCTCCCATCCCTTCGGACCCCAGTCGAGGTCTTAAACCTGGGTCTTTGAGATGTATGTGGACTATGTCTCATGGCCTCATCCAGCAGGCCACCAGGTTGCGCCTCAAACAATTTTCATTGTCTTTTTTGTTTAAACAAAAGTTTTTGTTTTTAGCAAACCACAAGTGACAATGGACCGCCAGTCAAATTTTTATAAGGTCTAGAATTAAACAGAGACTAGAAATGAACAAGAGGGAAGCATCTGCAGAGAAAGTGTAAAAAATGCAAGGTTTTGACAACCACAAAAACAACCAAAAATAGGGAGGCAGTCTCGTTTTTTCAGATTTTAAAGACTTGATATCTTGTTGACTATTTTTTTGGTCAAAGTTCTGTCAGGGGACAGAAGTGACCACACTAGAAATCTTAATAGAGAAAATACTAGCAAACTAAGTAAAAAGTGTATAAACAACCTAAAGGGGTAAAAGAAACTCTAAGGTAGACAGCAGTAGTAACTGTAGAGATTAGCTATTTCTAGGGTTGAGGGAAGAGTGACTGAAAAATAAAATTGTTAATGCTGGAAGAGGAAACTAAGAGCCTTATTATTTCCAACTTGCTCACTGCGGGCTACCTTCTGGGCTGCATTTGGGCTAACCAAACATATAAACTTGTTAGAGCCCTTTCTGACTCCTTAAGTTGCAACATTAAATACAGAATCTACACTTAGTGAATATTCATCAGTAAATTCAACCTGATAAAGTCTTCTATTCCACTTTTACCCCACACTCTTAATTTCCACTCTCATACGTGTTCACCGGATTTGTTTGTATGAATTAGAAAGATAAGTATGTATATGAATGTAGCGGGGTCACACTAATTCAACCTCTGTTTTAAGGACCCTCTGAGAGTTGAGTCTAATTACAGGTCTAGAAGCAAAGAGGTGTGGTGGTGTTGTTCTTGAGGAAAAATAGTCTGTCTTGCATCTTGCAGGACAACTACCTCAGGGGAGGCCATTGCACATTGATCAGATAATTCAGGGTTACTCTCCTCAGACAGGGTCGGAGAGAGCGCTTTCACAAGGGGTGGAGAGGACTCATTACTTGGAGGCATACAGACTATCTCCTCTGGCAAAAATGACTCAGCGAACTTAGTGGTTCACTGTTCCCAGCATCATCAGACTCTACATACATATCCCCACTCCAGCTTTTAGAATCCCATCCCTTCCCAATCTAGATTCAACTTTTAGAATCCTGTCCCTTCCCAATCAATACCCAAACTTGTAGAATCCCACCCCTTCCCAATCAATATCCTTGCTTAATAGTAGGCACCTTGCAAAGCTAGGAGTTCGACTTGTGTTGTAACTTAGTCACAATATGAGGTTCTGTGCTTAAATTTCAGCAATTTTCACCCTGTAACTACAGGAGACAAGTGTCTCCTTCAGGCACACATAGAAGCTTTCAGGTCATTTGTGCCGCACTTAATATTGCATTAATTATTTCTTTATTTGACAGATACCTATTGAAAGCTAATTATGTGCCAGCTAGGCACACGGCATATTTCAGTGAACAAAAAGACAAAGATCCCTTTGGTGGAGCTTGCATGAAAGAATAGCCTATGTCAATATTGTTTTGAATATTTAAGTTTATTCAAAAATGCCTCAAACTTACAGCATTTGTTTAACCATGTCCAACAAGTAGACACTACTTGGTGTCAGCCTGTAGACACAATTCCATGTAGCTGTCTCTCTAATGATACTCAAGTTTGGAAGTCTATCATGAGTTCCATTCCTATCAATAAACAGTGTCTGGAATTCATCTGTTCCCCTATTTATGTGACCACCAATGTTAAGTTTCTTTGTCCTGACCTCAACCCTACTGTGTACCTAGGTTCTTGCCTCTGTTCTGCATTTGCACTTCATTCTCTGCTGGTAATGGATTCCAGCTCTGAACTCCTGCCAAATTGTCTGGGCCTGGAAAGTTGACTAGTCTTTCCAGTTCCTTCTCTCTGGGGGATCTGGATCCTATCCCAATGTTCTCCCTTCTGCAGCCCACTGGCTAAGGCCTTCTTATAATCCAGACAGTCTCTTCTGTTCCAAGCATAAAACTGTCATCAATTGGATAATAACATTTCCCACATAACCAATTTCTGGTGCCATGCTCCTTTTTGGCATACTTGAGATGATGGCTATCAATATTAAGCTGGACTGGACTCAAGTTTTGTGTGTTCCCTTAGAAGCTGAAATTGGGGGAGCCCGATAGTAATATCCATCAATCTGGCCCTGCTCCTACCCATCTTGGCTTATTTCCCTCTCTATATGTCTATAGCTGGGGTTCTCTTCTGGATCTTCTGCCAAGAACAATCAGATCAAAATATAAATGAAAATGAACTTTCAGCATCTTGTAGAGTCTGCTTTTCTAAACAGTTCCTTAGATTTTAATGCATCTTAATCATGGTTATAAGTCACATTTTGCCCTTTATATAATAGATTGGGCCTCTGGAAAAATTGATTTTCAAAAATTATCTAAGATTCAGATGCTGTGCCAAATGTTTATGCTTTTTTGAAAGCAATATGGTCCTAATCCAACATATTGTACAGAACGTGGACCAGTGTTTCTTCTAACTTGAACAGTGACAAATATTTATTAAGCCTCACCTGTTCATGGCAATATACCAGGTGCTGCTATAACTATTTCTCCTTTCCAGAAAAAAATAAATTCAAGTATGGATTAAGAAGCCCAAACTCATGACACTGGGCTGACTTTGCTTCTTAAAAATTCAACATGCTACAGCTCTGTGCCTAAATGTGATTCAGACAGAATGATGAAACAAAACATTTTGTTGGAAATATAATACTATCTCAATAAACAGTCATGGCAAATGTCTCTAAGAACCATAGCATATATATTTGAAGACTGTAATTAATTTACAGTGCTAATCTGACATGGCCAATTCAGATTGTTTTACCACTAATCTTGGAAACATTTAAATAGTTTGCTTTCCAGTCTTACCCTTTGAAAGTGTATGTTAATCTTATTTGTAATTAAAGTCATGTCATAATTTACCACTATTTGATGTATCATTTCTGTCCAATGATAAGAGGAAAAAATCAGTTTTGAATGCATCAGATGAAAAATGTTCCAAAGTCTTAGCATTTGTTACATTTTCTGGTACCATGATGAAGATAAATACAGAAACAACTTTTTTGTTTGTTTATGTGTAATATAGAGGATTAAAAACCAGTCAATAATTTCACTATTAAACGTCCTTCAAAAGGCTTCTAAATTTGAATTGAATTTTAACTATGGTTGAATTTTAATTACATGCTTTAACAATTAGGATTTTGGGGGTTTTGTTTTTCAAGTACATATTAGCGGAAAACATTGAAATGTGGGGCACACCAGATTAAATCTCTAATAATTTGCCAGATCTGTGTGATAATGTTTGAATTAGAATAGCAGTCTTTCGGTTTTATACCTCAAATGCTAGACCTGTGATCATAAAGATCTTCATGACTGTAACTGCCCAGGGGAATAATACAACTCACGTACTAATAAATAATGCATAATAATAATTCTGATGTTATTCCAACATATTTCCTATAGTATTTTGCTGTACAAGACTATGACCTAGATACTTGCTGTTAAAGACTATATTTGGTGCTCCCTGGTGGAGTAGCAGTTAGGTCAATTGCCTGCGAAGAACAGTAGGCCACATACCTCTTGGTTCAAGTCCTGGGTTCAGATAGAAAAGAACTGATGTGAACAACTAAATAAAAGATAAAATAAAATGCTTCCTCCTCTCTCTTCCAGCCTGCCTACCCTTCATTCCTGCTTTTCCTTCCAAAAAAAAAAAAAAGACAACGTTCGATCAATCAAATCACAGTTACCTTGTAGAGGAAGGCATTTGGTCTTGAATAGTGCCAGAAGCAATTAAAAGGCAAATAGTATTGTACAACAGACATTTTTGCTGATTAACGAGCTAACCTCTCTTGCTTAAAAATAGCTTCCACAGAGTAGGAAATATTATTAGTTTAGCAATTCTCCATTTCTTACTAAAAGCCTTGCTTTCCCTATAATTCAGTAGATGAGAAGTTAGTCAAAAAACTTGCTCATGATCATATAATCACTTTCATTCAATTATGTTAATTTATGAATAATAATTTTACACAAACCATTTGTAGTAACAAATCCCTTTAAAAACTTATATGTTGATGTTCATTGCAGCATCATATTAATAGCAAATAAATTGCACGACTTACATAACTGTAAAGCAATGCTTAATAAATGTTACATCAACTTGTAAGAGATTATTTGTTTCCAGAGAGAATTATGAAGAGAATTAGAAAACATGGAAATAGAAGTATAGTACTTGAAATGGTACATATCTATGCAAGAATTGCAAGTATATTAAAGTAAGACTACCTTTGAATTAGGACTATATGATAATAAGTTAATATGAAGATAATTATGTTTGTGTAGTAGAATCTACTGATTATTTTTTAATTTTGGAAGTTTATATTAAGAATTTTAATTCTTTTAAATGCTTTATGAATATCAGTATTAGGCTATTAAAAGGTATTATACTTATGTAAACAAAGATAAATGCTTCAAGCTAAGGAAAAGCTATTAAAAGCAATTACTGAATTCCCAAATTATCCTTCTTTCATCATCTTAATTTGAAAACATAGCTATGAATTATTAATATACCTTGATTTCCAAGATTGAAATAAAACTTTTTAAATTATAAATATTGTTTTATGAATAGTTTCTAATGACTTATAATAAGGCACAATCTTTTAAACAAATGACCAGCTTTAGAATCAAGAATAATCAAATGAAAACTTAGCATCTGGATAGCTATATTAGATAAACTGACTCTTAACCCACAACGTGTAGTCAACAACCTTTATTTTAGTTTACCTATCTTCTATAATAATCAAATTTCAGATTTTGATGGGATAGACTGATGACATGATTGAATTTTGAGGAGAGAAAACCAAGAGGAATGAGTTAATTATTTGACCTTAGATATAGTCTAGATTTTTCAATCAAGAATACATAGACAATACTGATTCTAAGAAAAACAGTCTTGAGAGGATTCTGAAAAGCAATCCAGAGTATATGAAAAAACAGATATTCTGATGAGACACCAGTGATAAAAGTTCAGTTTACCTCCCTAAATCTGGTTGCTGATGTTTTAATTCAATTCACTTTTAATTATTTTACTTCTAAATCGATAAGGCACATTACTATATATTTTTTGGAGAGTAGTCTAATATTTTTCAAAGTATGAAATGATGACTTTATCTCCTCTGTCAGTTGTCGATCTTGAGGTGTAGAATCTCTTGAGCACCAGACTGTCATATCCTTGATGTAGAAGGAATGCTGGTTTACTTTAGTAGAACTTGGACCATATGACCTAATCGATATTATCCAACTCTAATTTTGAGAAACCATGGAAATCTATTTTTGCTCCAGACAATGGTCTCTTATAAATAAGGCAATTTATCAAGATGAAGTGTAGCAAAGGGACCAAAAGGCACTAAAAGGAATGCCACATGCACAGTTCATTTTAATGCCACTGGGTTAAACAGGGAGCTTTTGGCTACTCATCACTTTTTGATGTTTTTAGAAAACTTAGTGTCCTCTCTACTCTTTTTGTGGATACATATGCTCCTATTTAAAACTCTTATCAAGCAATAAAGATGCATTTTTCTTACTGAAATTTTATTTTCCTCCAAATTAATGTATACATGTTGCATTTAATGCAAATTCAGTTAAAAACTTTCTCATATAAAACTATTCATACTGATCAATAATTGCCATGTATTTCTATAAGCTTTTTACTAGGTATCATATTGCAATATATAGATCTACACAAATGATGCAGAATATGTCGGTTGAGTCTAAAATCACAATAATGCTTTTTTGTCTACCCTGTGGTTATATTACATTAAAATCTCTAACATATAAAGAACAAGGAAAATTGTTTTATCACAGGAATCCGAAAAAGAAACTCAGAAGGAAAGCAGACTTCTGAAATTTGGAAAACCAGTTGTTTATCAACAGTAGTTTTTTTAAACATAACTATCCCATAAAGGTATCAAATGAATTAAATATTAACTGGCAGAAAAACCACATTTTACTTACCCTTCAAATTTTGCATGTTTATGAAGTGTGTGCTAATCACAAAAGACAAAAGAATTGCCATAGTGATCGCTACTGACTAGGACATTGATTCATTCAATTTAAATTCCCTTATTTGTGGGGCTACTGATGCACAGTTTGTTGATGAGTAAGTTTGCTCTTCCCATCAACCAACAATATATTGGGAATCTAGCCAGAAGATTCCTGATTTATTTTATAACACATTATAGGCTTATGATATTAATGTTAACTTAAGTATAAAGATGATTCCTTTGATTAATTCATTTATTGAGCACTTTTACTCTGCCATGTGGTTTAAGTTTGATTTACCTATAATTCCTCCTTAACTCCTTTGTCATGGATCTCTGGCAGAAGAGCATCAGCTATTTGATGGGTTGTTAGTAGGTTCATCCCAGTCTATGGATAAAAGATTCAAGCATGTCTTAATATATTTAATAATTTGTTTCTCACGTATGTTTATATATAGATAAGATCTCTTGAATATATAGGTCAAGGTACATATTAGCAATTCATTAATAATGTTACTAATGTATAGGCATTTCTAGGTTGTGATAGACTCCCTGGGTTTTAGCTCAAGAACTTAATGCTTCGCTCCTGAAAATAAAGATTCAAATTCTTATATTTATTCACGTGGTAGGTGTTTCTAATATTATCAAACAAACAAAAAACTGAATAACTTCTTAAGTCCATTGTAAGTGGTAAATCAATCTTTCACTGCATTGGACACAGAAAGAAAACTTGTCACTCTTTTCCTTCTGGAACAGTTTTATTATGGACTACTAATAAATTATCCCACAAGATGTCACCAAAGCTCCAGTTTGTGTGTGTATGTGTAGTGTGTGTTTTAGCATGATTTTTCTGACTCTGTCCTGATTTTCTGACTGCTTAGTAGGTATATCTGCCAGTCTGCTACACCTAGATATTAAGATAAGTAACTGAGAATCAGGGCTTAGGACTGAGGCAACCTGTGGAATTTTGAAGCCATTCACTGTATGGACAATCCATTAATATGGATATATAGAACTTCAGAAGAAAATTCCTTAACAAAATCTATACATGAAAAGAAAGGAAACCATAATCAAATACCTTCTGACCTCGTGAACTAAATTCTATTAGCCATAACTTAGATCCTTTTAAAGGCATATTAACATACTTCAGACCTGGGATTGACATTTCAAGTTCTGACACATTCCAGAATGATAAAACAGAGATCTAAAAAAGGTCTGCACCCAATAAATACCTGTTTGAGAAAGACTGAATAGAGAAATACTGAAAGTACTCTTGGTAATGAAAAATTGCTGCTAGATCTAAGTATTCCTTGGGAGGATTTGTAGACACAAGTAGTGAGATTCCTGTAAAGAATTTGGTTTCAAAGTGAAATGTTCTTTTAGAAATAACTTCTATTTTCTTTTACATCAAATATGAATTTTACAAGGAGACATTTAAACTGATGTTTTAGAAAAGTTAGCTTGAAATTTGAGGCTACTTCCTCTCATCCTTAGAAGCATCTCATTACCCTAATATAAAAAAGGGATTTTTTTTTTCTTTGATTTCTCCATTTCTCAGATCTTAGAAGAAATGCGGTACATTTAGGACTGAGGTGTAAGATTAATGCCTGTATATCTTCCCAGACAGTGTCACTGGTTGATTTTTAATGGATTCCATTCTATAGGAGCAGAGGACACAGGAAGAACCCTCTCAAATGGTCTTTCACTCCATATTCTAATGGGAAATACTATGATTAAATTCATGTAAGAAGAAAATTTGTATTTTTTTGAATCAAATATTTGAACACACTCATGTTTTCATATGAATAGTGTTAAAATTATAAAGAAAATTGAATTTTAAGAATTGAAAGACCTGTAAAGATCCCAACTCTATTAGCATAAACAAGGTGATTTCCAAGTTACTTTCCAGCCTGAAAATGGAATGGCTATTCGAATTCTCATGCTTTTGGACTGTAAAATGCCCATTTCTATTCCAATGAGTTACTTTAAGTGGAGGACCTTAAAAATAATTGAGTAAATGTCTTGGTATGCATCATGGTGTGGAAGTTAAAAAATCAGATCATAAAAATCTAATTTTCACAGTTACTGAGATTTTGCATTTCCTCAGTAATATAATCTAATGTCTATTTCCAATGTTTGAGTCAATGAACACACTGTTTCATGAAATGCTTTTGTTAACATAATTCTTCCCTCATTTACTTTTGGAGATGGAAGTCTCATACACTTGAATCAGAGATGCTTCCGAACAAAAAGTTTTAAATGAGTAAATAATTCAGTGATGCTGAGTTTCTATTTGACTTGAATCATCACCCAGAAAAAAAGAGAACTAAGACATGCTAGTCAGGCAAATCACAGCACGAGAATCTCAAAAAAACACACAATAAGCCTTTTTAAAACACAGCTACCATCTACTCTACTACCCTCGACTAGTGTTAGCTCACGATTCACATGGATTGTTCCCAGTTCCTCTCAGTAAACCCTGGGTAGGCATAGTCAGAAAATATTTCAAATGTGTGTGTTACAAATAAGTATGAGTCACTGACTCCTAGCCTAGCCAAAGTGATATCGTCTGAATAGTATTAGGACTGCATCAGTGCCTGACACACTTGCCTCGTGCCTGACACTGAGTTCTGTACTTGGGACAGAGACCTTCTGAGACTAAAAATCAAGAAGCTCCCAGTACAGTTAGTTGATAGAGGCAGGAGCGATGCAGCAATACTATTGCTTCACTGTTGAGGCATGCACTGATTTCTCTCCCAGAATAAGAGGGCATGTTCCAGCTGATGGTATCTTCTAGATGCTGTTGGTGAGGTGGCAGCCAGTAGTAATTTTTGTGTGACTGCCAATTTGGTCTCAGCTGGTCTTTCCTTCATTAATATGCACCTTATTTGACATTGTATGAGTTGAGCTAATTACTGTTTAAAGTGCCTTTAACAATGACACAATTCAGCATTAGAATGAAAGTGATTGTGTATGCAGAAAGACTGAAAGCAGCACAGTGGGCTATTTGGTTTCAGTGATACATACATACATACATATATATATATATATATATATATATGTCTTTAAAAGAATTATTTAATTTATTTTTATTTATAGGGAGGAAACAGGAAAGGATGAAGACAAGTAGGCAGGTAGGCAGGAGCAGATGAAGAAGTGTTCATCAATCCATTTATTTATTCATGTTGATTTTTCACTCTGGTCCGAGGCTGAGAATCCAGGTGCTTGGGCTTTAAGTGGATTATGCCATCTGGGCCACAGATTTTAACCCCTAAGCCACCAGGGCATGTCATTAATGAGATAACTGTTCATCACTGGAGGGGATGACCCCTATGTCTTATTTTCTTGCAAAGTAATAAAATACTTAGCTGGTCTTAATATAGGAACATATGTGCAAGTTGAGTAAGTTGTGTGAGACACTGTGACTAAGACAGAGCCAAAGGATTGCCTATCGTGTTGCTGAACCAAGAACTTCAACATCGTCCAGGAGCTTGTGAGAAATGCAGAATCCAGGCTCTGTCTCAGACTTATACAATCAGAAGATGCATTTTAAGATCTCTAAGTGATTAATATGCATATTAAAGTTTGAACAATTTTGGCATCACATGCCAAGTAATTCACTAACAGCAGGAGAAACTGCCTAGTTCCTTTGAAGAGATGAAAGAAATTTCAAAACAACAAGGAGTCAATGTGACCAATTTGTTCATCATGCAAGACTGTGATTCAGGTGTCAAATGCGAACATCATCAACTTCCTGCTGATTTGAATAGAAGCTGCTTAACTTTCTGTGACATGCAATTCAATTGAAGAAAACTTGAGACTAGTAGTTGGTTAAATATGAAGTGCTAACAAAACCGGCTCTTTGAAATGCCTTAAAATTGTACTGAAAGTATTCTTTCAATATGTATGAAATGAAAATTCTGTTATAAGAAAGCACTGTTGCAATTTTATTGACAGCTTTTTTCATTCCTTAGGGTTCCTTGAGATAATAGCGTATCTCTTATAATGAGTGGTGTTTTAGACTGATGAATGGCAGGATAGCACAGTGAAGGTGCTGGAAACAGGTAACTCCAAGATCCTCGGAATTTAGATGCTCCTCTCTCATATCCAGAATTTTTTCAGCTGAAAACAGTGGCACCCAGGAGACAAAGGAGCACTCTTTTCTTTCTCTTAACACCTTTTGTCCTTCACTTAATGGAAGAAGCAATCACTCCTCTGGTCACTCCCTAAGCCTCTACCCTTTCCCTAATGAAAGGAGTTGCTGTTACCTCACTGCCTAGAAGGATACAGTTTGGAAACATTGCAATTCCAGTGTGTTTATCCTTAAGCCTATCCTCTCTATTTTAGAAACTCATCCTTGCTTTCAGAGTACAGATGAAGTCCTGCCTTCTTATTTCGTGAAGTCTCCTTTCTCTCTCCTCCACATCCCTTTCCTTTGCTCAGCAGAGGACAGTAGTATTTAGTTTGTGCCATTTAAGCCATGCAAATTTTCCATATGTATGCCACTAAATGGCATCCTTTTCTCCTACTAGTCCTGTCTGATTTTAATGTCTGTGTGTGTCCAGCCCATGAAGAAACTCAGAGGGCTGGGGGACACCAGTAGTGTGCTGCCATAGGCTTGTCATCAGGGAAGATTTATTATCTTGGGCAACTATTAGTCAGGTGAAGGCGGGAATGGAATGAAGTGCATGTGATGCAGAGAGGGGAGCATTCCAAGAAAAGGAAATTGTAAGTGCTGAAGCAGAAGACTGTGAGGAAGCAAATAGAGAAATGTAATCTCCCTCCCCCCACACCCCCTCTCCCCCACCCCCACCCCAGGCAGGAGGTGGAGCCAGCAGAGGGTGCTGATTTATAGCTTTACCTTCACTCTTGCAGAGCAAAGGCAAAGGGTAGTACCTCCATAAGTCTAAGGAGATTTTGATAGTGAACAGTTCGCATCCTCACAGAAAGAAAAGACTTTGCCTAAAACCAGTTTTCTGTTGAATTCGATTCAGGGACAAAGGTTGCTTTGTTCTTAGATTTTCCTGAGTGATTTTGGCTTGTACTTATGGATGGGACACATTGGTTTTGATAGCTAAGAGTGAGGTTCTCACACCTGTCTGCACCCTGGAATCACCCCATGAGATGCCTGGGTTCCACTCACAGAAATTCTGATCTAACTGCATGAGAATAGGCTTTGGTGGTTTTACCCTCTCCTCTCATAATATTGCTGTGTAGCTTATTTTAATAACACAGATTCAGGCTGCTTAAGGTAAGTTAGGGAAGACGAGCAGCTAGTCAACAGTAAATATGAACTTGGGCACCCACAAGGTCATCAGTGAAGCAGAGATTCATTGAAACTCTTACCCTTTTAAGTGAAGGCAGACATGTAGGCAGGTATTGTGGGGAACTGAGGGGTGCATTTCAACCACGATCTGTGAGTCCTAGCATTCTCGATCACATTGGAGTCCTCTCACTTTAGGATAACAGTTCTCTTTTAAAGTAGCATCTGCTGTTCCAGATATAAAAATGTTCATTCAGACCCCAGATATACACCCTTCGGGGTAGCCCCTAGGTGGTGCTGCTAAACAGGTGGCCAAAAGTTGGCCTGTAAATACTGGTAGAGGGACTGTGCTCTTCTTCTTTCAGAGGAAGGAAACTGGGACTCTTAACAAGGCCAAAGAAAATTGTCTAAAGTTGATGTTTGTATTTATTTAGCAGAGTGTTTAAGCTCAAAGAGGGTGTATGCATTCTGGGTAATAAAATGAACACTTATTCATGATGAGAACATGGTGTGGCATCTCTGCTACCTCGACACAAACGGTTCATGTTGGGTAAACTTGCTTTGTATGAGCAGCAGGAAAGGCAGTTGAGAGAGGAACTTGATGGAACATGAACAATGCTGGCAGCGACACTTCAATCGAATTGCCCGGTAGACATTCTAGAATGAAGGAGTAGTGGGGTTGCAAAAGCAGAGGTGGAGGGCCATGTTAGGCAGCACATCACAGACAGCGCTGCATGGCAACTCCATGCGTGCAGGACCAAAATGGCAGCTGGGACTCCCCTGATATGTCACTCAGAGAGCAGCTTGGAGCTGTCTATGTCTGAGCTAATTGTACTTGCATTTGTTCTTCAAAACTATGCAATGTCTCCTGGAGGCCACACTCAGAGCCCTTTGTTCTGAAGACCTATTTGGAATTCAACCAGTAGAATACTCTCTGCTTGAGAGTAGGGGCTGAGCACCTAGGTTATCATAACAACTTCCTGGCCGACCTTTCTGCCTCCAACCCTTGCCCCTCACAGCTCTTCATAATACAACAAGGTCAGCATGATCACTTAAGAGAGTGAGACAATTCATGCCTTCTCTACTCAAAACCATCTGTGGCTCTTCTATTCATAGTGAAAGTTAAAGCTGTTACCATGGTTTCTGAGGCCCTGTGTGATTTAATGCCCTCCCCTACTTTTCTCTGACTTCATCTCCTCTTAGTTGTCTCCTTACTCACTCTGCTCTGTCCTCCTCACTTTACATGCTGCTCATACTCCTACCCCAGGCCTTTGCACTTGCTAGCTTCTTTTTTAAAAAGTTAATTTTATTGAAGGAACATTGCAGCATAACATTATAAAGCCTTAAGGTGCACCTTATAACAAATCAACATTTGTATATAATACATTCAGTTCGCCACTATATCTTAAAATACTCTGTCACCCAGTTTTTGGGGTGTACTTACTCCCTTCTCATCTTTATAATTTCATCTTCATAAGATGGCTTTCCTTGACAACCTGTGTGAAATAATCCCCAACATTCCCTAACTCCTTTCTATGATTTTCTTTTCTTTTCTCTCCATTTATTTTCAAATAATTTGTAAGTTCCATGAGATCAGGGTGGTTTCCTCTTTTGTTCTCTGCTGTAACTCCCCAAAGCCTACAACAATGGGTGATGATCACTAATGAGCTCTTAGCTGAATAAATGAAAGTATATGTGACTTAGCTCCAAACCTTAGGATTTCTTGATGTCAGTAGCATTGAGAACTGGGCTGACCAAATAGTCCACATTCAAAACGTGTGGAGCTATTGTGACTGGTGGCTTGTTTGGTTTTCTGGCAACACAGCAAGCTGATAGTGGACTTTAGTTCCTGGACAATTTCAGTGATGATTGGTCAGGGGTAGGAGTAGCAAAGAAAGGCTGGCAGTGGGTAATCCATTAAACTTCTAGCTTCTGGATGAGTCTGGGAGTCCATTGGGCTACAGCCCCTGAAGCCTTTGTTGCCTAATGTTGTGAAGCATCATGGTTTGGGTCAGAATTTATTGTGTGTTGCTCATGACTCTAATTTGCTTTGAGGGACTTATTTCTCTTTTAGTCCATATGCTTTGAGTGAAGTGGCCATTCTAAATTGGCAAAGTGGCCTACTCACCCAATCCTTCATGCTTCCTGTTTTTCAAAGCCAGTGAGCTAAGAATGGTTTTTTATATCATTAAATGGTTGCCAAAATTCAGAAGCCTATTTCATGATATGTAGCAATTATATACAATTCTAATCTCAATGTCCATCAATCAAGTTTTCCAGCACTGCAGCTATGCTCCTTGAGTCATGTGTGACTGCTTTGTGCTATAGCACAGAGTTGATTAGTTGAGACAGAGATGGGGGAGCCTTACTCTCTGGTTGCTTACAGCAAAAGCAGGATTCTAGTTCCATGACGGCAATACGTAGTTCAGCACAACATCCAGAATGAAACATCAGAACATTTGTGTGGGCTGCCGAGGAAGCTGGTTATGCCCTCTGTTGCCTTAGGTAAAACCCCAAGGGTGTCAGGAATCACCAGGCAGCCCCAAAGGTGAAGTCTTAAACTGGCTTGCAACTAGTCTAGTTTTGGGATTTTCAGCTGCATGAGTCAATGCATTCTTTTCAATATTGAGTTAGCTGGGATTGGTTTTTGTTGTGTGCAGTCAAAGAAATTTAGTTTATAAAGTCGTTTGGAAGAAATCCTGCTTTCAGTGTAGATGGAACAGAATTAATTAGTTCCCAGGATCTTTGCCTTATGGAGGAAACAGCAGCACCTGGTAAAAGAGGGGAAATCTGTCTTAACAGTGTCCTCTATGATCTAAATTTGTCCTGTTCTGGGAGAAATAATAACAACTCAGGAGATGCAGTTAGTGTCTAGGAATTTCACAGTACAGTACATGTCTGTGTCTTCCCTAGGTATAAAAGCTGGGGATTTTAGGACTCAGGATTCTCATGTTCACTTACTGGAACTACTCATACGATGTTTGATTTATTTCTTGCGGACTCTTTAATTTTTATATACGCAGTAACACTACTGGTGGCTTTTAATTCAGATGAAATACATGAAGGTATTTTGGAGGGAAAACCTTCATAATGTGTATGCCATTATTTTATTTGCGTTGAGTTTTCAGGATATCAGACAGGATCAGATATAGACCTTTTAACAAATAAGAACATAAATGCATGCAATATTTCGTTATGATCTCTTTTTGAATTTTAAGTCTATTTTCCCTCTTATTGAGTAATCTCTTTTTGCCATTTAAACAGCAAGGTTATTTTCTGCTCAGCATTTCAGGGAAAGGATGTGACAAGGTAGAAAACAGAAAAAAAAAAAAAAAAAGAAACCAAAATACCCTCAGATCCTGGAAACCTCCTGGCCAAAAAAAGGTCTCATGCATTTAAGACAATGGAGAGTCTGGGTACAGACAAATTGAAAGAAGTCTCACGGTACAACTTGCATTTCCCATGTGGAGAGGAAAATGTTTTCTGGAGTATGTGTAAGAAATGAAGAGAAAAAGGAAACATAGGGTGTGATGGCAACACAAATGTGTGGGTTTCAGGGAGAGGGGCCTCTGAGCCCCTGGAGGCTGTGCTAGAGCCTCTCCTTGGATTTGGGGTGGTCAAAGGGAAAGTGGAACCCCATGCTACCTGAATCTCTTGACCTCCCTCCACCTGGCCCAGCCAAGTCTCTGCAAAGGTGTGGGCTGCATGGCCATGCACAGGCCTGTGTAGGACCTGAGGGAACTGACAAGGGCAGACCCTTTGAGGGTGCTGGGAGTGAGACAGGCTGCAGCCGCAGGGCCTCCATTCATACTCTTCCCTCTGCCCTTCCTGTTACCAGCAGACCCCAGGGATTTCCTTGGCAGAAATCCAGGGAATTGGCACAATTCCCAGATAGTTTGTGAGAGAGGTGAGTCCTAAATCTACTGCACAGAATTTTCACATTCTCCTACCCCTGCTACCGTCACCGTGTTTAATATAGCAATTATGTGGAGTCACATACAATGATTTCTTACACACTTGAGTTTATGGATGGAGATTGATGACCTTCTAGGTTAGGCCTATCTGTCTTCGCTAGTCTA
Organism: Solenodon paradoxus; assembly: GCA_004363575.1. Taxonomy (NCBI): domain Eukaryota; kingdom Metazoa; phylum Chordata; class Mammalia; order Eulipotyphla; family Solenodontidae; genus Solenodon; species Solenodon paradoxus. Next base: position 295,070 of record RJWH01000482.1, on the reverse strand, counting down.
AAAAAATCAAGAGTTGACTTCTCTTCTGTCATTCCAAGTGTGACAGCTAAATGTTGGCTGTACCCCAGCAGTGAGCAGCATGAAACTATTAGAACAGGTTATCTATATTTCATGTCACTGAATTTTACTTCATTGTAATATACTGTTGTTCATTTTGAAGAACTGATTTTTCCTTATTTGATTATAAAGGATTCTTAATTGAGAAAGGCTGAATTACTGGATTTCATTAGGAAGATCTTGAGAGATATATTTATTTTTTAAAATATAACCAGTGAAATAGTAGAACAAACACATTTATCTTTTATAATTGTTTCCTTCTCCTAATACAGAGCAGGTTTTGTGGAAATATTAAAATAACAGCTGTGTTGAATAATTCTCTCTCAACCAAGTAAAGAACAATATGATTATTCTGCTTCTTTAAAAAAAAAAATTCATTTTTTCTTGATGCTGTTTTTCTCATTCCCTACCTGAGGAAAAAACAAAGTGGAAAAATAGAGAAAATGAATTATGGTAAAAGCTTCTCCTTGGTAACACAGAATGAGGTCCTTAATGGTTTTTTCCCCGCCTGGCCCTAGGGAAGCCATGAGTGTTGTATAGGTCAGTGGTTCTCAACCAGAGACTATTTTGCACACTAGGGAATATTTGGCCATTTCTGGAGAAGTTTTTGGCTGTCACAACTAGTTGGTTTGGGAGAGGAGGAGAGGTGTGTTACTGGATTCTAGCTGGAAGAGGCCACACAGATTTTCTGTATCTGGAGGCAGATTTCCCTCTATGGACATGAGTCACATAGGATTAGATCTCATTCTAAAGGTCTCATGTTTACTAATTATATACAGAATGGCCCTATTTCCAAATAAATTCACATTCTGAGGTACTGGGGATTAGGATTTCAATGCACAGATATTTGGAAGAACAATTCAACCCATACAGCATGTCGATTATGGGAGTGATAGTTTCTGAATAGTTTTTAAACAGGCAGATTTGCACAAGTTTCTTTTGGGGTCCTCTATTATTAAAAAAAAAATCACAGCAAAGGCTAATGAAACATAATATTTATGAATCTTAATTTTTTCTTACTGGAAGGATAATAGAAAGGTAAAAAATCCTACAAATTGAGAAACACAGGAAGCAAATTGTTATGTTGCTCCACAGAATGAACCAATGTTAGAAGTAAATAGATGTCATTATTAAGAATAGAAATAAATTGATAAGTCAGTCAAAAAAATTGGGAAAATATACAATAGTTACATCTTATTTAAATATCTATATAAGAATGTGTATTTTTGATACAAATAGAAATCACATTATATATACTTGTTGTAATTACCCTCCTTTTGTTTTTTCTTTTTTTACCTTGAAGTACATTTTGGGCATTTTTTTTATATCAGTATATGAAGACCTACTGATTCTTTTTTTATTGCCTGTCTGGTATTCAACTGAATGTGTATGCCACACTTGTTTAACCAGTCCCTTATGAGGACCATTTAGGTTATTTTAAAAAATTCAGTTTTATAAAAAATACTGTAGTGAATGTCATTGAATACATGTCATCCTTGTACACTTCTGCAATATTTTTTACTGGATTTCTAGAGGTGGAATTATTGAATCAAAGGCTTGATTATTTAAAAATGTAATAGACAATTCAAACTGTCAAGCAAAGGGTTTTATAAAAAACTTTTTCCTGCTAAAAACATAGGACTCAGATGAACAATTGCTGTACAGAAAAGAGTATGTAGGTTATATTGATACTGTTTCAAATGATTCTTTATTACTCAAAGAATGGTTACCATTACTTTTTTACTACACACTTATTTGTTCTTCATAGAGTTCTTGTCAACAAATTTTAACTTTATTGCTAAGATTTGGGACTCCTTCCAGAATGGAGTTTATAATTAAAAACTGATTACATTGCTACCAAAGTGTTCACTTGTAGTCATCTGTCTGTTTGAATGCTTGCCATCAAAATTATAGCTCTGAGTCCATTATTTTAATTTCAACTTCTCAGAATGAATACAAATATATATTAAAAACCATAGTGTTTGATAGATTTAAAAATATGAGCAGTAACAATTAGTGAATTGACCTAGAAAACTCAAATAATTTTAATAATTTTTTTTCTGGGCCTTCTTCTCAGCCCCCTGATGTGTGGGTCTCATGCCAAAAGTGAACTCCCTCCTACTGTTTTGTTTTGCTGGAGCCAAGAATCATGTCTTGCCAAAGGACATCGAGTGAATTTAGTTTTGTGTAATGTTGAGGCATCCAGATCATGAAGAAGGTCTGGTTAGGCCTGGTACGCAAAGGATGCTGTCATCCCCAGTCATAATTCTGGAAAGCAGTTTGATATATGGACATTAAAGTCAGATTACACTATGTAGATGGAGCTCAGCCATGGAGACACATGGACTGGAGAAACTTGGAAATCTTGAGGTCTGGCAGTCAGTTTCTGGGGTCTAGTGGGAGGATAGTGAAGGCCAGGCACAGAGCCAAGTCTCATGGAGATTGTAGGATGGATGAGCCTGTTTGAGATCTTATGTTAGGAGGCATGCTGCCTTTGCCACAATAGGACTTTTCAAAAGGGACCAAAGAAACTAGAGACCACGGAATGAATTTAGGCTCTGGAAAGCAACTTCATATTCAACCTGTGACTTTTTCTGATTTACATATTGATGCGATTTTTTTTTACACAGCCGTTTTCTGTGTCAACTGATAGATGATAAAGCATTCTTAAAACAAAATGCAACTTGCCTCTGGGAGTTTTTCTTGGAAATTGTGTCTGACACCCAAACTGGACATTTAGATGATGGTAAGGTAGCCGTGGACTGTGCTCAACCACTGGGTAGGACATATATTTCTTCCCCAAGTGGTTCTGAAATGGTTGTTGTTGAAGGAAATGTGGGGGAGCTATAGTCATGCAGTCATGCCACCACAAATAACAACCAAATTCGCTCACAGCAATTGTGATCTACCATCAATAGCAAAAGTCTCATTGTGAAGTTATTAAAATCTACATCTTAGAACTGAGTAAAATGTGGGTAATTAAAACATTTCATTTGAGGCAGTTTCATTCAATCCTTTAATGACTGAGTATGTTTCCTAAGCATTTTTATGTGCAAGGCCCTTTGTCACCCATTTTATTTATTGTTTATGTATTTCTTAATTGGGTTCACTAATAGTTTGTGAATTATGCTTTTTCCTTCAAAAAACTCACCTGTTTGTTTTATTTAATTTTTCCTGTTTTGTTATTTTCTGTTTTCATTCTTGTTTCCTTTTGCTTATTTTGTCCCAATTTCATATTCAAATGCCTTTTGAATTGATTTCAATTATTAATAATTTAGATGTATAACTACTTAGATACATAAATTTCCCTTTGGTCTCACTGTATCCTATTTCTCTGATATGTCATACTGCTGATATTTGAACTATTGTTGTTGTTTTGTGATTTTAGTTTTTTCTTTAATAAAATTGTTTTAGAGAAAAATTTTAAATTTACATGTAGCAAGATTTTTATTCTTTCTAGTTTTGCAGTTAATTTCCATTATTTTTGTAGCAGAAAACTTCATCTACATTATTTATACTTTCAGGAACGTGTGTGTGTGTGTGTGTGTGCATGCATTTCTAAAAACTAGTCAATTTCATATTCTTTGCGTGCACTGGAAAATTCATTGATTTTAATTTAAATTAATGTTTACCTAATTGTCAGATAAAGTTGGTTACCATTATTTTTTTCCGCTTATTTTGTTATCACTGAGAGAGATGAATCAGTCTTCCTATCTGCTTATGTCTGCGTGCTTCTTTTTGTATTTATTAATTTTGATTTAAATAATGTTTTTATTATGTAGTGTATAAGTATTTATGGCTATTATATAGATATAGATATAGATATATATAGTACAGTGTCCCTCTTTGCCACATTTGTAGCTCCTTCACTTATATTCAACATTGTCTGATACCACTATCATGACCCTGCTTCCTTTAGTTTGTATTTGCCAGATAATTATTTGCTCATTTTTTTCTTTTCAATTTTACTGTGTCACTTTGCTTCCAACTAAGTTTTCAGTACACCGTGTTATACCATGTGATCCCATCTGATTATTTTTCTTATATCTAGTTTCTCTAAAGGATGTATAGTCTAGATTTCTAATGGATCTTTTTATACTGATTTCAACAAATGCTTTTTCCAGTCTACTGTTGAGCTCTTCTCTGTATTTTTTAGCTCATCTATTGTGTTCTTTAACTCTGTGATTTCTGTTTGGAATTTTCTGTTTTCATTGGAGACCTTACTTTGTTCATCTATTATTCTAATTTCAGAATACTTTGAGATCTTCAAGTAATTTAATTCTCTTGTATAGGATTTTTCTCTGGGGTTTTGTTTTGATGCATCACTAGGTGAAATTTTCATCTTAATTTTATTTTTTACTCTGTGTTAATTTTTATGGACTAAGCTAAATATATTCCTTTTAATGAAATTATCTTTTCAAAACTGAGTAGAAGTACTTTGTGAAAATCAAGGTGGAAATAAGGATTACAATATCCTCTCTGATTCTAAAATTTGAGCAATGTGTAGTGTCCAATACCAAACAAAACCATTAATAAGTAATTGCCACTAATTAAAGAATAAAATAAAATATTATATGTATGTACGTGTATTTATTGCATGTTTATGTATTACTTTTTTAAAGCATAGAGATCTATTACTAACAAAATTATCAGTCAGATGTATGATAGAATAAGGGTATTTTTGACTAGACTTGCCTTCTTTGCACCAATTCTCAGGAAACTGTTGGAGGATTTGCTTCTTGAAAGCAAGGAAGTAGAAGACATCACAGAAAAGCCATATCATTCCCGTTATGATAGCAAGTTGCTAAATTAGATCCTTTGCCCATTTTCCTACTGAGTTATTGGTCTCTCTCATTAACTAGAAGAACAGGTTATGCAGGAGATACTTGATATGCTGCAAATTTTTTCCTGAGTTGTTTTTGCTTTCAGATTTTGTCTACGGAATTTTTTATTTTGCTACAAAAATCTAAAAAAAAAAAAGTGATCAAATGGATTTATTTAAAGATACCTTTAACTCAGATCCTGTGATTCTAAGTTAGAAAAGGGACTAACATGGTGTGAGAACAGCATACAGGTTCCACAGATGAAAGAATCCCTGGATGGCAGTTAGAGAACATGGGTTCCAGTTACAGCAATGTTATGGTTATAGAAACTAAGCCAACTGCTTCATTTCTTTAGATTTCAGATTTGTTATCTATAAAGCAATGAAACTTTTACTAGTTACCTACCAAGTCGCTTCCAACTCTCTGTACTGGTTCATTTCTATTTGATTATTATAGAAGACTTTTCAGGCAGAGCCATGAGATTTTGTTCACAAACCCATAACAAATATGGTCTGAAACTGTACAAAAATTCAAATTGTTGCTCAGGACTTTGAGGAGAGAAAAGACATGACTCCATCTTAGTGGTGATTTGGTTACCCAGTGATTGTGTGAACTGCAGTTGGGGCAGCTAGTGGCCTAGGAATACCGAACTGGTTCCAGCTAAGCTTTTCACAGACACAGAGGAAATAGGTGGGACTGGCTGAAACTTCGATTACATGTGCTTTAAACAGGAGCATCTTTTTCCTTTTTAAAAAAATTTTTGTTCTGAGAGTAAGAACTCATTTTCAAAAGACAGACGTAACTGGAGAACTTTGAAACTCAATAGTCTGTGAAGAACTTTCCTCACTTTTTGGTTCAGGCAGGAGGTGGAAAAAAAGTAGGTGATAAAAAGGAGTTTCCTGTTTTTGCAACTCTTTCTTCCCCTCTCTTATTACCACCCCTCATATTTTTTTGCTCATCTTTTTCTATGTATGCCTTATATAGTACAACAATCAGAATAAAGCCTCATTTGCATTATTTGTAAACAAGAATGAGACATTACGTTTATTTATTCTGATAGGTGTTGCCTTTAAAATTACCGTTAAATAAATAAAAACATTTTTCAGTCGATTTGCATCTTTTACATTCTTTGTCTGAAACATAATCACTGGAACAGAACTCTCTTGCCTCTGCTCTAGACTCCTATTATCTTTCCCATTTTGACTGCTAGTCGGTATTTATTTTCACAATAAAAGCCATATGATTTGTGATGATTACATTTGGTCTTACTGAAAATAATAGAACCATTTCATTAGTTTCTGAGTAAAATAATATAAACTTCAAGCTTCAGTCAGGATGTATGGTCAGGAATTGAATGATCTTGAAAACCCATTGTATTCGCATATATTTGAGACATCCATTTGGGCAATAGACTATAAAATAGCTGCATTAGCAGACTAAATAGAGTAAATTCACTAAGGTTTTAGATTGTTTGGAATTTTCTTAGATGAATTCTAAATGAGAAACATAGTTCATATGCATTAAGGAAAAACTAAAATGACTACATATTAGAGAATATGTATTCATAATCCTTGTAAAGCTATTTTCCTAATGATTTTATGTAGCCATATGAGGCTATATAAAATTCCAGTTTAAAAATGCCAGACACTCTTATTGTAAAAATAATGCAAAAGTGTTACAAATGATTCAAATGTAGGAAGGACACAGTGGTACTACTTTAACACCTCATTGTGTAATTTAACTATCCATCTTCACAGATTATATCTTATACATATTTTCACATAGTTGTATTCATCTGTATTCAATAACCTATCAAGTGCATTTTTTCATTTACTATATTTTTATAATTTTATTTATGATAGGACAATAGTCCAAGAATTTCTAATAAACTTGCTCACACATAGCTCATTTGTTAGGCTTTCATTTTTTCTATTAGAATATAACTACTACATATATGTATATATTAACATAGAGTCATTTTTTGCCCATTTTGGATTATATTTTGAGGAAGGATGATCACTAAATGCTTAGCATTTCTTTTATGGCTGTTGATACCTACAGCCAAATAGCTTTAGAAAAGAATTATATGTGCTGAGAATAAAGTTAGAAATGTATGAAACTTCCAGAAACTTCCAGCACCGCCATCAAAATGTAACTTACTAAAGAAACTAATTGAATATATTTAATAATACTTTTCTCTGTTTTGTTTTAAATGAATGGCTTGGTAGAGTAAGTCTAGTGGAAATAGTGTTGTGGCAGAGTTTCAAGGGTTTTCGGTAGAGTTCAGCAGTAAGGGTAAAATGAGTGTGAGAAAGAAGGTATTTCATCTGGATGTGGAGTGGCATGTGGAAGGGTTTCTTTTAAAAGCCCAGGTATCTTTAGGCAGTGTGTTTCATAACATCAGTCTTAGAGATATCTTTGGGGATTCAACTTCAGTGGCAAAAATAAAGTAAAATAAAAGCAACAATATGCAAATTGGACTACATCAAACAAAAAAAGCTTCTCCTTAGCAAAAGAAATCAGAATCAGAATAAAAAGGCAGCAATATGGAGATCCATCAATATATTGAGAATGGAAATCCCATACAACCCAGTCATCCCACTTCTGGGTGTTTACCCGCAAACCACAAAAACACTAATTTATAAAGATATATGCACCCCCCATATGTATTGCTGCATTACTTACAATAACTGAGAATTGGAAAATACCCGTGTCCATCCTCAAATGAATAGATGAAGAAAATGTGAGATACACACACGCACAAACACACACACTGGAATACTGTACAGTTCTGAAAAGATGAATTCCTGTCATTTGTAACAACATGGACTGGACTAGAGGGAATTATACTAAATCTGTGACAGATTGTCACTTAAGACATCTTGTGGAGTGTGTGTGTGTGTGTTTGCATGTGTGTTTGAGTGCATGTTGTGCAGTCACGTGCATTGGCAAAAGAAGTATTAGGATTTAGAATTATTTTTCTTATCGAAGTAATATCAGGGAGAGAGAAATGTTATAGCCCTATTTTTTTTTTTTTTAATCTTTAGCTGCAACACCTCTCATTTTCTATCTGGATTGAAACTAGGATTGTTTCCCTGGTTACTGGTTCTATAAAACTAGGGCAAAGTGTAAGATGAACACACCATTCTCTGTGTTACTTAGCTCAGAGGTCGTCTCTATGTGTGCATGTGTGTACACGCACATTTTAAGCATTTGAAATAGATGTGCCAGCCCACTGAAAAGGACACTGTCTTGATGGTGTTTGTCTATTTTAAAGACAGGAGGAGTTTCTGTTTCTAACAGAGTTTTGCCTACAGGAAAAGACCTGGCATAACCAGAGAGGTTACAGATTGAGGTGAGAAAGGGTATGGTTAATACAACAAGGCTGCTGGGGGAGAACTCGTTCGTTCACAGAAATGTGGCTGACCAGGCAATGACATTGGAGGAAAAAGTCAGGGCTTGTCGGTGAATTTGGACAGTGAGCAAAAGAAAATAACAAGCCATGGGGAGAGTGAGCTTATCATGGGGGAACAAGTTGCAGTTGGAAACCAAAAACAAACAGATTTGGAGATCTAAAAGGAAGGAGCAAGTGAAGAGAAAACTGACAAATGTAAGGTCATTTTTTGTCGCTTTAGAAAATCAGAATTAAATTTATATCTTAGGAATTTTAGAATGAAATACATGCAGGAGGTCCTCTATCTCAGTAAGGGTATTGCAAGAATTATAACAATTTCACTTCTGGCTATATATCCAAAAGATTTGAAAGTAAGGAGCACAGATACCTGTATATTCATGTTCATAGCAGTATTATTCACAGTAACCAAAAGATGGAGATACTTGTGTCCATCAATGGTTGAAAAGATAAATAAAAGTGGTATATATGTAAGTATGAATATATATATGTATATACAAACACATATATAATGGAATATTATTCAGCCTTAAAAAGGAAGGGAATTTGTACACAGTACTCTTGAGGACATTATACTGAATAAACCAGTTACAAAGAGACAAATACTGTGTGATTTCTTTTTTATGAGATAACTAGAGTAGTCAAAATGAAATGGTGATTGCCAGGAGCTGGGGAAAGGGAAATTAGTATATGATGGGTACAAGTTTTATCAGGAAAAGATAAGAAGTTCTGGAGATGGACAGTGGAAGCAGCTACACAATGAGATGACTTACTTAAAGTAACAACTGCATACTCGAAAATGGTTGAAATGGTATTATGTATCTTTTTTCACAATTACAAAAGCAGGACACACACACACACACACACACACACACACACACACACACACACATATATGTAGCCCATAAAATTGTAATAATCTCTTGCCAGCTAGTTTTTGAAAACTCAAGGATTCATTTATAGCAATTAAATTTTTCGTAAGAAAATATTTTAATCTGAGATATTTTACCTGTATAAGGTTTAGTTCAGCCTTTTACAGTTGCTCCCAAATCTGGCTACCAGAATCACTTAGTAATTTCAATAAGTACACAAAATACAAATTTCTGGGCCCTGCCTCATGACCAGTAAGTCATAATCTATAGGGATGGCAGCTTAAAAATTAATATCTTAGGAGGAACTTCCAATGATCCTTCTACAGACAAAAGAATACCTAAATCTCTCCCATTTCTTTTTTTGCCTTTTAGACTTGGTTGTAGGTTTATGGGATACACAGAGGAAAAAAGATTATTTTGCATTCTATCATCTCAACAAATGTATAGAAGACTAGTCTGGGAAAATAATGCTTCTTAATCATCTTGATAAGATGAAAAGGTATAAATATTTTTAAAAGGGAAGCATCAATAATGACTAATGTAGAAATTATTGCCATCCTTGCTGAGTGGGAGTTCAGAATTAGAAATTATTTGATCTAGAAAAATAAAGCAGTCTGATCACTCAGACACCTCAAATGTTATGGAGCATTGTATCTACATATACATACTTATTTCTTTTTTCTTTTTATTTTTTGCTGTTTGTTCTTTCAACTACCCTTTGTGAGAGGTATGTAAGACAAAGCCTTTGGTTTTATGTATCTAGGAAGAATTCAAATGCAAGACATTAAACGTTAAGCTAATAAATGGCCACACTTATGATTACATTTGCCCCATAGATTGCAGGATAGCTGAAGTGGGTCTAGAACAAAGCAAAGAGGTATTCATGGAAAATTTCCTACCAGAACAAGTTTTTAACAACATGCATGTTTTATTTTGGACAAAATGTCTTCCCGATTTTTATTTACTCTGATTTTAAATATTATATATATTTACCCATTTAAACTTGATTTTCTGTTCAGCTGTTTATTTTTTATGAAAGAGTATTGCCAACCAACAGTTTTGCTGGCCCCAGAACTTTTCAAGAGCATGGCTGACAAGGGATTACTATAATTATTTCAGGCATGAAAATAAGCATTTATCCACTCACTCTTCATTACCTTAAGGAAAATTGGGCAAGTCACTGAAAAACATTAGAATGCTTGTGGCAGAACAAGGTATTAATAATTTAATGGAAATTTTCCCCATGTTTCACTTCCCCTTCCCAACAAAACAGACTGATTGGTAACAGGAAAGGGAAAAAAAGCAAAAACACACAGGAGCTGGTTGCTTCCATGGATTGTCATGGGGTGTTTGAAAGGGAAATCTTAGAAGCTGCAGCTTTGTGGGCAGCCATCAGAGTGTCTTTGGTTGAGGTGATGCCCGCTGAGGGATCAGGAAGAGACATCTTTGCAGTCTCTATAGGGAGTTCCCGCAGCAGTCCCCGGTGATGGGCACAGATAAATGCACCCGGGCAGAAAGGCTATGCTCAAAGGAGGAACGTACGATAGCAACAATGATGGAATAAGAACCTAGGTCCTCTCTATTTCCTCCAGAGCTTTTCACTCCAGGTGATCTTTGTACAGTCCCTGGAAGGGAGTGGGAGGAAGTAACAATGACTGATATTGATCAAGTGCTTCTCAGCCTACCTGGGTGGGGCTCAAGCCCAGGAACAATTTGATGTAGAAGATACACTGAAGACATAGAAGACACAATTGAACAAGTCTTGCACCTCATATTATGGAGCAATTTCTACATGGTACATATGATGATGGAAACTATTTCTTTGCAAAACTGATTTTCACAAGACTTGGACTTCTTTTTAGGGGGGTGGCGTGGGAATTTTATTATCGTACTGAAAAATGAAGCTTTTTCTGAAGCAGGTGTGAGACAGAGGGCAAGATTGTTGAAATAACTGAGCAAAATTGTAACCATCTTATTGTGGAAAAGGTCAATGTGAATTTTGGGACTAGAGAGCTTTCCAGAAATATTGATTTCATACAAATGTTGTCTTTAAGGCTGATTTAACAGGTCTCAAGATTTACGCAGAAATTGTTGTTTTGCATTTTAAAAATTACTACAATATAATAGGCTTGCTGTTGAAGGCATGTGTGAAAATACCAGTGGGGAAGCAGAATTTTTCTTTTTAACTGATTAAAATGAGTGGTGCTGCTGTGATGATTTCCTCCGTGTTTCCTTTGGCTATAGATGATACCACAAAGCGAGCTCAGTGACGCACACAGGCAGCTGATAACAGCTGACACATGCAGATCTTAAGCCAAGTGTGTATTATCAGAAAATGAGCTAAAAACCCCGCAAAACTCCCCACTGCCTGACTTGAAAGCATTCTCTTCAAATACTGTAGATATTTTCAATTTCACATGCTAAAAACACTTCCAGGGAATATGAAATGAGAGGAAAAACATGTCCTTTTAATGGATGTGAACTAGATAAACAACATAAGCATTAGCATACTTTTCAATAGCAGAGTATCTGAAAATTGCCTAAGTATTAATTAGAATATTATGACTAAATATTGGAAAGTTTTCATTTTCCTTTCAAAATTTAATTTTTAATATTTTAATCAAAATTAAACATTGACAGAGTTTAAAAAGTCACATAGTACCATAAGCTTAAAAGGAAAAATAGAAATCTCCTGTTAAACTCTTCCCCATCACAGATTTCTGGTCCCTAAAGATACCATTTTCATTCATTTTAGTGTTTGCCTCCATTATTTACTGCAGTATTTTAAAACAAGTTACTTATATGGGTATTTTATGACCTTCTATTCATAGAAATTATCTAGTGGCTTCCTATGATAGAAAATAAGAATTTTTGTCTCTTCCACTTCTCACTTCTCTGTTTACACTTTCTTCATCCTTCTAATGTAGTTTTTAAGTAAATAATTTTGATATTCATATGCATATATATTTATTAAAAACATTTTTTAACTCCCAATCTGGGATGATAGGCTTTACATGTCTGTAACTTAGCTGCCTTTATTACCTGAGTCATTTTCCTTGGTTAAATTTCAAGCTTATTGAAATAAAATTTACTACCGAACCAGAATGAATTATGATCATATTTCTTTCTTGTGCAACTTTAAAATGTTCTCATTAGTTTTCTTTTGTCAAGCTTAGTCTTCTATGCACTTATAATTAACTTAGTCCCAAATTCCCCAATAGGATGTCAGATCTACACTTATGCTTCAATATGTTCAAACACATCAGTTGTGGTGGTCATGGACCTGCACTCCTCTCATCTCCTTTGAGAGAGCCAGTTACAAGAACCATGAAGATGGCCTTCAGTTGCTGCTCTCGTGAGCATGGAGGCCATGTTTTCCCTGAGTTGCTCCCAGCCAATGATTGAGCGTAGCAGTAAATCATTCCTGCAGCAACCAGCCTTTGCTTGGAAATTGCCATCCCTCCTGACCTGGCTAAAACTTTCTCACATATGTGTTTTGGTCTGGGATTTTTTATCCAATTCTTTCTTCCATCTCTCTCTATACAGGTGTCAGATCTGCATCCCAATCTGAAGACTCTCCCTGACTAATTCTACTCTATCCCCCTTTATGCTTCACAGACATTTCCCCCAATATATCTCTTGCATGTTTAATCTCATCTTACATTGGCACAGTGGGTGCTGGGATGGGTCTGAGGAAACAGACACTAAGATGGGAGTTGATAACTCACTTGGAAAACTGAGGGTAGCCTACAAACACACAAGAGCTAACTGTTAACACTAAAGGGACTTTCAGATTGCTCAAAAATAAGCCCTTATATTCAACAGTGGAGAAATCTATACAGCTGATGAGCAGACATGGGATTCTGTAGTTAAGGCCATAGGGCCTCAGAAACATTTAAATGCTTAGTCAAAGCAGGTCATGGGTCCCTGACACATGAGATAAAGACATTTGGTAGAATTTTACTGGGGATTTTTTTGCTCTACAGAGCCCCTGAACACTCAGAATTTACAGAGGTTGCCCTTTCTACTCAGTAAAACTATTGCTTCTACTTTCGGTAGATGTTGGAAACTCCTTTTCCCTGACAAGGCAACATGTGTCTCCTTCAGGAATGTCTCCATCCTCTTTCCTGGTCATCAAGCTCTTAATAGGGTTAAACCCCAATAAATCCTCACTAGATGTGGACTGAGCCTGAAAAGAAATAACGTATTAAAAGAGTGACAAAAATTAGCATGCACTGGTGGGAACCAAAGAAACATACCTGTGATTGGATTTGGGAAATTTTAAGCAAGGGGACCTAGAAGTTAGACCATACAGAAAATCATTAACTTAGGGATACTTTCTTAGGTTACAGGATTTAACACTCTGGCAAGGACCCCAGACAATAGAATAAACTTGCTGCTAAGGAGAATTTTATATCCTGAAGAAAGCAATCTTCTAAATGGAAAAACAGTGGAAGAAAGAATGCAAAAGCTAACAGAATTGGGCAAGGATGAAGATTTCTTTAGCCAGATATTAATGCCTCAAAGCATATCTGAGAGCATATCTGAGAGCATATCTGAGAGGTTCTAAATTAAAACCAAGTAGGCAAAAGCCATGACTATTGTCATTATCTAGTCATCTGATCACTCGCTCTGGAACTAGCAAGTTAAGAACGTGAAGAGAGTGTCCATGGTATCAGACCTGGAGGATAAGCATGCGCCCCAAGTCCCAAAGTCTCCCCTCATATTCCATCTACCTAGTGTTGTCTCTAAATGTCCAATTTGTCAGCAATCAAGACCAATGCTGAATCCCTGGTGCGACATTATTTCTTGAGGAGACCAAATAACTATTTTGCAAGTTCATATTGGGCTTCCAAACTCCAGGAAGGGTGAGATGTTTGTCTACCCATATATACTATATAATGCTCTGCATTGCCTACAGAGGCTCCGATAGTACTAATTTCCAGAGGCTTACAGAATGCATGATTTATAGACATGGAATCCCACACAGCATAGCATTAGAGAGGGGACTCAGTTCACAGTGACAGAAGGTTAAGACTAAGGTAGTCAGTGGTTACTTTCTGTACCATTTAGAAGTAGAAGCTTCATAGAATGTTGGAATGGCCTTCTGAAGGTAGAGGGGGAGAACCAGTTTGATGTAATACTCTGCAAGAATGGGGTACCATATTTTAGGATGTATTATATACGTTAAATCAGAAACCTCCATATGGCATTGTGATGTCAATAGGAAGAATACAAGGTTTGAGTACAAAAAGAAGAAACAAGAGAGGCCCTGCCCCAAGTAACCCAGTAGCGGCCTTTGTGTTTCCCATTCTGCAATTTTAGACTATTCAGGGTTATAAACCTACATTAGTCTGGTTCTTTCTCTCTCTCTTTCTCTCTCTCTCGCTCTCTCTCTCTGTATATGTATATATTTACATATATATAAAACACATATAATATATATATATACATGCATATACATATATAAGTAATGGAAACTGAGAAATCCCACAACTTGTAGTTAGGAAGCTGGATACCCAGGAAGCAATGTTATACTTTCAGTCTGAGATATGCAAGAGCTGAAGATATAAGGTCTAGTCTGAGTCTGAGTCAGTCTGAAGGCAGGAGAAGAACTATGTCCTAGTTATAAGATAGGTAGAGAGAAAATTCTCCTGTACTGTGTATTTTTGTCCTTTTCAGATTTTCAAGGAATATATGAGGCTCACTCACATAGCAAGGGTTATTTGCTTTACTCAGATTCAGTCTACCAATTCAAATGTTAATCTCATCCAGAAAGAGGCTCAAAGGTACTCCCAGAATAATGTTTGACCAAAAATCTAGGCAACCCATGGTCTCATCAAGCTGACACATAAAATTACTCATCACAAAATCTGCGTCCCTAAATTGAGTGCACTTTTGCTAGGGAACACAATAACGGTCCTACTGTATAGAAATTGTCTGTTGCCAGAGAACTTTCAATTCCCTGCAACCACAGAGCAGACAGTGAGAAGAGGAATAATCATCTTAGCAGGGACAATCAGCAGAAGGTAGGGTCTGTCTTCCACAGTTGGTGCACAGAGGGTTACATATAAAATGAGATGCTCCTTCGGGTATCCCATTGCCCAACTAAATGAACACATGCGATAACCCTAACCTAAAAAGCTATATTAAGAAGCACCTGGCTACTCATGAATAAAGATCTGGGTCAAACCATCAGGTCAGCCTCAAGGCTTTCACAACTAAAGAGGAATGGACTCGAGTGAACAGTGGAGAAGGGAGAGAATGAACACCTGTTGCATCTCTGAGGTCAACTGCAGGGATGGGAGTTGTAGTTCATCCATGGATTGCTCTCTTCTATGATTCCTTTTAGAAAGAAAGACCCCTGGAAACCTTTGAGGAACTGTTCCCTGAATATGCATCGAGAAATAGATCTTACAAGAAGTGAACTAGACTGACAATAAGAGGAAAGAAAGCAATCACAGGGAACTGTAGTGTCAAGGAAGTTTATTTTATTTTACGTGGGAGATCCCACTTTAAGTTATATGGAGTGGGAAAGATTTACTGAAGACATGAGAGAATGAGGAGATGAAAGACTGACAGAATATGGTCTTTGAGATATACTGGAAACCTATTGGAGAGATTGTCAGGAGAGAGGAGAGATATTTCTATTGTGATTGGAGTGAAGAGTCAAAAAATGAATGCACTTGAAATTACATTAATAGTTTTGGATGCAGACGGAGAGGACATTCCTCCCTACTGACTTCTATTTTCTATCTGAACTTTGAAATAAGTCTTTCTACTAAGAGTGAGGGCAATTTGGGAGCAACAGAGTGATGAGAAAAGAAAAAGGTAATTATGGGATTGTAGTAGATGTTAGTTTGATATCTGTTTGATAATAAGTGGATTTTAAAAAGCATTTCTTGAGTATTAGCAGAGTCAAGCAGTATATTGAACTCTTGTCAGGAATTATTTCTATTTTTTCTAATTTTTCATATTACCCTGAAAATTAATATCATCTCTATTTTATGTTAAAGGGATGATATGTTACTTGCTCAGTTTATTCCTTTAATAATTGAATATATATTTACTCTGCTCCAATTATTTGCTAGGTATTATTCCCAGCACAGTAAGTAAATGTACTAGTAATGCAAACCAAGGACCATCTGCTTTAGAAATCTAGTTACATTGCAATAAGCCAATTAAAATGGCCCAGCAACGTAACTATGTTTACCCTCTGAACTCTATACTAAGTTCACCTATTCTAGCAAAACAGAGACACTGCTCTATACAAACAGGTAAATAAATAATCTCACAGCTATTTAAATTATTTCAGATATGTTCAAATTGCCAATTTCTCTGCTGTAACTAGGAGGGTAGATTAATATCATGTGTGTGTGTGTATTTGTATGTGTGTGTGTGTGCTTTCCTTCTTGAATGTTGAAAAACAACATCTTGAAAGATTTTAAAAAGTCTTATGGTAAAATTGCCATGTTTTCATAATTTGAAATATCTCACTTGGGTGAATGTCTACATTGACGCTTTGAAGAAATGTTGTGATAGTCAATGTAATAACTTACATAGAATCAAAGGAAAACTTGTAAGTTTGAAGAGTGATGGTGTGTGCATTTAATTAATAATTTACAAGCTATTTTATTTAGCATATTTCTTTGTTAATGACTCAGTCATACGCTGAAGTATTCTCAAATGAAATTTAATTAAAAAAAACTTTTTGAGTTATAGCACTTGATTTCTCTCAGAATTTCTGTGATTTAGGATTTACATTATGCAGAGATTTTTAAAAATTTATTTGTATTCACAATTTTTATTTTTGAGAAGCAATATTTCTTTTGCTTTTATTTTTCTACTGGTTGCAAAAGGACAGGAACACTTTATTGGCCACCTGTGCTTGTGTGATTTTTGTGGAAAAATGGAATGTTATGGAACATCTAACACCATACTAAGAAGCAACAATAAGGTTACGAGGGTAAACGCTAACCCATTATTGTTTCTACTACAGCATAAATGTGGCACTATTTTGACAAATGTTGGAGAAGACTAAGCACCTCTCAAAGCAGTTTCTGTCTTTGAGCAAATATAGAGATAGAACAGCTTAGTGAATTAGTCATTAAGGCTTGGCAAGAAAGGTGAGTTACTATGAGTAAAGGCTGGTGAATTTAATGACTGTGAACATGTAGGCATTTAAGAGTCTCTAGGGTCTAAATTTGGGTAATTCACAACTGTGAAATTGCCGGTTTAGTTAAAATAAGTAGAAATTATGCAATGCTTTTAGAAAGCCATTTTAATATGAGAGGAGCACTGGAAACCAGACAAAGCATGGCAATATTATATTAATGCTTTCATTTTATTATGGTGGAACAGTTAATTGATTCCATGAGGAAGATGGAACAAAGCGACTTCCTAGAAATCTCTTTCTCCTTCTAGGAGAAGAGATAATCACGGCAAGATTTCTCATTTTACATCTCATTGAATCAGCTGTTTTTCTTGTTTTAAAAACTGTTTTTTCCTAATAAGTAGGCATTCAGAGTTTGGAAAAAAAGTCATGTGATTAAAAAGAAAATCAGTACTATAAAATGTCCTCATTCCTTTAAACAACTAAGACTAGTTCCAACATACCCATATATGGTTTTCTGGATACTGCGATAGTTGAAGGGATGGTTTACTAAGTATAATATGTTCTTTTGTTTCTCAATGTATTTCACTTTCCTGGCCTTCAACTATTGTGCCTGTTACTATTCTTGCATTAAACTATTGAAACAAAATAAATGTAGATAGAAGAAGGTTTTGAATAAAATTTTAAATCTTTTTATATATTCCTTCTACATTCATTGATGTTATAGACTTCACAGTAGACACAAATCAGGCATTGGGCAGAAGGCTCATAGTTTTGCCTGGGATGTGGGCCACGACTTTACTCTAAAGCTTGCTTTTGATATATCCTTTTAATATGTAAAAGCAAGACTAAAAATTATTGAACTAATTCCAAGTTACTTATCTGCATACTAGAATAAAACCCAATGCTTTTTAAAGGAATATTACAAAACCCAAGCAGAGAACATCAAATTTACAATGAAGGGCATCAAATACAAAACTGACCATGCATGCAAAGAAGCAGAAAATATGATTATACTCAAATTAAAATAGAAACAGATCTTTAAAATAAGCACATCAATTTGACTTGATGAAATTAACAAACAAAGGTGTTAAAACAGGGATAAAAATGTGCTCCATATGTTCAAGAAGATAGGGGAAAACATAAATATGATCATGAGAAAAATAACCCAAATGGAAGTTGTAAAACTGGAAAGCACAACATGTAAAATAAAAAAATACAATTGAATGGGGTCAACAACGTATTAAACAGGGTTAAAGAAAAGATCAGTGAATCTTAGGACATAAAAACTATCCAAAATGAAGCACAGAGAGAGGCTGAGTCAAATGAATAGAGCAGCCATGACAAAAAGGTGAATGAAATAGCAAAAAATACTCAACGGAGGACCAAATATTTTTCCAAGCTTTATTATAAACATGAATTTAATGAAGAAACCAGAAAGAAAAGGACTAGTTATGTGTAGATGAACAGAGAAGAATTACACAGATTTCTTGTCAGAAATCTTGGGAACTGAAAGAAATTCTGAAAGGAAAAAGTAACTTGCATGCCTTGCATACTGTTGGCAACATATTTCAAAACAAAGGCAATGAAGACTCCCTCCCCCACCCCCCCAACACAGCTGAAAAAATTTATCACCAGCAGGCCTGTACAACAAGAAATGTTCAAAGAAATTCTTCAGGCAGAAGCTTCATAACTATTATATTTTATCATTGATTATACCTCTTTATAAATCTTGACATCTTTTAAAATGTATTTTACTATGAAATTTGCTTCATCTGAAATCAATATCATTTTTCTTGTATTACTTAATATTTGCTTAAGTCAGCTACTCTCATATTTTTATAGCTTTTCATTTGCCACATATTCAAGAGCCATACCTTTCCCAAGGAATAAAATGATTCTCTTTTTTCCTCACCCACTCCCACCTCTTTGGTAACCACAGATGGTGTCTTGTGAATTTTGTTGTGATTTGTCTATAAATTCTTACAACTTCTTTGGAAAACAATATGGAGGTTCCTCTTCTTCGGAACAATAAAAAATGAAATTGCCGTTATGATCCTGCAATCCCTCTTCTAGTCATATACCTCCAAAATACAAAAACATCAGAAAAAATGTATGCATCCCTATTTTCATGGCAGTACAATTAAAAATAACTAAGACGTGGAAACAACCGAAATGCTCATTGACAGGTAACTGGGTAAGAAGCTGTGGTGTATATAACTCAGTGGAATTCTATGCAACTATTAAAAAAAGATAAACTTGTGTTAAAACTGGATGGAGTCAGAGGTGGTTGTGTTAAGCAAAATAGCCAGAAAGAAAATTAGAATTATAGGATAGTTTTACTCCTGTGGAATATAAAGAAACAAAACAAACAGATATGAAGTAATTTTTCTGTCTTAATTCATTATAATCACAGAGTGGCCTTGTCTGGTGCTGATGTTCTGTGAAATTATTCCTGTCCAACAAGAAAACAAGACCTAACTGTGAGTGCCAGGCCAGCATTTAACAAAACCAAAGTCTAGCTGATAGTTCCACGCCATCTTATTTGTGAGAAGTGTTTTTTTTTTTCTCAAGAGTTACTGCTCACGACATTGGTCTTAATAACCCTCCTCTGTATTGGTTCTGTATCTTTGTCTGCCTCATTTCCTGGTCCTTCATTCATATTTCTTGGGATGGATATCTGGTGTGTTTCACTTTATCCCAATTGACAACTTCCTCCTTCTTTAGCTATGGTAACTCAGATTAAGATACTAGTTTAGGGGAAAAATAATATTCAAAGTAATACTCTCCGTTTGGAGGCCAGTAATTTAGGATTGATCCTTGGCAATGCCTGTCTGTGGTGGCCATGTGAAGAGCATGGAGTCATGGTGACATCAGCAAAATCTATCAGACTTGTTGGGCACGATGTCTGAGGACCAGACACCTACCACATCTCCCGTGTTTTTCAGATGCCTCGTTCATACATATAGCCTCTTGAATTAAACTATAATTAAAAAAAAAAAAAGAAAGTAGGTAGGGAATCCTGATTTTACTGAGTAATAAGTTAGAAGGAATCAAGTTCATCATGTATTAACTAATTTATTTCTACCATCAAAAAGGTTTGAGACAGAAAATAGGTTCAGTGATTAAGAAAATAAATAAAATGTCCACTTCCAAATTTGTGACTTGGTAATTCAGATTTGTAATCAGAAATACTGGCAGGTTAAAGGATGGCACGCTTTAAGAAGAGAAGAGGAAACCCAGTTTAAAATTTTTTCTTACACATATTTCTGTATATATTGAATAATTTCTATAATTAATATGTGTTATTATATAATCAGAAAAAAGCATTATTTTAGAGGAATATCATGGATGCACATACAGTATTGAGATGTCAATATTGAGGGCTTATGACTGACATTGACTTGTACAGTTATTATTAAATGTATCCTGAGAGAAATTGTCACTACTTAAGACATCTACGTTTGTCTTGTTGATATTTTCTCAACTACTGATGTCAACTTATTCTATAAAACTGAGAGAGTGTTCTTGGTCTTCTTCAAAGCCTTGAAACCAAGCTACAAAATTCCTGCCTCTTGACCCTATAAATTGCTAGTAGTGGTGAAAGCTATTAATGAGCACATACTGTGATCAAATCTGTGATCACATGGGACATACGATGCTAAGCAAGCAACAATTCATTGACAATATCCTAAGTTATTGGAAGGAAGATAGATGCCCATACAGGAAATATTATGACATTCACTTTCACGGGTATTGAAGGCTGGGAGCATCTATTTTCAGCTCTAACTTCCACCAGAAAATGTGTCTACCAAAATAAGCCTCTTTTGCCAAACCCCCTTTCCATTTCCACAGTAAGTGGAAAGCTAAGTTTGTGCACAGAGAGAATACAGTGGTTGGAGTAGATACATGGTGTGAGAGGACATTTTGATTCCAGGACGTACTGAGTGTGACTCTTACGTAAGTCGTATCCAAAGCCTTCCACTTTGAGTCAACTAATAAAGACCCATGGCCTAATGATTCAGAGAGTAAGCAAACACTAAGAAGGAAAGAAAAATCACAAAAATCCAGAGACAATGCATTAGAGGGGGACAAGAGTGACAAGGGACAGGATGCACATAATAAAATCAAATGACATCAGTACTAATCCTCAGCTGGTACCAGTAGTAATGTGGAAGCCAACTACAGCTGAGAAATCATGACGATGTACATCATATACAAAAATTTCAGTGTGTTGAGATAATCAATATGATTAAATAAATAAACTACAAATTGAAAAAATGTTGAGAGCAAACAGCTAACATTTCTTTTTGGGGGTGCCTAGTATGTGCTGAGCAGTTTATATGCATTTGTATGTTCAATTCTCAACAACATTCTGGGGTAGGTACTATCATTTCCCTCATTTGGAGAACGGATGTTCAGAAAGATCAAGCAACTTATTGAAGCTCGTATAGCCAACTCTTGGCAGGGCTGAATTGAGACCCAGATGACTGAGTTCAGAGTCTACATTCTTAATCACCCCAGTGATGAAGAGATCATGAGATATTTTGTGAGGAACTGGAAACTTATCAGACTCTACTGTTCATGCCTTGGAGTTTGGAGCATATGATGGAGTAGAAGACATTTTGAAGTGTCAATTCAACATCTTCAACAGAGTTTTTGTTGTTGTTATTTGCAAATTGTCAAGCTGTAGAACATTTTGAGATACTGATTGAACAGTTTGAGACACTTCTGATAGCTGAACACAGGGACACCACCAGGCGTTCAGTGAGAGATTCTAGTGCCTAGATGGAGCAAGGTTACAAGGCAATAAAGTAAGCACCCCAAATATGCATGTATTTTAAATTTCTGTTGAAAACCCTTTTGGTAATCAGTAAGTGTTTTGCCAGAACAGGAATAGTGTCAGCATTTTCTGTTTTTTTAAAGAGAAAGGAAGGCAGGCAGGACTGAAGGAAGGCAGGTAGGCAGGGAAAGAGAGGAAGAAGCATTTTATTTGTTTATGATTTGCTTGTCCTACCCTGGCCCCAGGTCTCTAACCCATAGGCATGGACTAAACCCTGCTGCCATAGTCTGAAGGGGTTCACCAGCTGGCCTAAGCCACCAGGTTGTATTTTTTAAAAAAATATTTATGTATATTATCTCTTTTGTTCACAATCCTCCATTCGTTTTTGAATACTGACATTGTTATCTCAATCTACATTTTACACCACACGCTCCACCAGAGTATGTGTCCTTTGTCACCACCCTTTCCCCTCTTTGCATCCTGCCCCCACTTCTACCCTCCTGGCAGTCATTATGTCCTGAGAGTTTTAGCTGGCGTTTATCTGTTTCATTTCATTATATTCCACTTCTCTTTTTCGTTCTGACTTATTTCACTTAACATGATCCCTTTTCTGTTTTTTTTTTTTTTTTCCTTTTTCTATTGGA